>OZ026612.1:127966740-128009240 GCA_964020975.1 Hermodice carunculata | reverse complement strand
CAGTCAGGAGCATGAATATTCTATTCTTATCAGACAAAGTTTATGAAATTTAGTCTCGAGTGAATGCAGATGTCAGATTCATTTGTTTTCTTCATTTGTGCAGAAAAAACACGTATGTATGTTTTCTTACACCCAATATTTCAAATTCATATTATCCAAACAAAGCTAAATTTACCGCTACCACTACTGCTGTCACCCTCATCACTACTGCTACCGCAACTACCAGTACTACTATTAATTATAAATTCGAAAATAGATCACAAACGACTTCAATTTCCCTTGATCGGATGCCACGTGCAGCAAGGAAAGGATTCCGACTTTCATGTATTACAAAGTATATTATACGAACAATTTTGCTGCAAAAATATTCAATCTGAAAGCAAATAGACGAAGAAGCTAAAGGTAGAACATACAATATATATATGTGGTACAGGTGGACCAAATACAACGAAAAGATACAATGATGCACTCTGGTTATTGCATTTGGTTAGGACCGATGGTCATGTGTAGGGTAGGTTTTCATTTTGCTTTATCTTTGTCTAGGTGCGCATTTAGCTGCATGTGTAGTAGCATATTGCAATCTCATTGTCGATCAACATTTCAACTGTCAAAAGAACTTATTTATGCATGAACTGCGCTAAAAGTATTATCCAATCTCCCCTTAGACTAGCGGTCGTATTTTCTGAAAATTCTAGTATTATACGAACAAAATTGTCACAATATTTGGTTAAACGTCTGGAAATGATATCCTGTATGTTGCTTGAAAACGTCCTCCTTTGAAATAGGGCTTTAAAAACTGCCTGCAACAAAATCGTAATATTCGTCTGGAAAAAAGTTACGAGACGTAGATAATACCCTAAAACTATAATTGATTCGAAAGTAATTGCTCATATGGGCCGGCTTAAGCCATACATCTAAATTAAAGTAAAACCATTTGTCATCTTATCAATTACTTTAGTTCCCGCTGGATATAGCATTCATATTTTAATCCCGTAAGTCAAAGTACACCAAAGAGAGAGGACTCTTAGGATTGTTTTAATCAAGGTGTACCATCTTGTCTTGATATATACGAGGGCTGGCTGAAAAGTTCTAAGCTTAGCTGTGAAAGACCGGTACAAAGTCGATGTTTTCCTTTATTTCTCTACATAGTCCCCTTCTCGGTTTACACACTGTTGCCAGAGATGCTGAAAGGACTGGATGCCGGTCAAGAAGTTTTTTTTTCTCTCTCTCTCCCTTAGCCACATTAAAAAGTCATTTACAGCGAAGATAACGTCATCATTACTCGGAAAATGGCGACCGGATGGTTCCTTTTTCATTTTGGGAAACATGTTGAAGTCGGACGGGGCTACATAGGGTGAATAAGGGGGATGATCAATGAGTTAGAAGCCACAATCATGGATCGCTGACATGGCAACCGCCGATTTGTGAACAGGAGCATTGTCTTGGTGGAACAGAACTCCTTTAGTGAGCATTCCCCGTCGCTTAGCTTTGATAGCTTCACGGTGTTGGTCATTCCGGATGCTTCCATTGTTTAGACTGAATTTTGGTTTCTGGTTCAAAATGACCAATCAGGTCTCATTTGTGGTTACAAATCAGGCCAAAAAAATCACCGGGAACTGGTTCAAAAGGGAATGATTGTTACGGGACGCCAGGAATCTGACCCGTTTCTCATGCGCTGTCAAGAGCTTTGGCATCAATCTTGCAAAACCTTTTGTCATTTCCAAATCCTTGGTGTTAATGTGCTCAACCCTGTCATAGAAGAAGCCCATAACACTGGCAATATGTGGAGTGGTCAATCATGGATCAGTAATCAACATGTCAGGCCCCCAGGTAATGTTTTCGGAAAGGGTCGCTGTTGAAGGTCTTCTTGGAGGCGTGCCATCGTCAACGCTGTCTGTGTCACGCTTGAATACCGCTGCCCACTTGTTAACAGTGGAAAAGGTATAGGGCATGATCCCCTAAAGTGGAGAACATATCTGCATGTATCTGTGTTGGAGTTGGCCCGTTCGGTTGAAATTTTGTCCATTTCTGGTGACTTCAAAAGGTAGGCTCACAAGATGGTCTGGTACAAAGACACTAATTACACTACGGTTACAATTCTTACGTGTATGATTTATTAAATGATTGTACTTGTGGGTGGCAGAAGTTTGTTTCAATCCTATTGAGATATCCCACTTAAGCTTAGAACTTTTCTGCCAGCCCTTGTATATTACCTTCATGAAGAAAAATCTCTATACGTAGAAGGGAATGATCCAGCTTTTGCTAAACAAAATGTTGTTCGCTTGGAATGATTTGACACATACTGTGACGTTTTTGTCTTTCAACTTGGACAATGTTAGCTTGCCATAGATGACCTTTCAAAGTGAGGAGCATGAACCAAAAAGGAAATCAAACCGCGTGATATTTCATATTATATTAACGAGTTCAAAAAACTTCTGATGTGAAAATAATTTATCTCAAATAATGACTATGGTAATCATTATACGATATTATAGTATTAACATAATGAATCCACTGTACTGTACTGTTTTGTGCTTTGTATCCTGAGGGCATACGCATGATATAAAATCTTTTAGAAATACAGTCTGCAGTACTTTGTCAGTGTGGACTTGTATGGATTACGATATGAATGAATTATCCTCTTGTCGCTTCTGATGATTTTAGAAATATGTTATGATTGGCCCCCTAGGAGAATAGAGCCTTACTGTAAAGGAGGATGGTCAGATATATACATGGATAGGTAGATAGATACGTATCCTCATCGCTAACGAGATGAACGGATGCCATTCTGCATTTGCCCTATGTGTCTTGTATATACGCTGTACATCTCCATGTTTGGAGATCCAATATATTAGTTATTTTGTGTATTATTTGGGCAATCCACTTTGGAATAATTATGTTTGAACTAAACTTTCGTTGCCTAATGGCTACTTCGAGTCTTCAGAACCATAAATTGACCATTTTACAAGACCAAAATTCAGTTCCTTTATGCAGCAAGCTTACCAGTTCTCGCCTCAAGGTCATTTAGGGGTGGACTATTGTGAGGATGCATGCTAATATTGACTAAAGACATTCCAGACAAATTAGAAGTACGTGGACACTGAATACGAACCTTCTTAAAAGTAAAGTTATTACATCATTATTACTCAAGCACTTTACCCTTAAAAATCAACAAACTTTGGCGATTAAAAGGAATTATAATATTTCTGCTCTTTTCAAAATAATAAATAATGGAAGCTTTTTGGTTGCCATGGTCAGAGTGTGATGTGTACACCTTAGCTATCAAGAAAATAGATTTTTTACCCCCATTTGTCATTTCCCTACTCAGGTTCAACACTATCTGAAGCCAGGCGCTGATCATTTTGCACACACTCTCATCTAGCTTGTTTGTCACTTTATCTTGATATCCGAATACCAGAACAGCTGCCGCTACTCCAGTTTCCTTTGCTTCATGGTACAAAGTAGATGTATAAGTTCACTTTCAGTCAACCATTACTATGATCAACGTGTCAATTCAATATAACATTTTCTGAAAATTAACATGATTGCCACATTTTCGTGAAAGTTTGAAAAGAAAAAGTTACTAGATAAAGCTGACTACAGCCGATAATCTATTGACTAAAGTGCCATTTCCTTGATGACGTAATAGCAGTTACGTCGCGTTACTAGGTGTTGCTCAAAGACCAGGTCAAGTCTGACCCCAAGAGGATTTCATGAAAATATAACTTCACTTCGACTGTCACTTTGCATGCAAATGAAGTATTTGCTGCCTTAAATGTGTCAAGAATAAGACAATGTAAGATTTTGCAGACCTATAACCAGTAGAATGCTGGGTAAAACACCATTTTAGCGCACATGTGTAGAAGGCTTGATATTAATTCATTTCGATGAAGCATATATACATGTACTTAGTTACTACTCTGTTAGCTGCAAAGATGTGACTCACCAGTTTTGTGTCTATAACGAGACTAATCAAGTTCTCCATGATTATTTTTGTTTTCATGCATGGCCGAACAAAACTAAATGCTTGCAGGAACAATGACGTCTTTTCTCCTACCTGCATACAGCACTTGAGAAGTTTTTAATCACCCGGCAACCTCAAATTTACCGGATGACTGCACAAGGATGTCAGAATTCCATTTACCAATAATTTTGTTTTGTTTTTGTTTTTGTTTTGGTCCTGTGTTAAATAGAAGAGCTAGTCTTATACTTTTTCTTGTAAGAACAATTGTCTTTTCTCATGGCCATCGCTTTTCTAATAATTTCTGTCACATTCAACTTCTGCTTTGGTGTTTCTAGGATAAAATTTGATCTTTATAAAATAAATGTAATCCCTAGACCTTCCAGCATTTGCTCTTTGCCGACCAAAGATATTACTCACTTCTTCTAGTCCTGCACTAAATATTCTCCCTTTAGAAAGGAACTTTTCGACAACGCTATACCTGTCATAGGTTCAGGAGTTCATCCTAACTTTATAATTCACACTGCTTGTGAAAGACTACATCAAATTTTCTTGTCTGGCAGCAAGGAACTGACGACTGTCTCAATATACAAATATTTGATGCAGTTCAAGATTATATGACAGAACGTACAGGTTTTGTTTTCTAAATTCTTCAATGATCAACGACATGTTGCAGTCTTTCCCACTGTACAACCCTTTAAATGAAATATGAGTTTAACTGCTGATATTTGTTATTCAATTATGTATGAAGTGTCCATTCAATATTTTGTTCATTTTTATGATCCCTTATTTAACAGTGAATAGCTTAAGGACAGGTAAGACACCCAAAACCTTTTCATGGGCAATTTTGAGACTTTAATGGTTTTTACAAGATAAATTTTATGTTCTTTCTATAAGTTGGCAAAATTTAAAGGTCTTAACTAAATGAGAAATATGAGGAAAACTGAAAAAAAAATTAAAAAAACGGGGACATGGAGACATCTAAACGTCCATGTGTCACTCTTTTGGTTTTCAGCCTTACAGTGGAACAATACCACCCGTTAATCATGCTTTCTGTCACGTGGCTACAGGTAGCAAAGGCCCATGAGAGTGGTATCACGGCGGCGCCACGAAATTAGGCGGCATGCGGAAAGTGGGTTTGAGGACAGGAAAATGATGCAAACATGCTAACATATCACAGCCTTAGTGGTTTTCTATATAGTTAACTTGGTTGTTTTGCGTTCAAACGAGGGGAGTCTTTATATATTCAGGAGCAGCGCGAATCGTCAGACGATTTCTCTTCAAAGGCAGTGCCGTGTGGATGACCCCAGTGGCCCCTACACACCAAGGACAGGTGTGAGAAAATGGCACTTTAATTAACAATACCCACGTACATAACATTTTATCGAAACTCAAAGATGAGGAAATAAAAATACAACTAAATGAGTAGAAATAAGCACAAACGTGAACGCAAGAGAAAACAAAACTGTGGTTGGAAAGAAAAATTAAACTCAATGAGAAAATAACTACAAAATACTGACAAGCTAACTCAGTTCAGTGTACAGACAAATCTAAAGAGCTAACTACATAAAATATACAGATAAGAGTAAATACAATAAAACACTATCCCTAAAAACGGGATGAAGAGGTAGGGGGCGGAAGACCAAATTCGCCTTTCGACCACTGACTACGAGCGGCCGTATACCGCCCCACCGAAGCAATGCAACACAACTTTTGTTGCCAGGCTTGAGGCCACGGGGACATGAGGGCCACTTCGAAGACGCCACGCTTTGAAACCAGGTTGTCGCTGTCGCCGTTTGACAGATCGCTGAATAATGTTTTTTGTACTTCGAATGCTTTTTTATTCTTGTGATAGCCCAATAATTGATTGATCACCAAATGTTAAGGGACTTGAATGTTGTTTCTGAGGCAAATAATCAACATTTAAGGCCTTTGAAGCTTGTTCTCAGAAAGGATAATAGCACGAGAACCCACCTAGAATAGCTTATTCCAAGAAAAAGGCTTGGCGAACGGCTTTTGATTCTGTGATGTCCGAACTGCAAAAAACGATTCAGCGATTTTCAAAACTTTGCTTGGATCTTTTTCTGTGAAATGAAGGAAATTAACATCCTAGAAATCAAAGGGAAAATTGAAATGTCAAACTTTGATGATTGATAACAGAAAAACTAAGCCAAACATTAAGAATCGCGGGATAGTTCTTTGATGCCAATATATCAGAATTGAGGTGCAAATCCAATGATGATTTCATCACAAACAATTAGTGACTTATATCGACACTTCTGGCGTGGATGCTTTGCGGTCAACTTTCAATTATCCAACAATTAACATCACAGACACCCAAATACGGGGCATATAAATTCTTGAGAGTATAACCATTACACATATGTATGTTTTGTTATCATAACTCAAATACATGCTGAGCTAGGTTCGATTGAATTAGGACTTATTTTTGCTGTCTTACTTGATAAAATGTCGTTATGTTATGAAACTGGGTTCTACAGTAGCTTACCATTGACAAGGTTCGTATTTGTGTTTGTGTCTTTTCTTCCACAACCACTTCCCGGTAGTCTTTATGGCATTTCATATGCGCATATGTATTGGTAACATAGCTTGTAATGTCCTGTGTGTATTATAAATATAATGTGTGTCTCTCCGTGTCTGGAGAACCCATCCTATTCGTTTTACTTTAGCTTAAACATATTTATTTATTCTGGATTATCCTATATTTTACGTTCGAAACGAGCGGGAATCGAACCTGCAACCCTTGGCATCAGTCGCCTAGCTGAAATGGGAAACGCACAAATCCAGTCGACCAAATCCCCAGTCTTAAAAAGAGTGGTTCAATGGAGACAGTTATTAAGTACTTTATATTAAATCATTATATTTACACGTAGCGATGTGGACATAATCATAGATTAAAGAATATTACCAACAACTTACAACACCACCACTACTACTACTACTACTACTACTACTACTACTACTACTACTACTACTACTACTACTACTACTACTACTACTACGACTACTACTACAACAACTACTACTACTACTACTACTGACTGTACTCTATAATGCCCTTTGAGGCAGTTCAATTTAATTCATTGTATAATTTACCCCTTGATATCAAAACTCAAATTTCTAAGGAGTCTGTACCTGCACTGTTTGCCTACTTTTGTTAGCATATATATATATATATATATATATATATATATATATATATATATATATATATATATATGTATGTTATGCGCATGGAAGTCGCTTCGTTAAACGCAGTTGCGGCTCGGCCACTTCGAGCCCAACTGCGAACGACATTAAAATAAAAGCTGTTCCTGCACCCGCCTGTAATTGTGGTACGCCCTCGAGGATTAGGAATGTAATTCATTATTTGGCCCACGAAAACAGTGTCGCTGCTCTTTGCTCTTTGGGTTGTAAACTGACACCGTGTATTATTTTTCGCTTAGCGTTAACTTGTCTTTTGATTTACCGATTTACTTTGCAACAAAAAGCACACACCTGGCTGGCAACGAAAAAATATTTGACGCACAACGCCTTTTCATAAAAAATCCAGACGTTTTGTCTTCTAACCAATTGGGCGTGATTTCTGATGTTATTTATACAAATCTATATGTGATAAACAGTTGTATTTAAGTCAATGAATGGAACAATCTTGTGTCTCGTCTAATACCTTATCTTTACCACCCTGTGTGTTCTGTGTATTTCTCTTGTGTATCTTTATACAAGTGTGTGTGGGGTGGGTGGGTGGTGGGTGGGGGACTCCCAGATTGGTACACGTACCTTTGCACCATTAGGCATTGTGTGTAGAATACACATGTTTACAAACAATCAGTGTCTGGTATGCACTTCCCGGCGAAATTGTGATAAGTTTGGGCGCTGTCTATATAATTTTTGATTAAAAACACATAGGTCTGCTGCTGTGGTCAGCGTCTGATACCTGCCGAATAGTCCCGTTTTCATCATAGGCTTTGATCCGTCACATACGACAACGTGTGGATTTATTGTTGACAGAAAAGAACATAGATCAATTGGTGAAGAATATGTAAAAAACAAAATTGTGAATATGAACTTCGACATTCATGGGTTTTATCCTGAATAGCGACCCAAACCAACATCTGTGGCAGAGACAGGTGGGGTCACGCTTCCTCCTACTTCCTATCCGATACTGCGGGCATCTTAAATACCCGCGGGTAACCAATGTCTAAATTATAATCGACGAAATTGAGCTCGGTGCTTTAGCCGAGAGAAACAAAAATGAAGTGAAGGAAAGTAAACTGCGGCTTTACAATCGCGGCTAACTTGAAAAAAGGACCTCAATTGTGTGTATATCCTTACCACAGCAACAAAGGTGTGAGCATGATCCCAATAAGAAAAACCAGTCAATTGATACGTACAAGTTTAAAGTTTAAATGCTATAAAATAGCCTGATAAAGACACATTCAGTTATTAATTATTATACACACATACATATACACACATAAATATATATGTATGTATATATATACACACACACACACACACACATATATATATATATATATATATGTATATATATATGTAGAGAGAGAGAGAGAGAGCGAGAGCGAGAGAGAGAGAGAGAGAGATGGGCAGAGAGAGAGAGAGAGAGAGAGAGAGAGAGAGAGAGAGAGAGAGAGAGAGAGAGATGGGCTGGCATTTTGAAAGGTTGATCAAAGCAATACAAGTTTTGTATGTTTTCCAGAACATTTACATGAATTCCCCTCTTCCAATGGCACTGATTTGTTGATTCGGATACCCGCCACTATTTGCCATCACCGGTTATCCAGCAGAACGTAATCTATAGAAAAATATGGATGGCCAAACTATGTAAGACCTGTCTCTAACTCTGGTGACAACATTTGTCGAATTCACGCCAAATAGCGAACTGACATGTATATGCATGACCTCTAGCATGAAAACCGACTCTCAAATTTATATCATCTAAAGTGATAAAGGGAGATAATTACTGTCCGTATAGCCTACTGAGAACAGTTCTCGTGAGACGTACCTGACGAAATTAGACAGGATTGTGGGGTGTCACGGAAGTTCTATTTGAATGGAGAATATTTACCCTCTATCACATGAAATTGCAAGAAAAATTACATTTTGGACAAAGGTGTTCATTCTAACTTTTTATAAGTTATCCAGTGGTGAAGCCATCTGGATTTTTAAAATGGTATAAGAGGTACCTTATTTCCTGTTTTGTATACCAGCGGTAATTTATTTCCTGTACACTGCAATGACGCATTTTTACTTCCTTTAAATGAACCAGTATGTCAGGATCCCCTAACTCCCCCAGATCACGTGAACTATGGATTGTACACACATACTAGGCCCGCCTCCAGCAATTATGGTGGTCCACCTTAGTATGTATTGTGGACGAATGTCATCAAAGATAATTTGTAATATAAAAGTGCTTTTCCTTGACTAAGAATAGAAACAAGTAAAATACAATGTCACTTTCAAATAGACCAAGCGTTACCTGGTACATCTCTGTTAAAATGCTCCCGGATAGCATCTGGACAGTACAACTGGATTACCTTGAGTAAATATCAACCTACTCGTTGATCCACCGCTCCGGTTGACACAATGGGGGGGGGGGGTGCTTGTTCCAGAAAAATACATTAACGACCTTGTAAACAACAGATGAAAATAATGTTCGAACTACTGCAACAGGAGCAACGGTGTTATATCTTCCATGTAGTTTTCAACTGACAAATGACACAATATAATCCCTGTAAGCAAGACATCTAATCCAGTCACTATCTATGTGCAAACCCACAATTTAATTAATGATTATTATCACACTCAGTGCAAAAACTTCGAGACTTTTTCAGCCAAATGATTTTATCTACGGGTCATCAGCAGTAAACCACCAAGCATGGCTCGCGGCGTTTAATTCCTGGACACATTTTTTGCACTGCTTGTCTTTGCCTAATATTTAGTAAAGACAGCCCACTTCAATTTAAAAAATATGAAACATGAAAAAAATAACAAATGTATAATATAACACAAGTTCTTGAATGAATGATTCTTTATTTGCTGCACCTCAACTTACAGCTGGAGGCATTTTGCCAAATACAATACACAACAACAAAATATGTAAAAGAAACAGAAAAAAGAAAGAGGAAAAGTCAGGAAAACTAACTCTTGTCCATCGTAAACAACCTTGCTTCGTATACAGATTGGAGAAAAAACTATAGATCACCCCTTATTATAGTGGTTTCGGTTAAATATTGAGCCAGAAGAGTTATTATTTCATAATCGTCACATTTCATAATAAAAATAACTTTTTCTTCTAAGTCCAATTCTCCAAATGTAACAAATATCTCTGACAATTTGTCTAAAAATCGTTTCCGGGGCTCATCAAATTTTTCACAAACTAGAACATAATGTATTTCATCCTCCACAAGGTTACAATGGTAACATAGTCTTTCATGCACAGGTACTTTCATAGGTCTTCTGTGTCGACCTGTTTCAATATATAAATTGTGTGAACTAGTTCTGAGTCGTACAGAATTTTTACGGATATTAAAATCCTTTATCATAGTTAGGTAAGGCTCTATTTCCAACTTATTTTTAAATTTTACATAGGTTCGTAATTTTTTATCTTATGACGACTGCATTTCCATTGTTTTTTCCATTGTTGTTGTTGATGACTACAAGACCTTTTATGAAATAATTTGATCTGAGTCATGCACAAATACACAGATAAAATGGCAAAGCTCAAAATCCGACCCTCTTGTATAGGACCATTCCATATATATTCATAAAACTTCACAGAAAGGGGACACCAAATTAACCACCAAACTACCTTGAAACATGGGAAAACTGACTAGAGTTTGAACCCACACAAAGGTGCAACCTATCAACCCGGCCCTGTGTACGCGCTGAAAAATGAACCAACCAATTCGTATATTTAAAAGTGTGGTTGTTACATAATTATGTATTGATGTCATAGACCAGACAAACAAAGAACCGCCTTCCTCTGGCTGTTGTGAATGTATTTAAACATTGATAAAATGATGTGAGAGAGAGAGAGAGAGAGAGAGAGAGAGAGAAAGAGAGAGAGAGAGAGAGAGAGAGAGAGAGAGAGAGAGAGAGAGAGAGAGAGAGAGCAAAGAAGGGTTTTGCCCAGCTGCTATCGCCTGGAATAAAAAACATATTCCTAACATAAATTAAAATTCTATAAGAGACCCCACTTTGATTTTTGATATTTTTTGCAGTCAAAGGCAATAAGATATATATACTGGAACGATACAGGCCTGATTCAAATTCACCTAATATCAGTTGACGTGTGACCACTAGAATAAGGTCAAGGTACTATACTTATATGCAGTTAAGTGCTATGTGACTGCAACCACACAGAAAAGCATCATGAAATACAACATCCAAGTTCAAGACAAATAGGTCTTCAGTTGAATTTCATTGCACTTCACGAGCGCAATAATAATAAGATTTTGATTAGGAACACTTCCCCTGGAAATTCCATGATGCGTCCAAAATATATACAAATAATCAGGCATCCTTATTATCAATCAAATGATCTCCGTATGTTAAAAGAAGTATTATAACTATAAGTAATAGTTTATGTCCTCCACACCAAAACTAGAGATAAACCACTCATTAAAAGAAAACTCTAGTAGCTCCAACACTATTACATGCCCGTGGAGATGTGGGTCTGTACCTGGGGGACCCTCCGCAGAGTGACGGGGGGGGGGGGGGGGAGCAAAGCCGCGCAGACGTAACAAGTACGCCGCAGCGTACCCCAGCTCTGTTGGTTTGACGCCATCGGTCATCATCACGTGTTATTTTGTGGCGTTACCGAACTCTCCTACAAAATTATATACAGTATGTACATTGGAGGAGGTCTATTTACAAGAGGTACATGTAGAACGATTATACAATCTGTTATTCCGAGATGTCAGTAATTGATTGTCTCCTGTGATGCCAAGCCTCAACTTAATATGTTTTACATATTTGGTCAAGTAATTCACCAATGTCCTATCCAAGATCATATGCGTGCTCGCTAAGGAACCAACACACCGTATTTTTCAACGAGGAGGCGGAAAAACGCTGCCATTCCTGTTTACAATTCTCATTCAGAGAGTTGACTTCCAAATTTCTATATGCCTGTAACCTGATATCATTTAGTGCTGGACAGACAAAAAGAAAATGTGATAAATCTTCTCTACTATAGTTACATAAAGGACATCTCCCGTCTGAGACCCCATCTTTGCAGATCTTCCCCGACACTCAGACACCCAGTGCGGGCCAAAAATTTTAATCGTGCACCGGCAAAGTTATTTACATTAAACAGATTGAATCAAACTAATTGCGCAACGGCCTTGAGACTCAGATGTAGGTCATCCTAAAATTTGATCTTCATGGAGGACAATCTTCACGTATAACATCAAATCCCACCTCAGTAATTCTCGATGCATGATATCAAATCTAACGTCAAAAATTTTGGGGTATCAAAAAACGGACAAACACAGATCATGATAACGGCTCATTGTCACAATTTTGCGCACCAAAATCTACTACTTTCAATCTGAGCCCATTATCATGTTGACATAATGTCGCAGAAATTTCCTATTTCTTAAAGCGTTGCTGACCTGATTAACAATGTAAACCTGCTTAACATTTTCAAGGCCCGGTATAGTGCGCGGATTTTCATTAAGAAAATATATAATGTATAACATTTTTTGGCATTGACTTCTCCACGTCACATTTGTGCATGCTTGTGTGTGTGTGTGTGTGTGTGTGTGTGTGTGTGTTTGTGTGTGTGCACGTGCGTATGGATAAGTGCTTTTGGGGTGGGCGTGTGGCCATGGAAGGTAATGAAGCACTCCAGTATTCAAGATTCCCACCAACCCTTCATCAGATTCAAATATGGTGCCTTTGTAATTTCTCTTCGGGGAACTAACAACTCCTAAAGCACCACTCTTGTTTCAGACAGGTGTGTGCTTCAGCCTCATGTTTACCAAATTTAGAGGTAGGTGGCTGGATGAACAAATTCTGCTTTATTTGCCTTTTAAAATAACAGTTCCTATTAGTCCTTTGTATTGTCTATTGCTCTCACAGTTAGACGCACAAAGTGGAAAACCTGCAGTCAGTTCTCCGTCTCCATCAGCTAAAACCCTTGAAGTTTGGAGATTGGACTTTTGACACGCATTACATCTCTTTTGTTATAATTGCTGGTACGTTTCGGTGCTCAGTGGTATGTGTTCTTCCCGTACCTAATTTAAATATATATGGAAGACTTCACATGTGCAATATACGGTCTTCCTTGTTGCTTAAATAACCTACAGCAATGCTACACCCAACTATGGAAGTAGTATCTGCAAAACGTGGTTTATACCTATGCCTTTGCCTTTCATGTAAGTCTGTACCTACAAATTCCGATTGGGATGTTTCTAAATAAATTTTACAGCTGTGCTGGTTACAAATAATGCTGGGGCATCTGATCTAACGTGGATCGTTTGAATATCAAATATGTAGTTTTTAGGTTAATATTCAAGTTCAAGGTCCTTTGCGTTCTGACCCGATATAGTTTGCAGCGTAAAGCACCTGTGGTACGGTAACGCCACCATGCATGTATGTTGACATGTTACGCAATTGTGATATAGAATCGCACCTTGTCTGAGATGAAATACTGGTATACAACGGAAACTGACATTGTGGCAAAAACATAGGGCAGGTACACAAAAAACATAACGGAGACGCTTGTACAGAATTAATAAATAAAACAGAACTAAAATAAACTGCCCTCTGACAGCAATAACAAAATGAAAATGAAAATGCAGCTGTGTGTAAACCACGCAGCATCTTTTATTTCATAATAAATATTAAGTTTTTTTTGTCCAACTAAAATTGGAGAGGACAACAAACGACACTTTTCAATAAGCTTGCCAAAAGCATGTTCAGGATGGGCTGAAAATTTTGTCTTTTGCAATCATTAAGAATATGCATCTCCTTTTAATTATTCCACATGCTCCCTTTGGGGTTTAAAAAAATCATAATGCTTTCTAGAGGTTCTTCCACTTTTTAATCCTTAAATTCTAATTTTGTCCCGACGTATACCTTCCCGAATATTACGGTCTTTGGCGATTATAAATACTGCTCTTGTTGAAACTTTTCGTTTACATTTCACCAAACTTCTGAATTTCGTCCCATCTATTATAGTCTGCAAGAGCCTAATTCTACTGGGGTGTATCTTTTGGAATCGTTGTTGTAAAGATTTATGTAGAGAACTGGTCCTCTTTATCATCAACATGATGCCATACACAAGTCAGTATGAGAAACGTTTTGCATGATTTGTAGCTATGGAAATTTGCCAGCATTTATATTTTGTATATTACAATCATATGATGGCTATCCGGTGGTTAGTTCCTGTTTTATTTTGAGTATTCGACATCAGTATTAAGACCTTTGTGCGTGGATTTTCAAAGAAAGGGTGTACCTAGCGAATTTGCTTCACACGTTGAAATTGATTGCTTTTTTGTTTACTCTCAGAGAGAAATAAAAATAAGGTGTGAGTTTTCAAAAGAGTAGCATGAGTGTCAATATCCCCTGATGTAAAATAGTTTTACGTTTTAATAGAAAATGTCAGTGTTAGTTTTAGCTCGCGTTACATGCCTTAGAATAGCTTCATAGAAATAACCATTCATGTCATAATTGATGAATTAATTTTATGAAATAAACCTTGTTACCATACAATATTACATGCTCGCTGAAAATGAATAAACCACAAATAAATATTTTTCGTTCATCATCACTTCTTTTCAATTAAGTTTTATGATATAAAAATATTGTACGTGCGTTTCAGCAAGTCCAATCTGATTTTCATTTCTGTTTTGGTCTGTATTCTAAATATTTCGGGACTCCAGAATTGAGTTTGATACAGAATAAATTCGATGGGTAGCTACGCAGTGACATACCACGATGCCTTTTGGGCCCACTGCTGACCACAGGCGCTCGTAACGTTCAGTCAGTCAAGCTTCCGTGCAAATATACGCGGGGGGGGGGGGGAGAAGAAGGAGAAGTGGGTAAAGAGGTTAGACCTGGAACATCTAGCGTTCAATAACCCACATACGGCCATATCTGCAATAAAATATTGTATATCTGTGCATTCAATTATTTGTGCAAATAAGATGGTGGCCGATGGGCCTAAAACCACAACGTTGTCACATGGAGGTCCTACATAGAAAGGTTTTAAACGAAGTTCGCATCTGGACCATCATCCCGCTTCACGTATGGCATGATTTCTCCGTTTCTGTACACACCAACAAGCTGTAACTCACCAGTTTATTCCACAACTATTTTCTACAGGTATATCACACAGGTAATCCATTGAAATCTGCATATATCCAAAGCAACAGGCATATATTTGTCGACAATGTCCCACAAAATCCATTTCGGGCAAAAAGTCCGACATTCCAGCGCCCAATTCAAACGGGTATCTCATCCTGAATCGATATATATATATATATACATAATATATATTCAGTCTCAAATCCATGATAAATCACATTTACTATCTAATAACAGATGGTTGACACTTGATGTCCCCAGCCGATGATATCGATTCCATACGCGTTAGTAATATAGTGGACCATTTTGGTGCGCAGCGTTTTAAGACCGTATATCTTGTGTCTGTGACTACGGTTGTTGACTGCACGAGTCTGGACCAAGCTTGTTCTTAGTATTTCCTGCCAGGTTGTGAGTTCATCTTGATTCAATTGCACATTATCGTCAAATAAGTGGAATCTGAGTTTCGGGGGGGGGGGGGGCAAAAAATGAATCGAACTATTCACATATGTCTATGGTCCCGTTTTCATTCTTATTGAGGCGTACCAGGGATTAAGTAGTTTAAGTTGCAAGGTTTAACTGCTCGTTGTCTGATCGAGCGATTGGGTATTATGACTGGTGCTAGGGCTAGAATTCGAATGACAGCTCAGAAGTTCACAATGCCGCTGGCTGTTTCTTCGGGTGTCATAGATTTTACGTCGTTTGTTATCAGGTTAAAACCATGATGTCATTTTTCTCATTTTATGTTTTCCAAGTATTTTGCCGCATCTTTGATGCGTACAGAGTATTTCTTTCTTGACGCTGCGATTTGTTTTTACCTCAGCTGACTTATCTGTCAGCTGACGTTATGTGGTTATTGGTCATATGTCACCAGAATTCACATTTTCGACTTGTACACCAAAATCGTTCAAATGTAGTGGGAATGTACCTTCGGTGGGTCTCTTATAAGTTCGTTCAAATGGTCACGATTTATTGATTTGTTAATTTTTGGGGCAAAATCTCCAAAATCATCTTCTTCAAAAGCGTTTGGTGAATTGCTCCGAAATTGCCTGGGGACAATTCTGTAGACCCAAAGACCTTAATGTGTTCAACTGTTTGTTCTGCTATTATTTCGCAATTTTTATGCTGTTTTGTACGCTTTTTGCTATACTCAAATTTATCTCTTTCAGATTGTGCTGGGACTTGATGGAAATGTACCTGTAGAAGGGTCAAGTAAACTGTCCAGTAGGTTGTGATGCTGCGGATCCACAAATTTTTAATGAATTTTTCCATTCGAATATTTATCGGTTGATGCATACATTCCTGCTGACAAGTACGTAAATCAATGGCCAGTTGCTTCAAAATTGCAAAGGAACACTTCAGGGACACACCTCGACGTTGATTGGTTCAACAGGTTATCCAACCTTTCATTCTATTTTAAATAATTTTTGGTATTTTTGAGTTCTGTAATACTGTCTGTCATATTTTGTTGCAATCGGACAGAACTTTACCCTGTTTAGGTGTAAAATACATTGTAAATTTGTTACACAGTCTGCACAACTGCCGGTTCTATTGCTATGGAATTGAATAGAATATTTCTGGCGACCCTTAGACCTTAATTTGTAAAACAGGTGGTGCTGCGCTTTTTTTTTTGTACTTCTCCACACATTGTGTGTGTGTTCGCTATTTATGACTTCTCCAATACTTCTACTCGACTTATGCTGAAGCTTGATGAGCATGTACCTGTGGAAAGATTAAACAAAAATTATCACTAGATGGTGATGCTGTTAATCTCTAATTTTTAATGATCTTTTGATGACTGTGGATGGGTCTATACTGTGTGGTGTGTTCCAATGAGCACCTTTCAATGATTGATGGATTTTTTTAAACAAAACTTTAAAAAATCTCCATGTCCACGTCTTAAACGGCTTGGTCATTTCCTTTAAGGCACAAGAACACTTCTGGGTGTTCCCTAGACCAGAGTGGATTGTATGTAAAGGTCAGCTAGGGATGGACTGTTCACACAGCTGTTTTTTTGTGATTGTTGTCCCAAATATTTCATTTGTGAGCTTTTCAAAATTCGTCTTTTCATTTCTTCTTTCTCTTGTGTCCATAGTGATTTGTTCTCGGTCTCAGAGATCTAATACTGCCTTCGTTTTGGTTTTTTAGTAACTGTGTAGTGTCGCAATTGATCAGCAGTATTAATGTTTTCGCTTGTGGTCTGAGTCTCATCATTTTTCAGCAATTGAATCAAGCCGAGCGTCCAATGATTTGGTCTTTACAGCATTATGCGTTTCCTACATTTGATGAATCTGCATGTTGCTGTTTTTCATCTAGTTCGTGGCATATATTTTCACTGTCGGTCAAAATAGTTTTTTAGCGTGTCTGTGTCTATTTTTAGCCATTTTATTTCTGTTTTTATCTTTATTTTGTCATTGTATAAACCAATTTGTTTTACAGAGGCTTTCAGTTCTTCATAAGCTGTTTCAAGGTTGACTTACTGATTTTCATCTTGGTATCCACGCATTTATAGAACAATTTGAGCCATCAGTATGTAAAAGAGGGCCTTCACTTTAGCTAATGCGTCAGATGCATGACCCTGCTGACCATTTGAAGGCTTTTGTACAAATGTTTTGGTGTAAATGCTGTAGGGATTGTTTTCATCTCTTTGATGATACCTGACAAAGATCAGCAATTGTCACAACACCATAATGCATATTCATCGCTTTCGCGTAAACATTTGTAGTCCTACTGCTTCATGCAAATTATACATTAGACGATGCTAGCCACAGGCTTTCCTCGATAAACCCTTTTCTTTGCAGTAAGGCTTCTTATTTGCTGCTTGCTGTCTAGGATTATTTTGGTTTTACTAGATGGCTCATAAACTTATTTATGTCCACGTCGAGAGTTCAACGGTTTTTGCCCTGATTGTGTTGTGGTTTCTTTTCTCATCCGTGCCTGTGGGTCTGTTGCCCTGATATGAACTTGCATTAGCACCTTTGTGTCCCAAATAGGCAGTTTTAGCACTGTTTAAACCACCACCGTTGGGTTAAATCTTAATCGAATATGTCTGCTTTTGATGATAGTTCAGACCGCCCATAGCATCATGCATTTTGTCACCATCGTCGTGTATAACCATCCGTGGTTTGCACATTGCTTTGCTTTTGGTTCAATATATTGTTGACTTCATCCACACACGTATCATCTGCCCATTAACCTCTCCTGTCTGCCTGTCTCGTTAAAACTTCATTTTCGACTGCCTATTGATTCACTGACAAGGTCATATTGGGTAGATATTATAGAACTGGTATTTTTACTATTAAAATGTAATATTGGTTATAACGGAAGACATTCAGAGAAAAGACTAATAACATTTTGTGTTGAACATGTCGACATGGAAAAGCTTGTGCCCTACAGGGGAGATCGATATATATATATATATATATATATAGATATGTGTGTGTGTGTGTGTGTGTGTGTGTGTGTGTGTGTGTGTGTATACATATGTGCGTGGGTGTGTGTTCACATTTGATGACGTTTGGGATACGTCATTGTCGGTTACTCCTCTTTTGGACCTTTGAGTTCAAAAGTTTAGCCAGGATGTCGATGCCTAAAGTTCTGGTGAAGCATCTGGGCAATTTCTGACTGGTTCTGCCTGGATTCGTTTTCAGACATACCCGAATTTGACATCACCTTTGTCACAGTAATCCTGTCACGCTTCATTGTTATGTACGAATGGTGGGGAGTACGAAGTAGAGTGATAAAATAACTTACTGGAGTTTTTCCTGTTTGCTATAGTCCTCAGATAGGACACCTTGATTATATGATCCTTCAGAATTCGCAGATACACCACTGGTTCATTCTTTGTCAAAATTAGGATGAAAACAATCAGTGCTATAAGCTTTTTTCATACTGACCGTCATAAATCTAAGAGCAAGTTCGGTGTAGGCGTTACATGAGATATAACAGTCATTATCTAATTATTTATTCATCTTTGCATATTTCATACATGTATTTATGTGTTTAAATTTACTTCGAGTAGGAAAGAATGATTATTCGTGAACCCTTTTATGCTTTAAACAAAGCTTTTAGTATAAGTTGTGAAAAATAATATGTTGGCAGATCACACAGTCGTTGAGAAAGTATGTATTTAATTCATGTAATGAGCATTTACTTTTAAACTTATGCCAGTTGAACTTGCTTGAAACCTATCTGTTTTTTTTTTTTACAGACTTGAAATGCAAGATTGATAAACTAACATTTCATGTGACCGCCATTCCTTAAAGAATAAGGCTGCGGGGCTACAAGTTCTAGCAGGTGCCGTTCGTGTCTTGCAAATCGAAATGTATTCACAAGGCATTCCCTCGAGTATTTCCCATGTTCAGTATAGTGCAAATACTTCTTCCTCTAAAAGTAGGTAATGTTCATATGAGGTTAACCTGAAGTGATTTCCTAGGTTACACGTAACTGACAATTACTAGATCAGTCATAACATGTGTGTATTCAAGACGAACATTGCGTTAGTATCAAGTGATATGGTACCTGTTGAGACACGTTTTCAGTCTTTCAATGATTGTGTCTTGTTTCAATAATATTTCTTGGATAAGACACACACACACACACACACGTGCATCGATGGTGCTGTAATATTTTCATTTTTGGAGGGAGTGCTTGATTTTTGGTCTGGAATAGACTAGCAGATAGTTTTTCTTTACGCTTAATTGCATATTGCTGCACCTTTGGCAGCATGTCAGTGCTCAAAACCATGATATCTTGGTTGGCATAGAAGGGTTGAGATCATACCGTAAAGAATCACATATGAACAGATATCCCCATTATCATCCGGCAATTTCTCTGAACAGCTCAAAATATATTTACTCTTCTGAGCTCTATTCAGGTTGTAAGTCCACATACTGTAAGTTTACTGAGAAATGAATCCAGTAGTTTGAAGTTCCACACATTTATGTTTTATGTAATCAAGAAGCAACACATAAAACATTTGTATGTCCATGTTTTTCCTTTTTTCTTTTTGCTTTTAAACATTTGACGGATACCACAAACTCAAATTATGATAGCACCCTATATATGGTCAATACCTACCTAAATGCACATTTAAATACAATGAACTAGGCCATGTCGGTAACGGCATTCACGCATACCTGCCTGCATTAAACCATTCTTTTTAGGAATGGGGATTTGATACCGTTGGTTTGTGCGTTTCCTATTTTCGGCTTGCCGAAGGTTGATGTTTCAAGACCCGGCCGTTTCGAGGTCACAAAATATTTTCGGTGCTCCTCTGATGCTGGTGGACTGACATATGTGCAGTTCCCGATATGGGGCAACTACGAACACAGTACTGCATTAGTCACCACCTATAAAAAAAACCGCCGATACTTTCGGACCTCTATCCACTCTCGGGGCAACACATTTTCCCACTAAGTTCCATTTTGCACTGAAAAAAAAAAAGGGGGGGGGGGGGCTTGCCAGGTCCCACCAGCGGTTCTACTTAATTCATAGCCTGGGGGCGACTTCAGTGTCTCACACAAAATCCATATTCTGGGGCTCACCGCTAGAAAGGATACTAACTGGTTCAAGGGCAAGTCAAATTGTTCTTATCGGAACTTTTACTACACAAATTTAGTAATTATGTTTGGTTTGACAAGTATTTTTCATTTACAATGAAGCTCTGCATTTCTGAGCAAAACGTCACGAATTTAGCTAATTCATCAGTTGCCATGTTCATATTTATTATATATATATAATGAAACGCCGTTTCTTGTTTTATACAGTATTTGATCAGGTGAATAAATATTTGATCAGAAGAAGAAATCGGTTTCATGAGGAGAACAAATGCATTTGTTCACGTGATTAAATACAGTCTGTTTGTTCCTGTGAATAAATTGATTTTATCTTCTGATTAAATCGATTTGTTCTTCTGATCAAATCGATTTAATTACATGAACAAATATATTTGTTCACATGATTAAATAGATTTGGCCAGAAGAATAAATAGATGTTATTTGATCATCTGAATAAATCGGATTGTTCTTCTGATCAAATCGATTTGATCACATCATCGAATGTCCCCCAAATTAATTAAATTGGCGCTCCCTGTCTGATTTGTTCCCCTGATCAAATATTTATACTTCGGAAGAAATCACTTCCGCCAGTATTTTATCCCGGCAACAAATAGTAAAACACGCAAAAGGTACAATCTCGAAATGTCTTCAACACGGATTTCGCAGACATTTACGACGCGGACATTTTATGGCTCTGTTTAGAGATTAAAGCGGGTCAAGTCGGCCGTGCACAATACATCATTATTATTCATCATTTAAATATGATCGTCTTTTGGCGGGATTAAATGTAAATTTGGACGGTGGTTGCATGATCTTTCGCTATTGCTTCTGGGAAGGATGTGAGCATTTTTAGTTTCTTTTTCTCTCTCTCTCTCCCTCCCTCCCTCCCTCACTCACTCACTCTTTCTTTCTTTCTTTCTTTCTTTCTTTCTTTCTTTCTTTCTTTCTTTCTTTCCTTCTTTCTTCACAAACGATTACAACGTGCATGTAGCTAGACATCTGATTTTTTACCCCCAAATGTTTTCAACTAGTAATTGGAGCCTAGAAAAACAAGGCATTGTCAAATGAGATTCTGAAACAGTGGATGATGACAACCTAACTCTGTGATGTAGCTCGATCCGTCTCCCAGCCCCTACTTGTTGTTGCTATATATAGAAAATGTCAAAGTTCCAGATTGTACTTCGATCTTGGCCGTTATGATAACACAGACTAACGGAAGTGCTGCGCGGCATACAAGTGCGAGTAATTATCATCTGGAAGTGGAGAAACTTGTATTTATTCAGGAGATCAAATCGATTTGATCAAGGGAACAAATATATTTGTTCACGTGAATGAATCGGGATATACCGTGTTCTATTTAATCACAAGAACAAATCGATTTAGTCATGTGAACAAATGCATTTGTTCATGTGATCAAATTCATTTTATTTGTTTCTCGGAACAAATCCATTTGATCTTCTGATTAAATCTGTTTGTTCTTCTCATTAAATGGATTTGATCATGTCATTAAATATTTAGTCTTCTGATTAAATATTTATTCACCTGATCAAATATTGGTTCACAAGAATAAATTTATTTGTTCTTCTGAACAAATATCTGATCATGTTATCAAATACTGAATAAAACAAGAAACGGCGTTCTATAATATATGTATGTATATATATATATATATATATATATATATATATATATATATATATATATATATATATATATATATATATATATATATATATATATATATATATATGTGATGGTTGTGGAAGCCAGGCCTAATCTAAAGAGTCCTATCACATGTCCCGATGCATGGCCTGGTAATGGGAACTCGCACTTCTGCACAATATGGTAATAGTTCTCATGTGTGCTTAGAATTTCCAACTTGAATGAACCATCTACATTCACTATATACATAAACACAGAGGTCTGCTTTGAACTGGGCCATGAATACATTGTGTGATCCCAAATATCAGCGTATCATTCACAGTCCGATCATAATTTTGATCTGAAAATATTTTGATTTTAGCATTTGGCATAACTTCCAATCAATTCACAAACATTCACAATGGTGAATACTGCCGAAAAATGTGATTGTTTACATATTGTCAAAACAACAGCCTTGAGCTATATTATTGGCTCCTGGCCCAAAACGGCCATTCGGCACATCACATTGAGGCTGCAGGTAACAGTATATGGACTTAAGTGACTCAAAATTATGTCGTGTGGCTGACTAGTGGGATGCAGAATCATCCCACTTGGCACGAACTGCCGCATGACAATACAAGTCTTCTTCGTATTGGATGAAAAAGTATAATATTTTTAACATCTCAGATGATACTGCGATATAAAAAAGAGCCATGCATACATGATACAACTGTAAGAAAAGAAGTGCTCTGGATTGAGAACAAAATCATATGCATGTGCGTGTGTGTGTGTGTGTGTGTGTGTGGTTTTTTTTTTTTTGATGAGTGGTGATGTTATCTTTGTTCCCTTGTTGCTGTCACTTATTAAATGTACCCACATGTAGTTCCTGTCTGATTCTATTTCTTTTCACAGAGATGCAACAAGTGCTCCCTAGAACTTTGATTTTGTCCCTTGCATGCATTCCCTGATGTTTCTTTTATGTGTTTTGCTACTTTTGGCATTTCCAGCAGCCCCATGTGTGTGCTTATCTTGGATGACATAATCCTGGCAGCTTCCCAGGTTTATGGTCTTCGTGTAACGCATCTAGTAAACTGTACTGGCTAAAATATGTATGTATTCAATGCCAAACCGTGCGACTAACGACATATTTTCTTGTTTATAAAATTATGTAAAGCGTATAAATGAGGTAGCTCAGCACTTAAAACCGTTACAGAAAGCAATTTAGAATATCCATACTTTCAACATGTGTTTAGTAATATGGATGCTGGCAATACGTGCAAATATGAAAATTCGAAAGTAAACAACATTCGTTACCATTTTTGTAATTACTAAAAAGCGAGGATTCAAGTCAATTATGGTGAACATACCATCTTTCTCGCCAAGCAGTGTAAGACGAGAAAAGAAGATTTGATTCGAAGCAAATCTGTCAATGTGCCTATAAAAGAAAGATGCTCCCTTGTATTAAAATGCAAAGTTAGATAGGCTACATGGCACGAAAGAAATACTGGTAGAAAAGAGATGCAAGACAGAAAGAAAGAATTTTGGATAAAGCAAAATGTCAGCTGCCAGGAAGGAAACAAGATTCGGTTATGTAGTGACAAATCAAGCTGATTCTCTAGAGCATATTTTTTTTGCACCTTTTATTAATTTATGGATCACTGTTGACCCTACAGCATGGACTGATGACAAAATGGTCAGCATAGGTAGCAATAAAGTCTTACGCCTGACATGAGTGTACACAACAACCCTAGTGATGTACATATACATGTAATAGACGACTGATAACAGATTATTTCCTGCCATATGTCTGGTATATCACACATATGCACAAGTCTGCTGCTGTTGCTCCTACTCAGCATTATTTCAATTTCACTGACTGAAGGGGTCACACACTGTTCAGATATTCTAGCGTCAGTGGCATCTGGGTTGTTGGCTCTGGGCAAAATAACTAGCATACATTCCACAACTTGTGTGTCTGATTTGTTTGTAGCGCCTACTATACAATCCTATAATTTCAAGTTAGAATGCCATCTCTACCTCTCATGGTTTTGAAGATATTCAAAATTACAGTTTTTCAAGTGTCTCTAATTAGCATGAATTTTTTAACTTACATCTTTTATAGACAATCCATGGGATGCATCTAAATCAGAAACCGATACACTGAAGTTGGAATGGCATTTCTACCCGTAAATTTTTTGATGATATTCGACATTTTAACTTTTGAAGTACCCTTAAGCATCTATTTAAATTTTACAACTTTTGCCTGTGGTTCGTGTGATGCTTCTATACCAGAAACCAATAAATTGAATTGGAATGACACCTCCACCTATAATAATTTGGGAGATATACAAGATTTAAATTTTCAAATGACACTCATTTGCATACTTTTTACAGATGTCACCTGTCTTCATGAAAAGACCATACTTTATGTACTAGAGTGTTATAATGCTCAAATTTGGAGTTTCTATGTACCATAATCTTCAAACAAACTGTCGGAGAAATTTACCGGCAAAGAGGGATGGACAGAAGATATAAACAATGAGGTCATAATAAAAAAGGATGTCTGCGCTGGTACACAGACCTTATAAGGAAGCTCCTGCATGAAGCGCATATGAATTAAGTTGCCAGATGGTGCTGCTACAATTTCCCGGTCTGTTATGTACTTGATACTAACTGGTGGGCGAGGCAATCAGATGTTGATGGGAATAGCACTACAGTGTTGGTATAAATAATAAAGTTGCGATCTCTTTATTACAAAGAAAGAACACAGGGGCTCACCCGAAGTAACGGGACATGACTACCAATGCAAACGTTACATTTCGGCCTCACAATGATAAAGAACGAAAGCTGGATTCCCTGCACACACGACGGGGCATTGATCTCATGTGAGTACCTTCGCGGGGTACACATACTATCTCCTTTTTCGGCGGCAGCGTGTAAAAAAATCAAACATTCATTGTACATACATGTACGTATACAAATCTACTAAATTAGTAGCAAATAAAACAATTAATGCCAGTGATACAGGAAAAAAAAACAATAAAAAAAAAATGGCATGAATGTTTTAATGATATTTAATCCAGTCCGATTCTCGTCATGTACAGCAACTTGCTTACTATCGATTTGAGATCCATTGACGAAGTTTCTTGTCAAAAGTTACAAAACCAATAAAACTGGCTAGGCATATCGTTCCATTGTTGTATTCATAGATGAAGTTGTATCTGACTACCAGGATCAGATTGAGGGAGGGCTTCAAAACTTGTTTGTTTGTTTGTCTGCTTTGTTTGTTTGTTTATAACCCTCATTGAATCATAAACATAAAGAATCGAACAATATTTCACTGAATATATGCAATGGCAATAGCCTACTTTTAGAAAAAAATAAATAAATAAGTTCATGTTTCCATTCTGAATGTCGATAGTCTCTATTCCAATTTTTTTGCAAATGGTACTAATTTTCCATTGCACGATTTTCATGTGGAAATAAAATTATCTAGAATATAATGTAAACTGAAGCCCGTAATACCTGAGGAAAGGGTTGTTCCTACTTGGTCTCAACGTCTGTGTATCACTGTCTTTACATTGTCACATCAATATTCTATTTTCAAGTAGCTTTCAATGTCATTATGTAATGAGTGTACGCATTGCGTGATGTTAAATAAACGTCTTGTAAATCATCTATTTAAAATCAATTCTCTTTGCCTTGTCATTGTCGAGGAATTCAAGCAATAGGACTGCTGTATGCTGTAATTTTTATTTGAAATGTATGCATGAAAGTAATAAGTTTTCCAAAATTATATTGAATCAGAGGTGGTTATGTGGTCTGCTACTGGCTTTGCTATTCTTATAACTGACGTCCACATCCACTCCCACCCCTTAGTGCAGTAGCTTGTGTATCCCAACAGGAATCCCTCGTGATCCAGGTGTTAGAACTCATTCAATGACTGAGTTTTGTTCGATGGTACTATACAAAATAGAAAATTGATGTTGCCATTTTTTTTTCAGTGGGCCGAAAGTGCCAACAATTAGCTATGGAAGTGAAGGTCATTTCACGATGATGACATTACAAAATATTATGGATATCATTATGTTTGTATTTCTAATACATTCTAACATTATAAAATATGAAATAAGGGATGTATAATTTGAAAGCGTACAGCACATTCACTGAGATCAATACACAATGCCTACTTTGGCATATACATTACATAACATTATAACTATTATAAATGCTTATAGACATTTATTGAGAAAATTAACATGAAAAGGATTTAGGGAACTGTAATTTGTTGACATGAGATGCACCAAAGAACATGAAATGTTTGATTAAAAAATTCTGTAAATTGAATGTCTGATACGTATGTGAGTAGAAAGTAAACTGGAATGGATAGATTTGCAAACAAATCTGGCTGGGTGCCAATGGGAGCTTGTTTTGAAACCCCCTGCGATACTGTTTTGTGACATCATTATTCACGGGTCATCAGGTACAATCTCCTGAAAAGTATTAGTAGAGTAACCAGGCAACAGATTCATTGTCAATCAATGTAATATGATTGGCTATTATAACTACCATTGGTTTTTTTACTAACAGCTGAATAGGATTTTTTTTTCATTTTTTACCCAAAACTTATAACATATCAATAAACCCACTCCACACCAGTTTTACAATGTCAGATATGGGTCTCGTAGTATGTAAATTTCAATGTTGTAACTTGTATAATGGCTGAGAAAACTGCTTTACAAAATGTAACGGAAAGATATTAAGAAATAAAGAAAAAAATAAGGAACTCCTACAAAAACAATATGCTTGAGTGCCAACCCGGACATAAAAACTTATGAATGAGCTTATAATGAATTATTACATAATCCGTAGTCTTGGTTTTTGTGTACAACCATTTTATGTCTTCTCCCTAGTACATGGTATCACATGAGCATAACCAGAACATGAATTTTACATTGATCATTTTTGCTTAGAAAAAGTAGGGCATTGCATGCTTGAACGGATACTGTTTTAGGCAGGGCAGGTCCATTACTATAGAATTATGATTACATAATAAGAATACGCCTTTTGAGAATAAAAGACAGTCTTGTAGATCATACTCATGTGGGGCACATGTTCCTGAAAGCTGGAGCCTGCATGGAGAGTCCAAGCAATCTACAAACTTATAGGACATAAAAAGTAAGTCCTCACAAACAACATAATTCCATTTTAAGCATGAAAAAGTCACTGAAATACATTTAGAACAAAGTCTTATAACATACCTTTCATCTTTATATTTGCCTTGTGCATGTATGTATCTTTTCAGCAAAGTAACAATTTCAGTGATATGAAATAATAGCAAATTTGTTTACTTTTCTGAGTCTACACACATGATATGCAAGTAAGCTAGTGTGAGATCGTCTAAGGTATAGAATTTTAAAAACTGTTTCTCAGTATATAACAAGAATGCTAGAAAAGTGAAAGATAGGTAAATGTTTCCAAAATATTACTTTGACTATGATACCCCTGCTATGCAATTGGGGGGGGGGGGGGGCGGGTTATATGTTGTTACACTGTTTGACTGCCGCTTCACTAAAAATATGTTAACGATGAAATAACTGTATTATGGAGGAGTACAGTATAAAAGTTGCGCGACTTCTCTTCTTAAAACAGCTTTTGAAATTTTAAAACTTATTCTGTTTTTTATATAGACAACATTGCCAAAACATATTAAAAAATAGATTTTCCAACTTTTTTCACAAGTAAAGGTAAAGTTTTAGAAATGAGCCTTATCGAAAAGGCACTTTTTCATAATTTCCATTTTAAAATAAAACGAAATTTACTTTTTCGTGCGATTGCTAGGTTTGATGCGATTAATATTTTGCCCCGCCATTGGCAAGACGTGATGTCACATATTCCGGCACTCTCTGTTTTCGATCTCAAATTACAGATTTTCAGCTGAGTGTTTTGTCCGGCACCTTCGACAACTCTAATTCGTCAGCTATCCTATCCACTCCAATACATGTATATGTATACTCTCCTTAAACGAACCGGTTACTGTCTAAATTGTTTAAATGCAAAAATTTATAATTAGTACAATTTTTGGCGAATTTAGACATAGGCTGCATCAGACCAATTAACAAGGGTCTGTCGTGGTTTTTCTTTTGTTGAATATATTGGTGATATATTAGCACAGATATTCTTAAGGCCTTTCAAGTACATGTGTATGAACGAACGTATGAACGAATATAGGAACAATACTGCTACATTCCTGTACACAGACAATGCAACTCATTTATTAGGACTACCTGAATGAAAATATTATCAATTAAAAGTTAAATTCCACACATGAACTGTAAATTCTTTGCTTTACTTGAATATGTTATATTGTGACAATAAGCCCCTACCCGTAACCTCCGAGACAATAATGGGATTATTTTATTTCACCCTGTGTTAAAAGTGTAAAATGTGGTCCTTATGGCTATTTATCTTTCGAAACAAATTCAATTAAAAATATAAAATGTCATCTAAGAGTAAATATTAGATTGACCTTGCCTAACAGGTCTTCATAGCATTGCTGTTCATAGTTGGTTTTAAACTTTGCAATGCAGGCATGTATAAACACATTTATAAAGGAATATTATGTCATCATCAAAAACGTTTTAAACAAAACCCCAACTCTACTTGAAAATGAAACGGGACACTTCAACATTGTCAGAAGCCATTTGTCTGTCTATTCCATTTGACCTTGACCTTTGACCTTTCTTGGAAATCTCTAATAATTTCCACTTGTATGTCATTTTCATATATCAAACATTATTCTGTCTATTATATTTTTCTCTTTTAAACACCTGAATATGATATAACAGTAAAAACCTCCAGACTTGAACTTGCCCTACAGATGTCAAGGTCACTTGAAACAATGGCAACATCATTTTATCCAGTAAGAATGTTATGATGCTTTAAGATATAATGGTACTTTCGCTCTAACAGAAAAATCCCAGGGGATTATATCGGCCACAGCACTACCTGTGAAAGTGTCCCAAAGGCTGTGGCACCTTGAAAGCAACTTTGCTCTCATAACATCCCCGCAATCAACAACTTAGAGAGACCTCGCCTAAGTTCCTCGCGAATCACACCTTGGCAGATCGTACTACCTTCCAACTACCTTTAGAAGGGCTAGGATTAGAATCTTGGCATGCGGAGACACACTGGACCGCCAGACATGCGGTTTGCAGTACCGAAAATGCGCAGAGCTGGGATACCTACACACTTCATGATTCTCTGTGACAAGCAAGCTTCAGAAAGCGTCCGCTTAAAAAAATAAGTATATTTTTGTGGTTAATAGAAAGGGCACAAACGCAGCGGTAAGAGGGGGTCAGGAGAAACTGTTGGCTACAATATATACGACAAGATGATATTATGGTTTGTGTGGAAAAACATGTACAAGAAATTTAGTATAATTTTTGTGGTTATAATACTAGTCGCACTCTTTCCTCGTTGAGACCGATTTTGCGTCACATGTATGAGGCTCGGTAGTTTAGCGTGTATTCCGGGTACTGCAGGAAGTGTTGCTGACTCACACGATAATAATAAGCTTTGTATTGTTTATTGAAGGGCAGGTTTGAAAGTAAACCATATTTAAAAAGTGAATGTGTCCTTGTAGCAAAGCAAAATGTGTGGGTTTTTTCCTTTTTTTTTATTTGCAAATTGCGAATAAGCGCCCATACGCTTGCTGTCGAAACAGGCCAATAAATACGACCGAAAAACCCGATTAAAAAAACCTTGCACAGCACTAAATACCCCTCAGTCGCAATTAATTTATTCATCTTTGAATGGATCTTCGTAAATATTATCATGAGTTTTGCCTCATAATATCAGTTGATATCATAATTTGTGTTCCGTAATATCGAGGATACTTACATGTTCTTTTCAGTGTCATATCTATAAGAGTGAAATCCACACTCCTTAGTGGCGTGAATAGTAAGTTTCAGCTACTCCAGTGACAATATAGTGCAAATAAGATTCAGAGTTGTTCTCGTGTGTGTAGTATATTAATATGAACTAAACCATGGTCTGTGACAAATTACTCCCCTTTCCACATGTGTCCAATGTGTGACCTTGTTCTACGTTTTAAGGTTATCATTGTTAAACTCAAAATAGGCCTCATAGTGGTGCATAATCTAGTGCAATTTGGAAGTCCTACATCAAAAACTTTATAAGATATCACCCTGACACCAAATTTGGCAAAAAAAATCCCCAGTGACCTTGAAAAGTAGGTCAAGGTCACCCATGCTCACAGGTTACTGAAGTTATATAGGAGCGCATAATCATGTGTAATTTGAAAGTCATGTGTCATAAACTTCTTACTTATAGCAGTGTGCACCACACCTTTGACCTTTAAAAAGAAGCTCAAATGGAAAGGTATGACTTATTTTTAATAGGGTTATGAATCACTTCATGATGCTTCTTTTGTATAAAATTTAGATTCCTAGATGCAGGCTTTCAAGAGTTAGAGCGGTAACGTTACTTTGCATATGTGACCATTATGTGACCTTGAAAAGTAAGTCAAGGTCAACCATGCTCACACATTAAATATGCCTTATAGCGATGTACAATTATGTCCAATTTGGAAATCCTATGTCCAAAATTGCTCACGTTATACTGGTAACACTGCATGTACGGACAGACAGACTGACGGACGACCCAGGGGACGACTATTCCCTTCGGCCTCATATAAGACCGAAGGGTAAAAAGAACCTGCACTTTATGTAAAACTGAAGAAATTGAAGACTGGAAAAACATTTTCTTTTGTATTGCAAAAATCACTAAAGCTTGAAACAGTTTTTTTTTAGAAACAAAAACCAAAAGAGGAATATTTAAAACATCAAATAATCATAATAAATCCATGTACTAAATGAAAGTGGAAAACAAAAAGACGTGTTGACCAATACTAAATTTTGTAAATATTGTTGAATAAAGGAGACAGCAAATGGGATTCTGGCTTAATCTCAATAGTTTATATGGGCTGTCCTCTTTCTATTTCTTGTGTTTCTTTCATCAAATGTGGGTGCAGCCGAGTTTTGCTGTGTTTTATTGGTATTACTGTTTGTCTTCATGTTGTGTATTTATGATCCATTTGTCAATATAGGTCTATGTCTTTTGAAAAAGATTAATGTAAATAAAGATTTCCCTGTCAACAATACGACAGCAGTCATAGTACTAGAATCATTTGACTTCGATTTATTTGAGTTTTATATATATATATATATATATATATATATATATATATATATATATATATATATATATATATATATATATATATATATATATATATATATATATATATATATATATATACAGATATATATATACATATATATATTTATATATTTATTTATTTATTTATTATGGAACGCCGTATCTCCTTTTATCCAGTTTTTGAACATATAATTAACTATTTTATGTTATATGGTGTTGTCATCAACTACATTATTGATATCATCAAAACGATTTCATCATAAATCTGAATGGGATTTTATTTAGACAGAAGTAAAATTCTGTTAGAAAATAACATTAGATAGCAATAGGTCGATTTATTGTTCTGATCAAATAGACATTATTTAGTCTTATGTTGAAATCTATTTGGTAAATTGATTATAGCGATTTGAACATATTACTTCTGGAATTAGAAAAACTTTTTGGTCAGAATTAATCAGAACACCAAATATTTAGTGATAACACTTAATAATGAATGTTAAGATCAAAACTAAGAAGTTAACATGGTATGCTAATGATGAGACCAATCTTTTGAATTTTTTCCGGCCGACCTTCCAGACGACTTACGCGATGTGCGCGTCAGAGAAGCAGAAAATGAGCGCCCAGCAAACATTAACCCTGCTAATGCAGGCGCGTGGCCAGACTTGAATTATAGGAGTGTCTCCGTTAAAAAGTTTTGGACCTTTTCTCTGTTCTGGCTTATCATACTCTAATGTTACAAATTTATCGAAGCTTATTTATTCATGCTGCATCATGTCATGCATAGATACATAGTGTATACACATTTACATTTCTATGTGCTTGCAATGCTGGCTAAACAGCGAGTCCCTGCATACAAATACATATATACACATCGGTCCTGTATTCATTTGTATATTATAATAAGAAGATTCTACTGTATATATATATATATATATATATATATATATAGTGGAATCTTACTTTTAAGACCATACCGGGCTTCGGAAATGTGGTCTTAACAGAGGGGTTGTCTTAACAGGGGGATGATTTATTTAACGATAAACAAAATGAAGCTGTAATCGGTGGTCTTTTTACGAATCCTATTTGGAGAATGATTTAAAATTGCCATGGATTTCTTTCCAGAAATACACTGGATTCTAATGATGTTGGTTTAGATCGGACTTTTTCCAGCCAACGAGACTCTTGGTTGGAGACATATCAAAAGTTAAGTTAAGAGAGTTATAGGATGGAATTCCTCAAGACATTGTTGAAAAATCTCCGTTATGTTGGTATCGACTAATGAAATGTTCTACCTATTGCCAAAAATACATGTTTGATATCAGTTATTTCAATGGAACTAGGCTAAAGCTCTTGACCAGGGTAGGATCTGCAGGTATCAACCAATATCTGACTGAATGGGGAATGACAAGCAAACCATGTAGTTTATGTCAAGAAGGGAAAGAAGATTTATTCCATTTCATTTTTGTATGTCCTAAAACAAAGGATACAAGATTAAAGTATACCTTGTTATTGGGAAGAAAATTGAAAGAAATTAAAAAAAACAAAAAAAAACAAGTGTGGCTCTCTTACATCACCCTGGGTCCTCGGTCAATCTTTTTGGGGGTTGCCCCGATGGCTTAGAAGTCAGCGTGTTCGACTTTACATTTGGCTAGGCGAGTGTGCCGAAGGTAGTGGGTTCGAATCCCATACAGGTCGACATAAATTTATCGTATTTTTCACTTGCTAATACTCTATTGGTTTCGAAGTGCTGTGGGCCATTGCTCCGACTTCGAAATTATATTAGAGGTGTATCTCATAAACTGTCGGTCTGTGGAAGTGCCCTACCGTGTCAATATACAAGCCACACCTGCTATAACATCACCCTGGGTCCTCGGTCAACCTTTTTGGGGGTTGCCCCGATGGCTTAGAGGTCAGCGTGTTCGACTTTACATTTGGCTAGGCGAGTGTGCCGAAGGTAGTGGGCTCGAATCCCATTCAGGTCGACATAAATTTATCGTATTTTTTTTACTTCATAAGCCCCTCTCTTGTTACAAAACTCTGTTACTTGCTGGCCGACCAAGCATTCACACATGGAAACATCGTCGGTTTTGTGTTTGACACTGTTTGCAAGCAGTTCTTGGTAGCGGCGCGATACACTGAATGATGACGCACGTGGTCCGACATGATATTGTATATGGGATGAATTACCTTGTATGTCTGTTTTTATATATTCTTTATTGTAGCCACATCCACATTTCTGTTAATTTTACCCTTATGTTGTTTTATATGTAATTACTTGTTTTGTGACTGACGCACCGAAGGTTCTACCCTGCCCGTGGTGCCCCCTCCCCCAGTTGTAAAGGGGTAGATTCAGTAAATAAATTATTATTTTTGTTGTTTGTTGTTGTTGTCATTATTATTATTATTATTATTATTATTATTATTATTATTATTATTATTATTATTATTATTATTATTATTATTATTATTATTATTATTATTATTATTATTATTATTATTATGTGCTTGTTTTCAGTAATATTACAGTGCTTCAAAGTTGATGCCAAAGCGGATTGTGGTTTTATAAGATTCAACCTTGAAACTGAAAAATAAATACAAATAAAAAATCTGTGGGTCGCATTTTAATCACACGTGTTAGGGGCAATCCAGTGAAAAATTGCAGAATATGGTTGAACCGGTAACAGGTTATTTTCGCATTTTTGCATGCCGATGTCACATCGTAAATTCAAACCAAAGTAGATTTTTGTTACCAATATAAATGAAAGGGTAATAATACTTTTATTTTGTGAATGTCCTGTTGATCATGGCCTTTGCAACAATGTATCCTTTGCCTATGTATATGTACAATTTTGGCTTCATGGGATCAGACAAAAAATAGTGAACTTAATTTACCGGGGCTCAGCTCCATTACATTCAAACTAGTCTTTGCGTTATCCCGGGGCCCAGCGCGACTACCTTAAAACTAGTATTTGCGGTGATACAGCGCTAAAACTCTCGTGACACTCGTATTACTTTACCAGGTATTCCATAATGCGATATATTGTAAATCATCTTAGCTGGTAATGCAGCAAACTGTACTGTTCGAACGTGGACCTTACAAAGCTGATAGCTATCTTTACACACACACACACACACACACACACACACACACACATACACACACACACACACATATTATAACAAAAGGTACAAAAAGGTACTTTTTGGATTCAAATGCTTTCGTTTTTTTCGTCGTCTTCCTTTTGTTTCACTGTTTTCTATGTGCTTTGTTTCTTCTTTGTTCCGTCTTTTACTTTATTCATTATTATATCTGTCGATTTTCTATTATTTTTAAGGCAGTCGTCTTGTCAAGCCGAAATACCAATAATGACGCTTCAGTGAAAGTGGCGCTATAAAGTGTGGACCTGAAGTTCATCCAAACACCACGAAACTAGTCGAGTATTGCTGAACCAAGCTTCGAAATAAAACTAAAATGGTCGAATATCAAAGAACCAGTTTTTGACATTACAAATATTTGATATAAAATAGCTCTTTTTCATTTGTTGAATAAAAGAAAGGCAATCATTCAGTTCTGTCCCAAAGTGCATTTCTGAAGCTGGGTTTGATGCACTACCAAACGGGCAATATAAAATAAACAAATAAAGGTCGAAAAAATACAGTTGAAAACAAGTTGATAGGTAAAAACATTGTTTTTCCTTCATCGATGGGATATTTTTACCATCAATAGCATTCTTTCCAATAGGAAGAATGGTATGCGACCATGGACCTAAAACAGGTCTTGACATATTCCATAGATGTGAAAATTGTAAATTGAAACATTTCCGTTCTTAGAAGTGCTACAATCAGTCAGAATGAGTGGAGTACTCTTGGTTTAATGAATTATTGAGTGGACTTCATGCAGATAAGTATTATTCAAAAATGTATTTAAGAGATATCTTCCTTCTTGCTTTCCGTTTTTGCCATTGTTGTTGTTGTTGTTGTTGTTGTTTTAAATTGGTGTTGTTGTTTTATTTGTTTGGGATGGGGGGTGGGGGTGGAAATGGGAATATCATTGGACCTTTAGCGCTGGTGGGGCTGTCGATCGACACTTTCTCCCCCCCCCCCCCAACACACACACCCGGCTACAGGCCTGTAATGCAATTGAGTCTTATTTGTTTGTCTTGAGGCAATAAATAAAAAAGTAGAGTTAAAAATTAGTTGTTTGATTTTTGGACAGAGAAATGACCATTCCGTGTCTTGCAAGGTTTTTATGATTTTAGCACTATTCTTTGTGGGAGCATTTTTATGTCCCTCTAGCTCGGGTTGTATTTAAACATAGAATGAAATAGAATTGAACATGTCGTTAGCCGTATTGAGTGACAAGTTTAATTCTCTGGGTATTTCAATACATGATTAAATTGATTTTGAAATTTAGACATGTTTAAAAATAACGCATTTATTTATAACAATGAATGGATGCAGTGATATCATTTAATGCAATTGATGATAAAATAGAGAGGATTTTGTTTTATGATTACATTAAGGACAGCTTTTTCAGAATTGGACATATTTAACAACATATTCCATGATAAGATTAAATCGAAATGTTATCTTTAAATAATTAATGCTATGCTCTAATATTTCATGATAACATTAAAAAGATTTGATCATGATTATTAAGTATTCATGATATTTTCAAATGCCGAATAAAAGAGGAAACGGCGTTCCAATATAAATATATATATATATATATATATATATATACACATACAATTATATATATATATTATATTTTATTAATGTCTCACCTGCAGTACAAATCGACAAAATTTTACAGAACACAAAACCATAATTAACATGTAGCCGCTCTTTACAGAGCTATGACAGATAGATAAGTTGATTTGCCGTTTTTATTTTCAAATATCATGTCCATAGTGTGTAGTTTTTGGCCGCCCGGAGAGACCACCAATTCGGAACGGCCCATACCGCACAGTTAGATAGATATGCATTTTTTATTTTACTTATTCGCATCTGCGTTAATGCAATCTTAAAATGCACAATATACGGCATATAAATATGAAATAGCAGTCACTCGATCCATGCGTCCATTAAGCAATGTAATGAGATCCATATTTTGGAGCATGCGTTGCCCGGAAAGAGAGCCGCACCCGCTTCCATCCAACCCGGAACAGTCCATTCCAAGTCTCACGTGCCTTAATAAAGTCTTAAAGTGCATACTATGAACGGTAAAATTATAAAATAGCAGTCACTCAATTCAGAGTTGACAGGCCATTCCGGTGGACTAGAGTTCAAATATTTATACATTTATTTACAGAACATAAAGGAAAAATGGTTTCCGTTTATCCAGAGAGTTACACATGGTTTTGGTTAAATTCTTCACAACGTCACGTTCCTGGCTTGCAAACACACTCTTTAATTTAGTTTCTCTGTCAAATTGCAGTAAATGTGGTTCCTTGAGACACATGAGGTCAATCAATGACTTACGTTCAACTCAGTAGAAATTGCATTCGAATAGTAAGTACATGGCACTCATCCTTTATTTGATGTTCGCATAGGATACATGTGCGCTCATGGGTGTTCTATTTGCCCCATATAGACCTGTTTCAGTCCATATTAGTGTTACTCCACATCGAAATTTAGCAAGTGGCCGCCTGTGTCTTTGAGGTAATGTCCAATTTACATAATATTCCGGTTCAAAATTCGTTTTAAAAAGTCTGTACACTCTCAATTTGTTCTGACCATCTCCATGCACTTCGCTCTGCGATGTGGTGTTTGTTGCCTCTTGCCAATGAATGTGTCCCTGAGTGACCTGTCCATTTCGTGTTCTATTGCCTGGCATGGATTGGTGTGTTGTGGTCGGTTAAGCTCAGAAAGTTACGGTGCTGACAGAACTTGATATTATGATATGACCAATTCCTTTTATTTTGACTGAGTCCAAATAAACACTTTCCTATGTAATCGTGATAGATCCATACATGAAAACCTGGACCGTGTTTTAACCACGCAAAGCCACTGGTATTGCCATGGCACCGTCCACACCATCTCTATTTGGACCGCTGCTTTGGGGGTTCTTTTCCCGACTCCTAAGTCGAAACGACAGGCTTGGTTATGAACCGCATTTATACATGATACTTCTTTCTGGCCCCAGACCGCAGCCCATATGTCATTATGGGTACTACCAAAGCTTTGTGTAACCGCATTTATACATGATACTTCTTTCTGGCCCCAGACTGCAGCCCCATATGTCATTATGGGTACTACCAAAGCTTTGTGTGAGTGGATGAACACTTTGTGAGGCATATCTCCGTAAGCCTTAGCTTTGGCGGTGAGGAGCCTTAATGCTCTGTGGGCAGCTTTAGCTACTCCTTTTGCCATGTGTTGGAAGTCTAGATGTTCGGACAGCCATAAACCTGTAAAGTTCTTGTACTTATCTATTGTTGTAATCACCTTATCGCCACATGAAAAGTAAAATTCCCTTTCCACCCTTCATAATAACCGTCTGAAATGTACTTCTTTAGTTTTGTCGGCATTAACTTGCATATTCCATATTTTGCACCATTCACTCAAGATATTGAAGCTGTTCTGTAAATCTTTCTTTTTATCGACTACGAGAATGATGTCGTCTGCGAAAAGCAAAATGCTGATAGTGTAATATCCAATTTGTATTGCTCTGTACGCACGCTTTAATTCACCAGCCAGATCGTTTATAAACAGGTTCAATAAGGTAGGTGACATTTTACCTCCTTGCTTCAGTCCACATTTAACTGGTAACCAATCTGAGTGGATTCCGTTCAGTCGCACACAGCACTTGATGTTTGAATATTGAGATTGCAAGGCTGTCATCATTATTCCATGTGTTCCATATGACTCTAACTAATGCCATTTCAGATACCTATCAATGCGATCATATGGCTCACTTAAATCCACGAAGCCGACGGATGTATCTTTTCCCTCTTTCTCGTGTATTTCTATGGCCTTTGTTAAAGTTAATACACGGTCTATGCAATTTCGGTCCTTTCGGAAGCCATTTTGTTCATCAACTATTACACCATTCGATTCCACCCAAATTATGATCTTGCATTTAGCACTGATGTATACAACTTCGAGATCACTGGTGCTAATGCAATTCCTCTCGTGTTTAGGGGCACCCGAGGGTCGGCAATATTTCTCTTGGGTATGGGATTGATAATTCCTTGCTGCCAACAGTCTGGAACCTTGCCATTCTTGAAGTTTGAAGTTGAAGTTGAAGTTGAAGTTTATTTTCATAAATACACCATTCAAACTATACAGCAAATGAAATTTGAGGGTAGAAACCTTGATGGGCTTATATGACCCTTGGCCATGAAAACTCAAGATACAAAATAAGCATTTGCAATAGTATAAGTACAGACACTTCTGGTATTTCTAACTTATACAATAATCAACATAATCACTTCAGATACTCCACACTTCATAAACATGTTTACGTTAATGACAAAATATTAGTGCAAAGTGTACAAAGGAAAAGGGTTGATGATATTCTTTCATAAATAATATGATAGAATAACTTACATCTTTAGAATGTTTCTTAGTTTTCTTTTAAAGATATGAAGGGATGGTGCTTGTCTTATGTGATGTGGAATTTCATTCCATACAATTGGTGCATTAAATTTAATGGAAAAAATGATTTATTGGTACGGTAATTGAAAATATGAACATTACTTTTCTGTCTGGTATCATAACCATGGATATTCTGATTTTCAACAAATAAATCCCGTATAAAATTTGGGATAAGATTATTAATAGTTTTATACATAAACACACCAGTAACAAATTTGTGTATTGATTCGAATTTCATAATATGTAGATCATAGAAAATTTGCGCAGTATGCTCATTGTAGCTGGAATTTGATATTATACGTACAATTCTTTTCTGAAGTTTAACTAAACAATCCAAATTTGACCTATAATTAGCAGCCCATGTGATATTACAGTAAGTAAAATATGGATAAATCAAAGCATAGTATAAATTCCTTAAAATAGTAGTACCCATACTTTGTTTCACCTTTTTCAAAATCCCAATTACTTTGCTGATTTTTCCAGATATATATGCTATATGAGATTTCCAGTTTAAATGGTCGTCCATCCATATGCCTAAGAACTTTACTTTTGTTACCTGCTGAATTATAGAATCATTGATTGAAATTTCAAAATTACCATAATTTTTCTTTCTTAAATGATACACCATATAATTGGTTTTCTCCACATTGACAGAAAGCTTATTAACCTGAAACCATTTGGAAACCATAACTAAGGCTTGGTTAACATTTTGTAATAAGTGTTCAAAATTTTTATCAGAGAAAAATAAACTAGTGTCATCTGCAAATAGTAGACACAAACATTCTGGACATGCTACAAATAAATCATTTACGTATAAAAGGAACAATAACGGACCCAAAATTGATTCTTGAGGGACACCATGTGTTATTGTTAACAAATTAGACTTCGTGTTTTGATAATGAACATATTGCTGACGCTCTGATAAATATGATGAGAACCACTGAAGTGGCACACCTCTGACACCATATGAATTTAGCTTGTTTAATAATATATTATGATCAACGGTATCGAAAGCTTTTGAAAGGTCAAGAAAAATACCAATGGAATGTTCTTGTTTCTCAAGGGCTTCTGCTATCCTGTTTGATAAGAAACTTACTGCTAGGTCAGTGTTATATTGCTTGCGAAAACCAAATTGAAATTGATATAATATATCTAATTTATCTAAATATGATAGAAGTTGATTGTATGCTACTTTTTCAAACAATTTTGAAAAACATGTAAGTAAAGAAATAGGTCTATAATTTGAAAAAAATTCGCGGTCACCTTTTTTAAACAATGGAAGAACTTTTGCAATTTTCAAATCATTAGGAAAAATACCAGTTTCTAAAGATACATTGATAATATGAGTTAGGGACGTAATTATTTCAGTTGACACATATTTGACGACTTTAGGTTTTATATCGTCACAACCAGGACTAGAATCTCTCAATGAATTTATCAATATCTGAATATCATTATCAGTAACAGGTGAAAAAAAGAAAGAATTAATATACTGGGCCTGCAAGAAAAATTCAGGTTTGATTCCTACATCTCGGATATTTTTGGCAAGATTGGAACCAACAGTTGTGAAGTACAGGTTAAATTGGTTTGCTATATCCTTTGCTTCTGTTAGAATTTTATTATTGTGCTTAAATCTGCTGGTTTTTGTAGTCACTTTATGTTTATTTATGATCCCATTTATAACTTTCCACAGTTGAGACAAGTTTTGTTTATTTTGTTCAAAAATATTACTATAATAACTCCTTTCTGCGATTCGCAAAAAATGCGTCAGACGATTTCGATAAGAGGTGTATTTTGATTTATTTTTGTTTCTTTTTTGATACAATTTGTTTTTCTTTTTTATTGAATTTAGCAAGCCTTCTGTAAGCCATGGTTTTCTCAATTTATATGCAGATGAAAAAGCTCTGACAGGAATTGCTTTTGTATAATGATGTTGAAAATCATTCAAAAATACTGAAAAAGCTTCATTTGGATCACGACTTAACATAACAGAGTCCCAGTTATGTGAGCTAAGACGAACTTTTAGATCATTTAGAGTTTTATCGTTTATAATTTGTTTGAAATGAGGTAGAGGTTTAGTTACATTTAATTTTTTAACACATATACGGAAAATGGGGAAATGGTCTGAGATGTCTGTGTATAATATACCATTGATAGGAATGTTTTCAGAGTCGGATACGTTGCTGAAAATATTATCAATAAGAGTAGCAGTGTTGTCTGTTACGCGGGTGGGTCTATTTATGGATGGCAAATAAAAGTTTGAAAACATAAGGTCCAAAAAAGATGAGGTTCCTAAATGAGTTTCATTGTTTAGCAAATTAATATTAAAATCACCCATTAAGTAACAGGATTTCTTTTCAGACTTCATGGTATCTAACATATTTTCCAGTTGGGCATTGAAACTATCAACAGAGGCACCTGGCGGTCTATAAATAACTCCCACTATGATATTTTCAGAAGATAAAGCAGTTAATGTGTCAGATTGGATTTCAGCAAAAATAGTCTCGATAACATCATTCACAACAGATAAATCATCTCGTAGCATATAATTCAATTCACAATCAATAAACAAGGACACACCTCCGCCATCTCTCTCACTTCGATACCTTTTCAAATGATTATAGTTTAATAAATTATATATTTCATGGTTGGATTCCTTTAGCCATGTTTCTGTTATTCCAATAATACGGAACTTATAATTCATCAATGATAAGTAATTTTCCAGTTCTTTAATATGAGCAGGTAAGCTTCTTATGTTAATATGAAAAAGTGACAATAATGACTGATCCGGCATGTTTGTGTCTATCATGGCATTAAATGAATCCTCCAGGTGATACTGGCTGTTACAGAGACTATTCACAAAGTGTGTTTGTGAGAAAAAATGGAAGTCCGGATCATTATCATACATTGGGAGATGATTTCGCCCATCATTTATCTCAAATGGTATGAATAGTTTATTATTTAATTCAGCAAAGTTAATTTTAGGTAAATCAAACCACAGCTCTGAAATATTAGTAAAGAAAACATCATCATCATCAACATTATTAAAAGGCAATTCAGATTGTAAACATCGGGAACATATCCAATGTGAATCCCGTTGATAATTGGTATCTTCCATTAAATTGGTTGGAATTTCACACATATTG
>OZ026612.1:127921740-127961740 GCA_964020975.1 Hermodice carunculata | reverse complement strand
CATATATGGATTTTGCCGCTGCACTTTTCATGACACTTATACGACTCTGAAAGAAAACAAAGAGTCGAGAGAAAAAAAAAAACGAGGGACGTATAAAGTCAATACACATGGTGATGCAGATGACGCAAAAGCCCCAGAAATCAATATAGTACAGGGTCCCTTTGACTGTGTGGCTATTGATCCAGTCAAATAAAGTGAAATGAAGGGAATTCAGTTTCTGGGTGTATGTAGACATGCATTGGATCTGAATTGGAGCTAAGACCGGGAATTCCTAGTTTCAGATTGGGGCACGGCCAGTTGCCTCGCAACAGACGAGGCATGCTGGTGAAAGTAGAACCAAAATGTAGGAGTGGAAGATGCAGTGTGGCTATGAATAATATCTTGTCTACCTCAGGTGTGACAGAGCTCTAATTTTAGATGTTGCCAATTAGTATGCGTAAAAGTTGCACAACTGTATGCACACTGGCAGGTTGTGCCTGCATTACATACACCAGACAGGCTTGCACACAAGCTTGGCTGGGCTGTGTAAGAGATACTTCAGGGATTAAACAGAGGTTTATGTAGTAAAATTGAACTTCAGTTGAGTTAGAGTACTTTGAGACAATTGGACAGAGTATTTTTCATCATCCAAGAGATAAGTTGTGTGCACTGAAATAACATTTGGAGCTTGTTGCACCAAGGCTGCTTTCTGTTGAGTGTGGCTTTTCAACATTATTTCTAAAAACCAGTTGATTACGGTAACTGGTTGTATCTGTTACACACAGTAGGACTGTAATACCCATGATACCCTGTCGTAACATTGTCCAACCAATCATACTCTGTAGTACTGAACTACCCATTGTACACTGTCGTAACACTGTCATACCAATCATACACTGTAGTACTGAAGTACCCATTCTCCACTGTTGTAACATTGTCGTACCGTTTATACACTGTTGTACTGAAAGTTCTCCCTCCCTAAGTACTTATTTCTTTTTTATGAGAAGTGGAGGAGTTGAATTGTTATGGCACTTTGTGAGGACGGTTGGCCTTTGTGATGTCGAAATTAACACTTTATCTGGAATTTTATGGTGCGGAATTGCATGCCATTTGCTGGCTGCACTCGTCAAACATTGCTTCTTTCCGTCATATTTTGACCATCGGGGTCTGTGACGTCACAGAAGGGAGTTTTTACCGGCTGCTTAAACAACAACTGTAATTGTAAACATTGACTGGCAGCAGTGAATGGCAGTGTGCTCATGGCGCACTGGCCTAAAATGGGGATGCAAACAAGTTATGGTTCCCGCTTGTGCAGTTTGAACTAATACCCCATGGTGAACCGATGTTGGAAGAAGCCATGGCCTACGATAAAGCTGCTCTTTGCCGGTGCAACTTGGACTGCTCATTAAGGTATTCCCTCCATGGACTGATCGATTCTGTGCCCACACTGACAATGCTGCGGCTGCATTGCCATGTAAGTTCACCATAGCTGACATTTGGGACGTTTGTACTTGTAAATAATGCTTTTCAGAAGTCGGTGTGCGAAAATTACTATATAAATGACTGGTTGAAGTGTAGGTCTCTGCATACTGCCATTTTAAACCCTATAAGAAAAAGGTAGGCCGTTTATTCTGTCGGTGGTTTGCTGTATTGTGAGTAATTGTGTTAGTTCAGTGACGTCTGCCCTATTTTGTAGTACAGGGCTTTACTTGCTCCTATTTGTTTTGCGAAATGGATTCATATAGGGCTATGCCCTTGCTCCGGATCTTTTTCCCCTTTCTTTGCAATATATATATATATATATATATATATATATATACATTATATAAAAAGTCAGGCCATCTTGCGCGGTTGCCAATACTGGCAGTATACCCTGCACGCTAAGACACGCAAAACAGTAGCACCTCTCCTGTGTGGCTTATGTGTATTCAAGCTGTGATCAGGTGCTTGTGTATTCCCCTCTTTCAAACTTTGCGTCATGCTACAGTGGTATTGTTAATCCGTTTAGGCATGCACCGGACTCACAGATGCATTTTAATGCGACGTTTTACCCTCATGTACCCCAAACCTTGTTATATTTATATCACTACATAGAATAAAACTAAAATGATTTTAAATTCAACTGGTTTTGAGTTTACATTTAAGCTGTCTTAGCATGCTGCCTACACTGCCGGTATTGGCTATTGGCAACCGCACAAGATGGCCTGCCATAAACTTCAACCATTCCATTATATGTAAATTTTCGCACAGTGACGTTTGAAAAGCATCCCTTACCAATACCGGTCTGAAGCTCCCAAACGCCACTTTTGGTGATGTCCCTGGCAGCAACGGCAAGTCATAGTCAGCCAGCCAATTTACTCTCTATGTTACAAGCAAAGTGACTTACCAGAGTTATTCAGTGGATAGTAGTGGATAGCGTAGGGGTGGATACCACTTTCCTTTTGGGTTTAAAATAATTGAAAATCAAAGAAACGAAGTGGCCGCCAAAATGGTACTCTTAAGTGCAAAAATGTAACATTTGAGCCAGTAAATTGTACAATATCTGTAACTTACCATTCTTTTGTGGGTTCTGTGCGAACACAACATCTGATTAGCAGGTCACAAATTCTATTGGGTGTTATATGTAAATTTTAGGATACTTATGACATATTGTGCTCATTTCGGATTTGCTGTATAATGCATATACGAGCCACATAGCTAAATAGTAGTTCATACAATACAATCAACAAGTCACACTAAAGTGCCAAAACTGGCCTAAATTCATTTAGGGGGAGGTTTTAATTTTTAAAATTGGAAGGGTATATGTACATGTCAGCTGAGCGCAGGGCAGTCAGAGTGTTCTTATTTTTCTACGAAGTTTTATCACAGAATAAAGGCATAACTGGAATGTCTTTTCTGTGAGCTCTTTTAAATAATCTTGGAGATAGTTGTAAATTACAGTTGTGAAAACCTTCTAGGGTGGTTAAAGTTCAAAAAAAAAAAAAAAAAAAAACTATGGATGTATATCTCGTCTAAAAGCTAAAAACCATATATCTGTTCTGGGTATTGTCAGCAAAATGCCAGATTTGACAACGAAATTAGTTTCAATTCCTCTGTTCGTCATCTGAATACTGACTAATTTAAAGAAGTTAAAATGCATGTTTTGTTTTATACTTTAATACGGTTTTGCTCTGAAGACATTAAAAATGGGCTAGCAAAACCTTGAACCATTTAAAATGTAGGTATCTACGATGCAAACTACATGGAAAAACAGCGTGATGCATCATAAAAACAGGACGTGCTTCTGCAAGTTTTATAATATGCAAGGGATTATGACAGATCTGAAGGTTCTAAGAGATAAATTGATAATAACTTTAACTTTGTGGTGATATCCATCTACCTTGCCTGTCATTGTTGCATTATAAGCTGGTATGGGGCAAGTATTAGTGTTAACCCTACTTCAAATAGACTGTCGTGTTCTGAAACTTATACATTCTTATTCTTTATTCAAAATATGAAGAAGTGTATGGCCAATGAACTTGTATGATGCTGTTTATTAGTTATCTGATAATTGCAAGATCTTTTCATGGGAGTGACAAGTAGTTAGAAACCATGTTCTCTACTTCATTTATATAGCCAAACTGCAGCGGTCCCCTTTGGTGGACCTGCTGCCTGCATGGGTGACCACATTCAAGAGGTGGTCTTTAGGACTACGGCACTGGTGTGGGTACTTGTCTGTGGTGGTATTGTGTCAAAAAGCTGGTTTGTGTTTTGTCTACACATTTGGTTATGCATGGCTGTACAGCATGAACAGGTACCTCGCCTGGCAAGTACCGCCCCCCCCCCCACTTTCATGGATGTGTATTATTAGGTGACCTCTCTTATTGCTTGAAATATTATGGGGTTCATTGGTTCATAGTTGTAGCCAACCAATTAAAATTGAGTGGTCACAGGTCATGCTTAATAATGAGAACAGTCGCATAGATATTTTGCACTGCAACAAGGCTGGTCTTTTTTTAACTGAGTCAACAGAGTGGAGATGTGTAGGTAGAGCCCAGTGAGGGGCACAGGTTAAAATTGCAGTATATTGCCAATGTGGGGTGTCACAGGTCAGTAAATGAAAATTATGGTATTCCTGAAATTACAAAGAGGCATGACATTTTATATTGGCCACATTGGGGATATTTAAGTGAGACATGGTTTCTCTTTTTGTAAACATTCACAGGGGTGACAAAACATTGGCAGCTGGTGTGGGCCAGGGAAGTGGCTTCACACATGCTGACAGGTGGACATGGTGTGTGCCTTATAGCAGACCACACTTTATCATGCAGAGCATGACAGTGGACTGTAATTTGGTGAGCTTGCTCCAACGGTGCATGACAGGGGCCTAAGACAGGAACAAAAGTGTTGCAGTTGTTCAGTGCAAGCGAGCCTCAAAAAGTGCAACAAATACAGTAGACTGTGCAACCGTACATTTCAGTGCCGGGGCTGCAATCCAGGCAGCTAATTTGCATATGACTGTGCACCGGTGCATTCCATACGGGCGTCGCCGTTGTCAAACCAAGAACACAGACAGGACCTGTGATATTATTATAGGGTTGTACATAACCATAAGTATTCTGGGTACCCTAGTTAAGTCTTTTTCACAGTTTATTTTGTTTTCGTTTTTGTTTGTTTTGTTTTGTATTTACATGTCATGACCAATATATATGTCATGTACACCTGGGCTTTGTGCTTTCTTTTTTTTTTTCGTTAAGGACTGTGTTTTACTTGGTTATAACTCTATCCCTAGGACATAACGTGACAATTGGGGCTCATCCCGGATCGCAACTTTGTAAAATATTAGAAATTATATCATAAAAGGTTAATGGGTCCACAGGTGTATGGGAATCATGTGAAAATATGCAAATGGTCAGATGTTCTTATCATGTTCGTGCATGGGTATGCCCCTGGTTTATATTTTGTGCAGTATAGTAGGGTTTAGCCCAGTGACAGAATCAAGCAAGACATATATTGTTTGCATTAACAGGTAAATGGCCGATTTAGAGAAGATTATAGACCTTGGTAGTAAATTAGCCTACAGAGGGGAAGAGCTCAGAGGTTTTGTTGACAGTGAGAGACAAAGGATAGAGGAGGCACAGGTGCGCTCTAAGGTCAGACAAGATAGGGCATGTGGTCGTTATCAAAAGAAGCGTAAAGCCGAGTGGATGAATGCAGCTTAGATTAAGAAAAGTGAGGCTGTAAATAGTAAAGAGGCAGTTAGAGTTGGAAAAATTAAGAGTACAGAATAGAAGTACAGATTCTTCAGCTGCTGCAGATTCAGCATCAGGGCAAAGTCGTTTACTGGCAGCCAAGGCTCCCAGGCTACCTGTGTTTAAAGATGGCACAGATGACTTAGATGCATATTTACTCAGGTTCGAGAGATTTGCTGCAGTACAGTCCTGGAACAAACCTGACTGGGCAACACAGCTAAGTACCTTGATTGAAGGTAAAGCTCTTGAAATGTATACCGGGTTAACTTTAGAGGATAGTGGAAATTATGACAAATTCAAGGCAGCATTGTTGAAGAGACATAGATTACATGAAGATGGATTCAGGCAGAAGTTCCGTACTTCAAAACCTGAACCAGGTGAAAGCACTTTACAGTTCATGACTAGGATGGACAATCCTATAATGAGATGGCTGGAACTTGGTCGAGGAGAACATATTTTCAAAGGTTTAAAAGACATGGTGTTAAGGGAACAGTTCCTGAATGTGTGTTTTAAGAACCCAGCAGTATTCTTGAAGGAAAGAGTACCGCACGATATTCATGAAATGGCAAAGCTGGCGGGGAAGTATTTAGAAGCCCATGGGGATAATTTGGCTCCTTAGAATGATATGCATAGACAATAAAATAAAAACCAACACAAAGAGGCACAAAACAAGCCTGAGAAACGTTTCAACTGTGGTAAAGACAATCACATAGCCACAGAATGTAAAGCCACTGTGAAAACAGAGGACAAAAAGTTAAAAAAAACGCTGAAAAATCGTGTTTCCTTTGTGGGAAAAAAGTCTATGTTGCAGTTGATTGTAGAAAAAGAAAGGCACTGCAGTTACCTATAATTACAAAGGAAAACCCTAGCACTGGTAAAGTCGAGCAAGATAAAGTGTTAAAACCTGCTGCTGCAATGCAGGCGAGGTCAGGTGAAAGCTCACAATGTAAAGGGATGGTCTGTGACTGTGTATTCAGTGATTTCTTGACATTGAAATGTGGAAAGACCTTAACGCTTTTTTGTAGACCACTAAAAGAGAACAGGTTGCTTACACATCATAACATGCCAGTAACGACAGGGTTTATAAATAACATACCAGTTAAAACCATTAGAGATAGTGAATGTCATGATTTTGTGGTAAAGAAGTCCTTAGTGAACAAAGATCAGTTTATAGAGAAGACTCATTACTGTGTGTTGATAGATGGTACTGTGAAGCAGTTCCTTGTAGCTCAGGGCGATTTGGTTACCCCATACTTCACACGAAGTGTAGAGGCAGTGTTTGACATTATTATTGGAAATGTTGAGGGGGCATATGAACCAAAAAAACCCGAATCCTGAATGGAAACCCATTCTACAGGAAAGTAGGATATTGTCAGAAATAGGTGAAGAGTCAAAAGTTTCAATCAAGGCTGATCTAGCATCAGTTATGACTAGGTCACAGGCACAGGAGATAAAGTTTGAACTTTTAATAGTGAGTGACTATGTAGATGTAGATAGTATTGACTGTAAAAGTATTCGACAGGCACAGAAATATGATCCGGATTTGACGATACAATGGGATTATGCTGCTATAAAGCAAGTGTTGGAATGGACTGGGAGGACAAAACAGTGGTTTCAAGTAGAGACAGGGTTTTTGTACAAAAATTATCAGCACCCTGAAAGAAACTTTGGTGAAGTGAATAAACCGCTAGTAGTTCCATCAAAATTCAGGGATAAAGTCATGTTATTAGCACATAAATCTATACTTGAGGGTCACATGGGGATCAACAAAAACCATAGACAAGGTGAAGGCTGTATTTTATTGGCCAAAATGCATGGTGATATAGAGATATCTGGCAAGTCATGTGACAGATGTCAGAGAACCATACCAAATATCTGCAAATATTTCACAAAATACATTTATTTCTGACAACACAACAAAAGCTTATGTTTTCAACGACTTCTTTCTGCAACAGTATCTAGCCAATTCCTCTACTTTTACATTGGATAATAAGAATAGTAATATTCCTTCTCTGTAGAATACTTTAGAGCGAATCGAGTCGAGTGAACAAACATGTTTTGATATTTTAAAATCCTTAAACGTAGACAAAGCTTGTGGACTAGACAAAATTGATGTTAAAGGAGGCTGCATCCAGTGTTACCCCCTCTCTGACCAAATTTTTAAACTGTTTTCTTATTAACTTGGTATTTTCATCAGAGTGGAAGAAGGCATATGTGTCGCCAATTTTTTAAAGCGGATCAGCAGAACTCTGTAAAAATTATAGACCTATTTCGTTGCTAAGCTGTGTTGGCAAAGTTTTCGAATGAGCGGTTTTTAAATACATGTGTCATTGCCTTAGGGACAACTGTATTCTATCCGAAAAACAATCTGGATTCATTCCCGGCAACGGCACCGTCAGTCAACTCGTCTTTCTGTATCATGAGTTTTCTAAAACCCTAGATTTAGATAAAGGAATTCGTGTAGTCTTTTGGGATATCACAAAAGCATTCGCCAAAGTATACACCCAGGTTTGATTCATAAATTGAAGGCAGGGATCCGTGGAAATTCATTACAATGGGTGGAAAATTATATTTTTGATCGGCGTCAACGTGTTGTTATCCAAGGTGAAGTGTCTGCTTGGGGCGGTATCGATGCAAGTGACCAACAAGGCTCTGTACTTGGATCACTCATGTTTTTTATTTATGTCAATGATATCTAAGATATCGTTAGAGCTGAGATACATCTGCCTGCGGAGGATACTACTTTATACACTAAATTGGACGACCCAACTGAATGTGCACTATAATCTTTTTATTTTTTTCTTTGTACTACCATGTTTGGAATATGCCTGCGTGGTCTGCGATTGGTGCACACAGGCAGACAAAGTTCTACTTGAAAGTATTCAACTGGACGCAGCCCGAGTGGTAACTAGAGTAATGAGTCGTACAAGCCATTATAGTAAATATATGTAGAGACAGGCTGGGAAACCCTTTCAGAAAGGTGGCGCAAACAAAAATTAGTTCTCATGTATAAAATAGTAAACAGACTTGCACCGGCTTATCTCTGTAAATTTGTCCCTCAGCCAACCACTGACAGAAATAGATCAAGACAGACAATTACGTCTCTTTCTGCTAAGAAACACGTGCACTATAAGTTTTCCTTCCTGTCTACCATTAGAGAATGGAATCTTCTTCCGAAAGCAACGAACCACTCTGAAAGTATTTACGAATTTAAAAGCCAATTATATGAAAACAAACCTAAAAGGGACGAATCATTTTATTTTGGGGAAAGGAAGACTAGAATAATCCATGCCAGAATGAGAATAGGTTTTAGCGGTTTTGAAATTCAGACTTGTACAAGATGGGTGTGTTGGCCTCACCACTATGTTCCTGCCAATTTTCTGCTGAAGAATATTTCCTCTACTTTTTCCAGTATACTAAATATGCTACATAAATGGACCAACTCCAAACTGAAAACCCGTCTATTTGGCACAAGTGGCAAGAACAAAAACAAGATCCTCAACCACGAAATCTTTCAATCATTTCACAGTTACATCAAATCTACTAGAATATTTAAAGATTAGCAATTTAAATCTCCGATATGCTAGGTGAGTGTATATCCCATCACTAGACAAAGTGTAGTAGGGTATACTTAGCACCGTTACTCGCCCAATAGTCTTCTCTTCCATTTTTTCTGTCTCTTCTTCTCCTTTCTGTACGTAATGTGATGTACCAACAAGCAGTTATCTAACAGTTAAACACATCCATGTCTGTATCGTCACTGCTGGTACAAGAGGTCTTCATATAGGCAATGTGCCTGTTGACCAATTGTTTTTTGGAAATGAAATTTGTTTAAACCAAATCTACCAAGACTGTGAGGACTGTCTGTGCCGCTCCCGCCCCCACTGAGAGAGAAAGGTCTGAAGGTAGAGACCTGCTGCCTGCATCATCACCGCTGACCCAAGCATGTCTCGATCAGTCTTTGCACAGTAAACTGACCGCTTAATGTAGAAGAGCCAGATACACTGAAATACCTGGGATCAGAACATGTTGTACAGACACAGAGGACCTTACCCATTTGGCCACGTCGCCAGCCCCTCTAGCAGAGTGGTTATTACACAGTTTTTACTAATTCTGCAACAAAATAAAGACTCTTATCTTTTCATAGCTCTCATATTTTCATCTGCTAGGGCTCTCATACGATTAAGGTTAAGAGCAGGATATGCCTTTTTCAGAAGTTTAGTGTGTGGTGCATTCAATGACTGACATATTTTGTATTGTATTTAGAAGACATTTACGAAGAAATAGACAATACCAAATTAAGGTGGACTCATGGGCTGTTTAACAATTATATAAAAACTTGCCAGTACTTTCGGACCTGTATCCACTATCAGGACAACCTTACCCACCAAGCTCCAACCTTAACTCAGTGGGGGATCTTGGCCCCTGTCCCAGTGCTACTGGTTTATTTTTATCCTGGAGGCGACCCCAGTGTCTGATACAATATTCCTATTCTGGGGCCCACCACCAACAACAACTGGTAAATTCAAGGCATTTGATTTACGTTTTTGGGTACAGCTCACACTGGAAAAGTCCTATTATATATTTTACATTACATTCCTTTGACAAATTTAACTTCCATTAACACAAATCACATATATTTTGGATACTACCTCTTAAAAATATCCAATCGGGACTATCCCACTGACTTGGCCGCCATTTTGAAAATTGAGGATTTCGCACCCAGCATGGATTTTAAATGAGGATAGTATCGAGACGATGCGGGGGGGGGGGGTATAATACATATGCAACCAAAAGTACAAAAGTACATATTTTGCGAATATTTCAGATCATCAACAATGATGCGATATATGCTGTGGCCGCCATTCACTTTAATATCCAAATCAAACATATTTTTGTGCCACTGTTCTTTAATGCATCGCAGCATGTTCAAAATAGCCCTCACCAACGTGCATGATTTCCTAGCTCAAGATATCCTGTCGCATATGGATTTGTAACTAAGGAAAATAACTGCTTCGGACACAACTGAGCGGGCAGATTAAAGTTAACATAATAAGTTATGTTTTAAATTAGTTTTATGACCTTTTCCCTGATAACTGTAACAATCACCGAACAACCGTGGCTATGCTGTTTCCGGCCAAAATTAACCCTCCAGACAAGTTGAGATACAATGAATTTACTGCAAAATAACGGTCCACGATAGCCACTTTTTCGATGAAATCTTTCAACCAGAGAGTATACTGATTCTTCAAACAACCGTGCCCATGCAGCTTTGCTGTTTCCTCGGACCAAGTTAACCCTGCAGACAAGTTGAAATAAAATGCTGTGTTTCAGTTGAATTTACTGCAATATAATGCCAAACGACGGCCACTTCCTCGATACAATATTTCAGCCATGGTCGATCATTCTTTATTTGGGAAGGGCGGCTTCAAACCTTTTCTTTTTTTCTTTGTTTCATATTTGTTCTAAGGTGCGGGCCTGTTCAGTAGGGTGTGGTTGTGTTATTGGTTCCACACACATATTTTGTTAGGCCTTAGTACTCCGTAAGTACTGGCAATCTGTGCTAATGTTATCATTACTAATCGCTGTGGAGTGGATTTTTACTGTCAGTAGCGGTAGCAATATTAACCAAAACATATTGCTTTACTTGCATCACAGGTTACATTTTCCTTACGAATGTTCACCCTAATCACCCCATGTTTTTTAGGATGCGCAATTCCCAATTGTAAGCCAATATGGCAGTCTGAGTTTTCAACGTCATTCAGGGTCACACTTAACAGCAACAAAAGAAACCAACACATGCTTTTCTGTTAGGGTTGAATAGTAACCATGGGCCCAGAAGATGCCATTTCCGTGATGTAAACCAATACCTAACATTTGATTCTACCCTAAAAATAAGAACAATGCTAATATATATATATATATATATATATATATATATATATATATATATATATATATATATATATATATATATATATATATATATATATATATATATACACACATATATATAACTTACCGATAGACCCTGGTTTCATCAACTTAAACAAAATCAGGACATCCAATGCACTTTGTGCAGATCAAATCTAGGCACATCCTAGCTAATGTGAAGAAATCAAAATGGGGTTTGAAAGATTTCCAACATGGCGAAAATAAAAAGGCAGAACCGTTTGTGTGTAATTCTTAGGTAGTCCAACAAGCGGTTGCACAAAATTTTAACGATTTTATAAAACAAGACCAAAGAAAAAGAAATGATGCCCCCCCCCCAAAAAAAGTCACCTGAGTGTAACCAATTGGACACTATCAGTGGACACTCACCGAGGTAGATCCCCGCCCAGTTTGAAGTGAATATGATTGACAAATTTTAGAGAAAAAGTTGAAAATGTGAATTACCATTGGAATTCCGCACTGACTAACATAGTAAACAATCGAAATTGTTCATTAAGCAGTCGATTTGAAAAAAAGGGTTCCACACTATCACCATGTGATTAACAACTTTGTCTGAGTATTTCATAAGGAACTTTCCCCAATGATTTCAGCATAATTTGATGGACGGTTTTGGACAGTTTCACAGAAGTCCAAATGTAGGTGTGAATAAACGACAGTTCGACGAGAGACGACGGGACGCTGACTTTCTTATCAGCTCAGCTGACTGATAAACTGTAGCTTAAACGCAGAGTAAAATACTGGACACAGACTGTACTTCTTTTTAAGGTCTGTTTAATAATGGATGCAGTGTGAAAATGAAATTTGAAGCCGGTTTCGCGGTGTCCCCTTTATACACTGTAAACAGTTCACCTGCACTGGTGTTGTGAAATAATTGAAAGAGAATATGTGAAGGTCTTTTTAAAACAGGGTTATAAAACAAACTGGCAGCAGAACATAAATCTCGTCATTGTGATGGCGTGACAACAGAGTGTATATCTCGCCACAGTGATGAGGTGAACACAGGCTCCCGCAGATGTAAACATGACCACAGAAAAGGGATAACAATATAATATTGATCATGTCTTAACACATATATTAGCTATACAATACAATCAGCTTTTAAACCATAATGTGATTATTATTATTCATTATTCATTATCAGTAGCAAAGCTCGCCAGAACTCGCGTATTGTATTATAAACATGTAAACATATTTCTTTCATAATTCGATAAACCAGTAGCCACATATGTGGCTAATCGAGGGGGTGCTGCAGATATACACAAACGCAAAGAATTATATACAAAACACACAGGAATATTCACATTATACTGTTTCCAAGCAAACCTGAAAACAAGTGGTCCTGGATTCATCGGAAACGTCATCATTATCACATAACATAATTTCAATGATTCTATCAGTGCGGAGATTTAATAACAAATTTGGGTTAACAGCAGGAGTAAATACGTTAGTAAGAGATACAGCAGTATAAGTCCAGGTAGTTCATGGAGAGCACACAATAGGAAAAAGTGACTTGTACCCTCCTTTTAGTGGTTGAACGGGCACGCTCCAGAGGGCAAATGTTTCTGTGAAGTAAATGATGATTCAATTTCGAGTGACCAAGGCGGAGCTGCTTGTGGTTGGTATTAACAAAGCGATCGCCAAACGTAAAGTATTTTTGAATTGTGAAGCTAAAAAAAAATTTTTAAAAATGGTTAACTTTGCTTGACGCTAGTGAGTGCAGAAGACGCTCTAATGTCGTCAGGCAGGTCGTCCCATAGGCCAACGCTAGATGGCATAGAAGATTTAAAATAGCATTGAGTCTTACACCTGATTGGTCTTAGCTGAAGGGGAATGTCGGAGTGGCCGGCCTGTTTGTGTTAAAACTTAACTCGGAATTAAGTCGTAAAGGAATGGGGCGTGAGTTTATTTAGTTTTTTATACCAAAAAAAAAAAAATAGTTTAGGGAATTTTTTGCAGTATGTAGTAGCTCCCAGCCTACCTCAGCGAGTAGTCGGTCACTTCCTATACCTTTCATAGCAACAGAACAGATTCTGGTACATCATACTAAATTCCTTTCAAAAGATCAGAAAGCTCTTGACCAGAATTATCAGAAAGTATACACCCATATTCCAATATTGTGCGGACCATGGACAAATATATTTCTTCCAGGGTATTTCCGAGAAAGTCATTTACTTGCTTTAGTGACAATGAGATTTGCCATGTTAGGTCAGAAGTAAGACATATGCCTAGGTGGGTGTGATTTGTGGCCTCGGGTATTGCAGAACCATCGAGTTACAAAGTAGGGTGGTTTTCTTTATTTCTCTTATAGGACAACAAAACAGAGAAAGATTTAATGACACATTATTGGCACATAAATAGTAAATCGTGTTACTTAGTTTGTAAAAGCAACGCAAATTAAATTTTACGTATATTATATATTTTAAATAAACATTGTATTTCACATACATATTTTCAGTAAATATAAACCAGTTATCTGAGAATGTTAATTATATTTGTGGCTAAGAATTTTGAACCACTTCCAATTGGGTCCAAGGAGGCCAAAAATGAAAAATTTAGAATTGTTAAAAACCACCTTAACAGCATGGAAGGCAAGGGACATCTACTGTTAGTATTTGTTGCCAAAGCCCCAAATACTACTATGAATTCAGGAGCAATTTATTGAACAAGCACTTCCGTAATGGAAATGTTTTCTACAACTCTAATAGGAAGATGATCAACCAGGTGTTTTAGTCTGGGGGATAACAATTGCCTACTGAAGAGCTAACAATTAAATGTTGAAAACAGATCTCACACAACACTGACACACCAGGGATCAAGTTTTAAATCATTTTGAACGCACGTTTGTGATGAAAACTGGTGAATGCTTTCAAAGTGTTGTTTCTCAAAGAATTATAGTAAAAATCTGGTATATTTTGTGCTCAAATTACAGAACATACATGATTTCACCCTGTAAAGAAATAGTCAGTGCACCACAACCACGTATTTCCTCAAATTATCATAGCGTGTTCAGAACTCCGGAAAATTTGACGCCGACATCACCTCGGACATACATTATAGCAAAAGTAGCTGATATTTCTCTAAACCTACAGTAATCCACTCACAGCGTACCACTTAAACGAAAGATACACTGTGGAGCCTATACTGCGGGTATCCTTGACTCAGGAGTCCTGATTCTGAACACAGCTTTTGTATTATGGAGGCTCCTGTTTCCCATTACGGTCGTTCGTCTACTAAAACATACTGCCCAAGTTTATCGACTGGGCCAACTTAAGGTACCTTCAGTTTCAAACTCGAGATTAAGTAATTTGTCATGCATTGTACCCCATTTTTGCTATGCCATGCGTATCTATGGGGTACGGACAGCTGCTACGACATCAACTGATGAGAGTTTACTACTTTTTTGTGTTTTTAGCATGTTTTATTTTCTGTCTGAAGTTCACGCAATAAAATGTCGACTGCCAACCTTTCGGTCAAAGTTCCCGGATGAAAGGTTCCCGACATTTTGCACAGAGGGCACGCCAGGATCCAATAGCAAGTTAATATTACGGGCGTTCGTTTTGCAGATGGATGTTCGTAAAATTCCATTTTCCGCTAAAAAAAAAAAAAAAAAGTATAACCTGCAACGCTTACCCACAAAAAGCACCGTGGTTGACTGCTTGGCTGTGTTTTGGGCCAATAAAACACCTTTTACAGTCCACCCAAGAATGCTAGGTGGAGGGAAATTGAAAGTAAACCCCACAACGATATTCCAGTGTAAAATTGTATAAACCAGAACTATGCCATAACGGCTGGGATTTTGGCTATAATAGTTGGTAACATTCTTGGATGTAGTAGAACCTAGAATTTGGGTATATCAGTACTGGGCCAGTAAGTCTGGACTTTGTGGTTCGGGGGGGGGGGGACTTTTCTATTATGGAAGTTCAGTTTTTGTGACTTTTTTACTTTCGACTTCTATGGTGACTAGGTAATTGGCAGCACATGTTCATTATTCTTAGGATTTGAGACCAAGACCTGTTTGGAGCCATGCATAGATTAATACTTCTGTATGCTTTGCTAGGACTGCATGCGACAGGACCCCAAAGGGTAAAGAATATTGCCAAAAGGCCATTTTCCACCCTTTTTCATCTCTTGGACCCTCTAGCGCCAAAGAAAGTCATATAATAGTACAGAATCACATGATCCATATTCATTAATTCCAAACCCAACAATGACAGCAAGGAGATTTCAGACTTGCCAAAGCATCAACATATCTTTTCCAATACCAATGCGAAGAGACAAATTTCACTCCTGACTTGAGACAGGCAGTCACCCATAAAAGGCAACTTGTGATTTTAAAGTATACAAAAACTATACATTTTCTGAAGGCCTATGTTGCCTTGAATATGGAACCAAGACAAAATAATATTAATCAATGCAAATGAAAAGACAAGACGTTGAAAGTGCCCAAGATGTGAAAATAGGCCATTGGCAGTAGTTATAAAATCTGACCCACGTACTTACCGCTGACCCCATTCTTAACTGTATCTCTTTAAATCTAATGAATAGATAACACTCAAGAATAAAGTAGCGATCAAATGTATATAATTTACAATAATTCACATAATTCACTGTAATTAAGCTGCCATAGAAAGGCTAAAGTCTCATCCATGGCAGACAAAAGGATATCATTCAAAGGCAATTTGTCTGATCCTTTTACTGCCAGAGATGGCACAAGGGTCGATCCTCGGCTATCGTGCTGTTAATCATACTCATGAATGCAATGCATTTAACAACAAGATTCGCATCAGTAGACATGTATGTGCATTACTTAAGCCTGCCAATACGAGTAAAAGCTGTTGAACTAAGTGCTAAAAATACGGCCGGTGAAGGCTAACTTGAGACCTTGACTAAGGAGAAAAAAATGGCGATAAGCACAGACAAATCGCTATAATGATGAAAACCAGGCAACCACACCGCTAAATGACAACACAATACAATGTCACTCTTCATGCCGAGGCGCCGGAACTGTTGAAAACGAAAAAAGTGCTGGGAGTGACTATGGATAACTGACTCACATGGACCAAACCCAAATGTCTTGCCCACAAGACTAATGTCAACAATATAACAGAAACACAAGGGCGGCTGACATGCCTGCTCCAGCGAAAAAAATGTTACAACAGCAGGACGGCTCACATTGAAAGAGAGGATGCGTTACAATGAAGCAGTTCTATTTTTTAAAGCTTTATACGGGTTCTTCCCTGATTTTTTTCTTTTTGGGGGGGGAGGGCGGCGGTGTTTTTAAAACACTGTATTACGTGTGATGGATATCATTTTGTTATATCATACATAAAATGCGTAAAACAAGTGGCGTTTTGCTTTGTGGCATATCATACAGAAACTGTAAGTAGAATATGCCACATGAGCAGTGGCCCACGTATGACTCTAAGCTGAGCGTACAAATATGTCCACCCAATCACTTTTTTTCCACATACTTGGCCATGGCAACTTTCATCCATTCATTCGTTCATGCATTCATTTACGCACCTTTTCTATTTTGCTTACATTAAGAGCTGCATGTTAGTTGTCTTCATGCCTCCCTGACCATAGTTGTAGACTGAGAGTACAATTGTTTAAATAGGTTTAGCTGCTATTATTAGATCTAATACATTTAAAAGAACATATTTGTTTTCATTTTCCACCTTAAAATTATATCCATGATTTTTGTTCATAAGTATAGTAGCTTGCCGAAAAAGAACTTTTAAAACTATTCCTATACACTTAGGGACATCATATTTTCGTTATGATGAATAAGAAACTAGCAGTAAATAAATCACCGACACAATATTTATATACTTTGTTTTTTCATTGCATATAAAAATGTTACATTTGGGCATATGTATATGTATGCAACATGGTTAAATGGTAAATTTTGCAAGACATGCTTTTTTGGTCATTTGGACCGTGATATCTTTTACTTCATTTTAAAATGGTCGCACTGATATTATCTTTACCCGTTTCACACATGACGATTATTTGTTCGGAAAGATCTACCTTTGTATTATCTTGACCAGAGATCCAGGGTCTTCAAATGACTCACATAGAGGCAAATATCTTTATCCAATATGCACAGGGTGTTTGTGAATGTTTCTACTCAAAGAGTTGGAAAGACTGTTGGGTTATGTCCATGTTTAACACACCAAAGTCAACTATTGGCAATATTTTTAGTTAATTTTATTTTGAAGATTCAACAACTGACGTCATGCACATTCTTGTTAAGCGTTAAAAGACCTGCTGGGGTATTTGTGGATTTAAACCCTAAGATTTAAGTCATTCAAAGTGTTCCTCCCTAAATCGTATGTGATTAAATGGAGAGCTAATCCAAGAAAACATACCAACAAAAATAAAATGTTCACGAAAGGAACGAGAAAAATACAAATCCCTGTATATGCAGCCTTAGATAAATAAGACTTCGATTTGTTATTATTTGCAACGGACACCATCCCACTTCACGGGTAACCATATTCAATGCAAAATGAAATTTTTAGATGATAGTGTTTTCAAAGGACACTGAACAAGGCATCATGTTGACAAAGGATGGCCCCCAGATTGAATGTGCAATACAAAAACCTCAGTATGACATATTTGTGTTGATATTTGTTTAGTTCGTGGATGTAGGTGTACTCTTTGCCGCTCTTCAAGGGCAAGCGCAACATTTTGTCTCTGCGTCCTTGAACAGAAACGAGTATTTTTTCTTCGAGACGCAGTTCCTGTTTTTTGGAAATGGCCTTGGGTCCTTATATTCAGACTCCTTATACCTGACCTTTCCTTTTCAACTAGGTTTCCGCGACTGTTTGATGACACAACCTGAGTATGAGAGGTTCACCCTGAGAAGCACGAGAATCCATCTTGGTGTTTACTTCACCAGTTTGAAATCTGTAACTCAAAGCAAAAACAAAAATATCAATAAACAAAAAAATTGTGAACTAAGCAAAAATATGTCTCAGATCATATAAATAATCCTCTTATGGCCACATCAGACATTATCGAAAATGTATTTGATCAGTAGCGGCAGGTGTCTTAAGCTCTCAGGCAGCATGTGAAAAGAGCATAAATGTGATCTAAGCACTCATTGATGCTGTGCAAATGATATTTGTACTAAATTTCCTTGGAACTTAAAGGAATTTGAAAAATCATACCATGAGACCTTTTGCAAATCACATTTCGTGCCCTGTTGAACAGGCGCTATGAGATATATAAGGTGCCAAAGGACCTTGCATTGATGTTACTTATAAGAAATACCGCACTTCTACTAAGATTTCTTTTCTGGAAACTGAGTCAATATCTTTCCTCCGCGCACTCTGGTTGCGTAGAGTGTGCCACGCCCCCCCCCCCCCCCCCCGAAAAAAAAAATTCTGGAATCTCAGAAACTAGAAAAAAAATCGATGGTTGCCACACTGGCCCATTTCTGGTGTCTTTCATTCGAGAAAGGTTGGGCATTCATAGCCATAAGCCACCAGCATCCAGACCTTCCATATTGAATTTATTTTTTAACAATATCTATTATTGATATTTTAAATATTATGATATTGTCGTGATTGAGCTATAATATATAATATTTAGAACACAAAGATTCATCGCAGAAAACGTATCGGAACCAAAAGAGCACGAGGGCCCTACCATATGCTTCGACATTGAAAATAGAGATGCAAGGACCAAGTGACGATCTTTTGATCCCAGTGAATGAAATGTGAGACATCCTGTGGGTCAGAACTCAATATGGATACATTAAATTGAGAACAAGACTTATGGCGGTTCAGACAAGGACCTAAACTCCCCCTCCAGGGCGAACTTTTTTTATTGTACTCCAAGGAGGAGACATCATGTGATCTTAGAGGGTAAAGGACAGGGATTTACGTTGGGGAAAAAGGCTGCCTTTGGCCGTTCTAGCAGATTTTGTTCACAAAAGTGGAAAATACATCGATGCATAGAGAAGTTAAAGGAAAGGATATTGTGCCTTCAAAACAGTGCATGGTGGAAAACCTCTGCACTCTGTTGGACAGCAGTGGATTTTTGCACTAAATAGATTTATAACATCTTGTGACTCGTATTACGTGTAGTGTATCCATGTATAGCATTATATTTACACTAACATCCCATCGGTAACTAGTTATTAAAGGTGCGTTTATTATTATCGGGGTAGATTCGCCCTTTAAAGGTTTGTTGCCGACTGCTGGGTAACCACAGAACGGGCGTCTGTCACCCTAGGTCTAGGTACAGTGTATACAATATTCTAATTGTATTTACAGGTGTTTTGCTCTATACGAATTTACATTACCATGGATAACAAGTGGCCGAGCGCATTTAAAACTCCACAACAACCTGTAGACGGTCTTAAATCCTTGGCACTAACATATTTTTAATCATTTAGAGTTTAGAGAAAATGACCGGACAGAATGTGTCGGGACAAAAAAACGCATGAAGGTTTTCCCCGACACTAATGTTAACTGTTTGCACTCTGCTGTGTTAGGAGTCTCCCAATCAGAGGGTTGAACTCCAGTTCTCCTTCATCTGCCAAGACCCCATCGCCAGTAAGGGCGAGTAAAAATAAAATAAAGCAATCTATCAATAAAAGGACGCCCACAAACAAAGAACGAATAGTGCTCAAAGAGAGAGTGAAGTCATTGAAAACCGGCAGAAATAAAGTCCACTCAAATATCAATCTCTGGTGTATACAGAATAGTAAATACAAAGAAAAAGAAGCAAGTAAAGTAATCGAATTGATTTAATAAAACCGTTGCCCTCTGGCGTCCCATCATATATGGTGGTCTTGAAAAAGATGATGAGACACGTTGGTGGCTGTGCGCTTCTTGTATAAACACAGGCCCACTTGTTAACAAAGTTGAAAGATTTGAAGGAGATCATTGGCATCAGAGCCTGAAATCTGGTTCTTATGCATATGTTTGAAAATAACACATTTGTATTTGTGTCTTTCTGCCCAGAACCACTTCCTAGTAGTCATTACCCTATTCCGCAGTCTGAACTCTTTACTATCCATAAGCTAACCTGTCCATGTCTAAACTATATACATGTGAAAGTACTATTGTCCATATTGCACACGTTCCTCTGTAAATATTTTGACATTGGCTGTATCAGCCAAAATAAATTAAAGGGTCTTCCGCGGGTAACTACTCAACATGTTTCGGAGCCTTTTACCCATACATCTCTCTCTAAGTAGCGTCTCCTTGTCTAAGCTAAATATTCAGAAAAGACAACCCACATAAATAATAAAAAATATGAACGTGGCAAATGATGAATTAGCTAAATACGTGAAGTTTTGCTTATAAATGCAGAGCTTCATTATGAAAGAAGTATAGCTGTCAAACAAATCACAATTACCAAAATTGTATAGTACAGGTTCAAATAAGAACAATTTGACTTACCCCTGAACCAATATGCACCCTTTCTAGCTGGACAGCTAATCCCAGTTAAACCACCGCCAGTGTTTAACTGAAGTGGAAACAAGCTGGGGCATTATATTCAGTCCAAGTGATTGTAAAATTAACAGTACAGATAGACCACCTGTACAAGCAAAGGGGCACCCTAACCTGGACTGCAACAATGTACATCCTGCACCGGAAATGTGAAACAAACTCCATGGTGACACCTACTCCTCAGACTATCAAGCTCTATATCACTGCCAACCCCGAGTCCATGCGTCAAAATAATGTATCAGGTTTGTGACATTTGAGAAAATACTGTCAACTCTGAGTAATTTTTTAATAGTGAGTAAATGTGCATTTAGGCATGTCAGAAAAGAATGAAAGTCATCAGCATTTATGTCAAAAATCATGTTATCAAAACATTTTTCTTTACACGATTTTAATTACAATTATGCACACATGTAAATGTTGTAGGCCACTGTTTGCTACCGATAGCCCCGGGGGGGGGGGGGGTTAAATTGACAGAAAACATGTGAGCCTAAAATGTCTGAAAAAGAATATTTAAACAGAAGGATGCTAAAAGATCAACTCAAGTAGCAAAACAGACAAGTCTAAAAACTTTTAAATTATTGTAGCCAAACTTTCTAGTAATCTTTGAATATTAACAGCACATTGTATAGGGCAAGTCCGAAAAGAATGAAAGTCATTTATTTTTAAGTCAAGAGAATGCAATGAAAATAATATGTTTCTTAACCAGATATCAAGTACAGGTGGGCAAGCTTGTAACTGTCGTAGGCCGCTACTTGCTACCGATAACAAGATATTAAATACCTGACAGTAGAATATGTTAAAATGAGTTCATTTAACTTGTTGAGTTTTCTCAGATGCAGAGAATATCCGGGTGTTATATAAAGGAAATTCATGAACTATGCGGAAATAGACCATGCCCTAACAAATAGAAATGACGCTTGACTCATTCGTTATCAAATTTAAAGTATAGGGATCTACAAAGTAGAATTGGAACAAGAAATTGACGACAAAAGTTCAGTACATTGGTTTTTATCTGAAAGTTCTCCACATTTGGCAGTAAACATCTTCAAGACAGGGGATTTCAGCCAAGTACGATTAAAATTATTGGCCAGATTTGTTCGGGGTTGAATGAATACCCAACTATGGTGGCTGATAAGTACAGTCCACGCGCTACTGAAAAAGAAAGACTTTCCGCATTATATGTTCAGTGTACATAAGAACAACATGTTTACTTTAAAATAAAGTTATCTGGGACTGTGTGGTATGGAATACGTCTTGTATAGATATATGGGTTTCTCTAGTTAGAAATAGGCCCTCTGCCTTTCTTACGTACCTCTTGATTTCTTTTCTATCTTCTTTTACCTTTTATTTGCCTTCATTTACTTTCATTTTCCTGTTCTGAGTGTGAACATACATATAAAACTTGACCAGATACCTTTTATTTTATATCGGTTCTTATTCTTTTAGAGTGTGCTGGTGGATATTATGCTCTTATTGGCCTGTTAAACAAACACACAAACCAAAAATGTATGTATGTATATATACATATATATATATATATATATATATATATATATATATATATATATATATATATATATATATATTGAACAATTGAACGAGGCACTGTAAACCTAAACACGGATTTTAACACCGTAAAAAAGGATAACATCTTCACTCATCACCTTCTGACCTATTAGTTTCATAGTTGTTATTTAACCGCTATCTTAGTGTGCAACTTATAGAGACATAGCTCATCCTTCATGCAAAACTCTCTGCCCCATGAGCAACTCGGTCGAAGCAATTTTGGGGTATATGGGTTGTGCCTAAAATTAATATTGGCTTTTATGTGCACAAAGGGCTGTCAGGGCATCGTTGTATTCAATACACAGCCGTATAATCTTAAGGAAAGTATGGTGTACCAAACGAGCAATGTAAGGGATTGATCAAGCTACGACAGGTAAAAGATGATGTCAAAAGGCACTGCATTTGTCGCTGATATGTCGTGATAAAGATTATAGATCAAATTGTTTCCTTGCAGGTTCTTACGTCGCCTTCTCCATGCCTCTGGCAGACTTACACAGTCACAAGGGTGATGTGACAATAGTGCCAGGGGACAGAAATTGAACGGAATGTGGCAGGACAAGATTGCGATGGTGGCTTGGACAAAATCACAACTGTCTACAACCTCAGGCAGGTATAAACGATTTTGTATGGTCTATTGTAGAAGTCCTTCAAAAGATGCTCATGTAGTGTGATGAGATTGATGTCAGTGATCGCGAAAAATAATGAAATGTTGCCTGTGGGTGTATATCGGGTTCTTTGGGGGCAACATTAATGGGGTCGACAGGTCAATTTACCTAGGCTGGCTTTACCTCTGAATGTTTCTAGGCATGGTGGCCTGTTTTGATAATTTAGATCAGCATTAATGCAATTCCCCTTTCCTGTAGAACACGGTATTATTTGAAGTGGAAAAGAACCAGGGGGAAATACTGACAACAGTTCAATGCGATTATACAGAGGGCAATAGGAGCATATAGTCAAGCCCACAGACACTGGTTACATGCTCCACAATCGCGTCAATAAGGAGTATTTCCGCGACATTTTTATAAATAGATAGTCCGTTTATTCGAAATGAGCCAAAACAACAGGGGTACTCCCACATCAACGCGGTACAATAATACAAACATGTATGAAAACTGTGTTAAACCAGTGGATCAGTAATAGTGCATGAAAGGCTTGAAAATGTTCTATGATCCGTAACCGCTTGCCCTTTACGGCTTGTTCTAGGCTTTTTAGAGGTCCATTATCATGCAACAATAACAAAATACTGACTTAAACATTTACCTGCTTATCATGTGGAGCCAAAATTCCCGAAGGTAGCCTGCGGATAACGAAGCGCCATGTGCAAGGTGAAAGTTCATCGTTCTTGCGTCACTGTTTGAATATAAGACTGTAGCACACGAATGTTCATGTGGATTATGAAATAGCTTTCCACATCCCTAAAGGAGGTAGAAATAAGAAAAATGACAGGAGGTTCATCGGCAATGTAGTTAATTATATCATCTATACGCATGTTGCAACATATAACACAGAACTAAAGCCGCAGTACAGTAATCTTGCTTTTATTATCTCTTTAAAAATACAAAGGTCAATGTTCGACTTGTGTTTACTGCCTTAACGTGTTACACATAAATATATTTACTTTCCTGCCGATTTGTCTTCTCAAATCAAGAGCTACAGATTGAGATTGAAAGACCCTTCTTGCTTGGAGAGGTGATACATAAGTCTAGAGCCTGTGAAGGTTCAGAGTCCAAATGCCTGGTAAAGGCATTATGGTGGTCAGTTTACATCACACAAATGAGTGGACAGTAGGTCCTGAAGATATTAAAAACGCATGCATTTGCTATTTACACAAGGGATTACAAAATAAATGTTCAGGCATGTATGCTCTATGTACATAAGGGATTACAAAATGTGCACAGAGTACAAACTTCATGTACAAGCATGTGCGTTCTAATTACATGAAAGGTTACAAAAATGTGTGCACAAGTATTTGCACTCTGTTTTTTGGCGTTTTACCTGTATTGTTTACTTGGACCAACAATTCGTGAAAAGACTCGAAGAGAGCAGACCCTGCTCAACACAGACGCATGGTGCCAGTAGAGTCAGACTGTCCACTCACTTGGCAACTGGTGTCAAGAGCCCATCACGCCATCCTAGTACTTAAGTAGATCTTATGAACGTCAGCCATATTGAAAAAATTAGAGCCGTAACGGGAATTGCAGTATGGGCTTATTTGTAGTTCGCTACCACGGCAATGTATGCAACGCGTCGTCATCAACTCATGTGATGTGGCAGGATATGTTTAGATGCAAACTAGTATATTGGAGTGTTTAAGAAAGAAAAAAACAATGACACTAAGGGTGCATGGTCCATACTGGCAAGCTACTTTAGTCTACTCAACGTGACCATCAGTTGTAGTAGCGTCACCCCTTGGCCAATGGCAACGCCATTTGCTTTCTGTGTGGACTTACTTTTATTTGGTTGTCTTTATTTCATTCTTGTGAACACATTCTACCATCGAACATAAAATATTTAATTTATTTATCGTAGCACTCGGTATGATAGCCTTACACATATTAATTAAAATTTTCTATGTGTACATCTCCGACAAAAGTACCCATGCAGCGACCATACAATTGTCTTTCTCAATATTCCAATAAACATGTGAACATTCTTGCTGTCATATGACATAAAAGTTGTTGGTAAGTTCACTTTTGTCTGACTCCGAAATGATTTTATATAACACTTCTACATACGTGTACGCTTCCGACAATTTGTTGAATTTTTTATGAAATATTTTATGTGCACAATGTAAAAATTGGACATTATTGGTTGTATTGTGTTGGAAATATATCTAATTCAAACCTAGATAACATGCCCCCATGAAGCTTTAGATACGCAGCAACCTTCATGGGATCACCAAGATAATTACAAGAATATAGTTCAGTATTCTATTCAAAAAACGCTTTTTAAAATCTCAGTTATTTTCATTTCATATGCAATTTGTCTGCAGGAAATGACTTGCGCACATAAATTTCATCTTGACTTTGCATTTATCTACCACATGTTTACTTTGCGTAACAATGTCATAATCGACAAGAGCACAAAATATATGAATCAAGCGTTTCAAAATTTTTGTAAAGAATGCCTTTAAAGCTCCTTAATGGCAATATCATTTACAAGCTACCAACGTTTATTCAGTGTTTTAATGTCTTTGAAAAGTGCACTTGTATAAACATAGCTTCCAAGCTTGCAGGATGCAGACCAGACATCCATGACTGCACGAGGCTGGTTATGTTTCCCTCCGCGAAGTGTTCAAGATGAGTGGCATATAAATACGATATTTGTAACATGCATAGTGCTTTTTAAAGTATTACTTATAAATATTTTCCCCATTTAAAAAGCTACGTCGCGATGTGTCTTTGCATTTCTTCACTGTTTTTAAAAGAAAAAAAACACATAACCATAGCTTTTGTGTACCTCACGTAATGTCAGCCGGCACTGTGCGTCAAATTCAGCGGATGCACAGCTCTTGGTGCATAATATTTATACAGGCCCAGGAAGGTCACTTTTTTTTTTTCAGAAATATGAGTAGAAAGTGGTCATGGCCAACACAAGGGAGATCTTATTCCTAGCATGTGATCGGCCCGCCCTCTTGCATCCAACCATGCTTAAAGACGTTCGGTACACTGGGCAAAAGAATTTAGAAATCTCTGGTTTTTGCTATGAACCAAGATATTGGCATTTGAAACAAAATGCAAGCAAAAAATTGGCATGCCACGGTGCTACTTTTGTCGCTAGGTGGCGCTACATGTAAGGACTACAGAAATTTGAGATCAAAAATTATATATGTGGGTAAAAGCAAAAAATATAAATTAAGCATGCAAAAATATGCATTAAATAACTCAATATGAGTGTAGGCAATATATATCAAGCCTTTTAATAACAAATATGTAGACAAAACATGCTGGAATGTGACTTTAAATTCATCTCGTCTTGCAAAAATGTATAAGTGCTCACATTATTTTTTAAGTTTGAAATAGAAAAAATATTTGCAAATCCCTACAAAAATTGTAGGGGGTTTCCAAAATATGCACTGATCTCATTGATTAACAAAAAAAGATATGAAACGGTGCTATTTTTTCCGCAATTGTACAAATAATTCATGCATGTTGACTTAATTTGTTCTAAGTTCATAGGTACAAGGTATCCATTCATTGTCTAACCTCGATACCACATCAACATACATGTATGGAGGTTAAATAAACGGCAGTACGTCGTTAATTTTATATTCCAGTCATAATATATACTTTCATAGTTTTACTGAGAAGAGGCAAACATTTTAAGATTCTCTCCATGGTGCAATACAGCAATGTGGAAAAAGAGGTAAAAATAAGAATATCAAATTATAGTTGCCTTAATACATTGTGGAATGGTAACACAGGCAGCACATTATCAAATATGGCTGTGCCACCTTTTGACGCTGGGGTATTACTGTGGTCCCCCCCCCCCCTAGTTGGGACAGCATTTATCGTACCATATTCACAACAAATGTAAAGTACACTGGCTAAGCCATATCGTTTTTCTGATTCTGTATTTTTGGGGGACAATATTTTTTTTTTTTTACAATCCTCGCATACAAGATTATCGGCTGGTACACTTAGTTCCACTATTCTACGACCTTCGTCCCAGTTATAACTGTCAGTGTTTACATGACATGTGCATGTGGCATTTGGGGGGTGGGCGGGGCACTTTCGACGGTGGCTTGGTCAGCGTTCGCTGATTGTGTACATGCGTTTTGGTCTACCACTGCCGTGTTTCGACGTATTCTGCCTTGTTTTAAAGCATTTAGTTCTTTGTTTTGGCATTTGTTAACAAAGCGCCCATTCTTTTTCCTTTTCACTCTTCGTAAACAATCCATATTTCTCAAACGGAACTGTGCAAAATAGGAAAAGCGAACAGCAGCTAGTGCTGGGATCGACAAATACCAGCTCTAACTATAGAGGCATTGGACCATAAATGGTTGCGCATATCGCGGTGTACCGAACGTCTTTAAGCTAAAGTTGGCCAAGCTGAGAATACAGATGGCTCGAGGTACCTGCACTAGTGTTTATTGGACATTTGTATATGTGGTTCTAAAAAACATGTTTGTTATGTTGAAAAAGACAATGTTTCATTCCTCATACCAACTAAACAAGAAGCTCGTTGGCCGACTACTGTGATCATATAATATAAGCAACACCTTCTGCAGCTAAAGCCAGTTACCAGGAGGGAGCCACTCCCAGCCATCCACAACCACCGTTGTCATTAATTGGCAGGCCCAACTTGTAGTGTGACAAGCTTTACCTCTCATTTGATGTGGGTGTCCACTGGAGACCATGTTTCCTCTTCTGCTGCATATGTTGCTCGATGTGGAACACCGTCATTTCTGGCACATCAAGATTTAAATAGACATACTTGTTCCGTCCCATAAAGACAAAAAGTGCAAAAAGCTAATCAAATATATACAATAACTTAGATGTATGTTCAGAAAAAAGAGTAAGCCATCAAGAGACCAATATGATAGCCTGAAAATAAAAACAAACAAACAAAACAAACAAACAAAAAACAAAACAGGAATCTGGGGCTATGGGTCTGACTAGACATAAGACATATTTTGGTCAGGTGTGTCCACTTATTGAACCTGTAGTTTCCATTCTGTCTTATACTTCCACAGTTAGTCTAGCACATCCTTCTGTGGTGGTTTCAGTTACCTTTTACTGCAAGGCCATCCCTTCATATATAGGACAAGTTAAGACTGCACAGTTAGCTTGGTAGAGGTTAAAAACAACAAAACAAAAAAAAAAAAAAAAAACCAAAAAACTAAAAACAGTGGATTACCCCTTCCACCGAGATTAAGGGCCACCAGTTTTATGAGATTACAGTACCAACGATTGTAGCCTGTAAAATAGTTTAATAAATCAAACATGGAACTTACCAACATTTTAAAATCGCTGGCGATTTTATAGCAAAAGTTGTTAGGGAGAAATGTTCTGTTTCATGCTAAATTTAAAGAGTTGTGACACAGAGGGTCGCAGGTTCCTCTGGACCAGGATGTCAGCTGACTCATTAAAAGCCTTCATGACATTATCCAGCAGCGCAATATGTGGGAGCATCATATGATCTGTCCAAGTGAAGTGGCCGGGATAGCCACCGTCTCGGCAAATTATATGCAGGTCAGACCCCTCCCCCACCAGTAGATGGCAAAACAGTATTGCAATTTCACTCAGGGCGCATAGCTCTACCCACAGGTCAGCAAGCGTGAATGAGGTGCTCAATATTTTGCTCTGTTACAGTCATCTTATGATAAAAATCACGTCAAAATTATGGTTCTTTCTGGAATAAGGTTGGATTTCAGCCCCCTTTGTCTATAGATTTGGCTTCTGGGGTTTGTGCTCAATTAGGCCTTCAGCATTTCATTTCCTTACCAATCTATATTGCTTTTGAGGTATTGCTTTTTTTTTCTTTTTTCTTTTTGCTATTATGCCATTTTTTCTGATATTATAGCCACAAAAATTCATATTTCCGACCATGTGAATAGGCGTAGAAAATGGTGATTCATGGGCCATCTATGAACAGATGCTTTGACTGATAGTGTATACAATTTAATATTTGATGACTATTTTGATATAGGATTTTACTTGACCAATATTTCGAAACCCGGATTGTCAAAATCTTGGGGTATATAAGTAGAATGCTTCATATTTTGACTCCCCCTACATCTTATACCCAAGCAATAATCAGGTTTGAGCGCATTTAAGTTAGCAATGCCCGTAAGAATAATGTTCAACAATGTCATTCCACAGTTTCTGACTAAGGATCCTTCATATGAACTGAATATGTTGTAGACTATAGGTGTTCCGTACTCAAGCTGAGTTGTATTTATGGTTTAGCAACTGGACTTGTCTATGGACATGTAGATTCAGTACAATACTTCATTGAAATGATGCACATGCAACCAGATAATAAAAGCGGCACTAGCATATTAAATGGCTGACATCAGATGTATCTCATTAACGGATCATGTTTGTCCTGTTGGTGTCTTATAACTTCAACTACGGATACATGGAACATCATTTCTGTGCACATAGCATATCATACTGCCATGTAGAGAAAGATGCAACGTCATTATTGCACTGATAACATAAATCCAAGTTCAGATACATAGAATGTCGTTACTGTACTGATAGTGTATCATATTGCCATGTAGAAATACATGTAACGTGACTAAAAGCGGCTTTTAAATTGGCGCACAGGCTGGCGGTAATGTCAAATTATTACGACTTATTACGACTTATATGTCGCAATTTTTTAGTTCATAAGACAGTGATGCATTTTTTTAACGTACACCATTCGCTGATACCATAACATGCAAAAACACCTACTTCTAGCACACACGAAGTTTAACTCTGGTAACACAGCAAACGTAAAGTTTATAACTGGTAAAGGAAAACTAGGGTTTTCATTATAGGTAATTTTAAGCTTAGGCATATTAATACACTGATATAAACAGCTCATATATTATATACTTCTAAGAAGTCACTTTGTTGCAAAAGAATGACCAGCCAATTCACTGTATTCCCATTCAGGATCGATGAACTTAATTTTGGGAAAGATTAGAGATACGTTGACCAAACTCATTCTTAGTCTATTCCTATGGATTCGCTTTTCCCACTATCTGTCTGTCAGAAAGCACATTATTTCACCATTTTGCCTGTTGACGTGATGTGCAATACGATGACAGAATAAACTATAGTACCATTAAAAATCCCTAACCTGATGTCAATGATTCTTCAGTATGGCTGTGTTTGTCTAATGGGTCTTCACCGGCTCCGAGCCCTGGCCTTGTAGGACAAGCACTTTAAAAACTAACGTCGACCTATAGTCCCATATAGACTTCTGGTATAATGTATCAGGTCATCCATTCATAGCTTTGATACGATAAATGGTCTGCAAAAAGTGTTTACACATTTCCACGCGTTTTTATTCAAATTGCCCCTGTGACGTGGCAAACATTTAAATTCGCACATTAAATTTGCGTTCAAGAACATTAGCTATAAATTACGGGAACAAGGTACTTCAATCCAGTCATTATCCAGGCAAGACCAGCATCATATCACTGCCATAGAGGCCTACTAAACATATCTATATAGCTTTCCCTGCAATTTAGGCATTTGCTGTAAACACAAAGCAGAATTAGGTGAATGCTACCGAGGTTTTCGAATACAATAATTAACATTGCTAATAGACATATAGAAATCACATCGGACGTTAACAGCTGCGTGTGTAGACTGTGTCTTCGCATTTAAACATACATACACATACAGGACACAATGCCGTACTTTATCATACAATGTCATACAAAGCTGGTCACAGACAATGTAAGTGACACTATGTTAGCAGCATTTCTATCTACAGTATTACACACATTTTCTAACTGCCATCCTTGCATTGATGTGGCCACATGGAACAGCGTAGTAGTACCAGGCATGACAATATATCTTTGAATACCAGGTATACACTTGACTAATCGTTGATGCTTTCAGGCGTACACCAAAATCCACGACCAGTAAGAAACCCCTGCCGGGTTTGACAACAACGGCAGACAAATCCTGGACTTGTGAAATCGTATGACCTTATTCTGCCCATTCCCGAAATATATATGTGCCGCAGGACTGTTCAGATTACAAAAGACGTTTAACTAATTGTTAAAGGTTGATCTAAAATACCCCTAAGGTGACACTGTCCTATCGAACCCACAGAATTGGAAAACATGGAGGTAAACACAGAACGATAGCAATGGATCCTTACAAATATCTGTCGATCACCAAACGTTCCAGACAAAAAAAAAATTAAAGATTAAGTTAAATTATTTTAGTTAGATATGGAGCAGCTTGATAAGTCGCGTGGCTGTATGCAAGACATTCATGTATTCAATGTATTTCTTATTTTTTATGGCAATCTGTAAGGGCACTTATATGTTTATCGCAATATGTAAATGTACTTTATTGTCTCGTTTAATAAATATTACAGGTTTGGAAAACAAGGTTCAATCATTGATTTTCCAATGTGAGCATTACCTAATTCAGTATTTTATGTAATTTACGTACTATCCCGCACCATATGAGTGTGAGTAGAGCATATTGGCCCTACTTGTTTTGTGTGGCTCGTGCATTTATTTCACGTGTAGTTAGACACGGAGCCAGCTCAATAGGTCGCGAAGCCGTTACCTGCGCATGCCACTGTTAAATTTGTTCTCCACTATCTCGGCCCTTTTCCTTTTTTGAAAGATAATTTGTGATTATATTTACCTTTGCAGCTGTAATATAGCCAACTCTCGCCATAGTGTTAAAAACGTGAAGTTTTTAACACTAATTTGATTTAATATACTTGGTCTGGTTTGGGGGCAAGTTAAGTCCTTCAATATTTTATGCTGTTCGCGTATTATATTGCGTTTTATAAGCGTAAATAAAGCTAACTCCTGATCACCAATGATTAATGTATATACAGTATATGCTAATAAAGTAGTAAATCTACAAAATCGCGCTTTTGTTTCACACGGGTAAACCTTACAAACATCGAAAAACAACTACGTGTTTTGAAAACCCATGTAAATACCATGTATACCAAAGTAAAATCCTTTGCAGGAAAAACAATTTTTAACGTCGTCATTAGTGTGTCTTGTTTCTGTAGAGAAATCGGTTTTCCAATATTTGTTTTGGCCTGCCGGGATCAGGTTGAACGAGTATACATAGCACGACATCATGATCTACCCCTTTATTTAGAAAACTGTTGATTTTTTGCTGGAGTTTCGTCAAGATCATTGCGCACCACGCTTCATTCCTTGTAACTCGTTTCAGGGATGCAGAGTTAATTTAAGTTGTTCCACACTCGGTCTGGTTGATTTAATGTGGAAATGCCCATGAAAAAGTTCGCTGAAAATAACGAAATACACTCTTCTGAGATATCCAACAAATAAATGTAATTTTACGTCAGCAGCACTTGATGGTGTATAACACTTTGCAGTCCTATAATGTTATAAGCTGAAATAAACTACACATTTATCCAGTAGCCAAACGTCTAGCAACACTCAGACTTCTACGCCATCAATACTACAGGTTCCTTACGTATTTCTCTCTCCTCCTCTGCCTTCCCTAGTGTATTACAAATATAGAAATACAGACTTTGACACGAATTTAATTTTTTTCTTACCATGTCACGTTCAGTTGAAGTTATTGCATTATAGTCTGAGTCAGTCTGATCGATAGGCGAGGGTGTCCAGTGACTTTCAACCAAAATACACTTTGCAGTCTGAGATACCGGAACCGAATTTAATACACGCCAACGGCGTCAACCCACGTGGTAACATTGAAGAATACTAAAACGTAAAAAGGGTACAAATGAACACTACATGATCAATTGAACAACGTGAGAACGTAATCACTGGTACAATATCTATCTGTTTAAAAACGAGATTCATTTTTGGCTGTAGGTTCCTATGTTCTATCCAATGTAGAAAACATACAAAAGCCATTACCATCTTTCCTAAGAAATGTTAAATTAACTGAAAAAACATTGATATCAACCATATAGCAACACAAGGAAGAGGTAGAGGTGTGTAAAATATGAAGGGTTACTCACCAAAGGCAGGCTAGTTTTGACAGATTGTTTCGACAAACGCCACAATATTGTGAAGCTTGAAAACTAAGGCACGCGTTTAATTTTAACCTCTACCCTGATTGATACATATTTGTCATCGTGTCCACGCCTTATAAAAGATTATTCAATAATCCGAAATCGTTATGAACACTTGGTAAAGATGTTTTGACAACTACCGCCAATATTTTTTTCTATCAGAGTAAACTTTCTAATCCAGCGTGTGGTCTGTTCAAACACGTATACTGTACAGCATTTTTCCAGCACATTGGGGGGCCTTCCTGGACACAAAGAAGCAAAAGTATTTTTGTAATAACAATAATGATGATGATAATGATGATGATGATGATGATGATGATGATGATGATGATGATGATGATGATGATGATGATGATGATGATGATGATGATAAAATAATAAACATTAAAACTTAGATACTGACCTAGTACAAACAAATCGATGCATAAATTGCAAAATACGACAAGTATTTAAAGCCACAAAATCTTAGCACACACAAACAATTATGCTGGGAATTGAAACTTTGCAAGATTTTAAGCATATCAACGGAAATCAAGGATAAATCAAAACAATATAATAGATAAAAACGATTAATTAAGCCCTACAATGGGTCGCTCTTGTCAATGAATCGTACGTTCATATTACTTTGTCTCAATGTCTGCGACAAACTTTTTTTATACATAATTTATCAGATAAAAGGTGTTAACATTAAAAAAAGTCTGCCGCGGTACAAGTACACATAACGTACCCTTGAAACTGGAAGCCCCAATTCCCACTAAAAATGGTATTTTCTGTATATACGGAAACTGAAATTTGGCCATTGGACTTAAAGTGTTTAAGTATTAGTCCTACCATGCATGTGCTTGTCAGTCAACGTCGGTGCAACGGGATCTTATCACTTAATTTGATTGAGAAGACATAACTGGCCTTGCCCAACGCTTTATAAGCATTGCAGATGGCAAGTGCCCCCTGGCCTTGTTTCTTGTGTCCACTCGTTTTCAACATCAATTTTAAATGTGGTAAATCTATATCCCTCATTTATATTGTTTGGAGAAAATATGAATCTGGATAAAGATACAATATCAAAATGAAATTGTGCTATTTGATCCTTGGCTGGATGATATTTAAGGAAAACCTAAACGCTGTGTCTAAAATGTACAGGGTTAGCATCATGCGAAAAGCAAGGTATCAAACTCATTTCAGGTAAACAGCGTATTAAACATATGGAGTATTGTTTGGAATTTATTGATATCAAATTACGCATATATTGGTGTCGACCTAAGTGTCTGAATATAAATACGATACTATAAAATGATATGTCAGTTTCTCGCAGCAGTATCCCCTTTCTTGTGCCTCATTTTAATCATCCTGGACTTGCCTCAGAATCGATTTTGTACAAATGTGATCCCAGCTCAGATACCCCCCCCCCCCCCCCCCCCCGCCAGATAAAAAAGAGTCTAGACATTTTTTTGTCTGGCCTGCTAGGACGTAACTCGGTACGAGTCCCAGATTTTTACAGTGTGGCACAAAATATCAACATGTCTGACCTAAAGGTGGACATTCCTTCTACACATTGGACTGTTTTTTTTTTCTTCTGCTAACAGGTCCCTGACGTTGGTCTGTAAGTTTATATAAGTATAAAGTATAAGTATATATGTATATATGTGTATATATATGTATATATATATATATGAATATCTATATATATATATATTTAAAATTTAAGTATTCATTCAGAATGACTTCTTAAAATTGACCACAGACATTTACAGAATTGAATAAATATATGATAGATGCTAATATACAGACTTACTGTATTAATATGAGTTATATGGTTTTGCAAATCTGATTTTGACATTGACACGTTGAATGTTAGAGATGCAAAGTGAAGACATGCAGCCAGTTATAATAAATCATTATTGTCTGAAACCTGCTGTGTTAATAATGATGATGATAATATATAGTAATGATGATCATAATAATACTAATAATACTGATAATAATAACAATAATAACAATACTACTACTACTACTACTCTACTACTTCTACTACTACTACTACTACTACTACTACTACTACTACTACTACAATCAATGAAAACTACCTGCCCATAAATTTAACAGTAACATAAAATAATTGAAAAGCGTGCAAAAAGCAGTCCGTTGAAATTGTACTTCGATTGACTTAAAAAGCCATAAATACATATTTGCAAAAAGCTGATGCTGTAAACATAAAACATCCACTGTCAATAACATCTACTACGCCACCCTGCAGCATCATATTTCCCATAAACAGGCCCTGTGTCATCCATTGATGATGTCAGTCTGGGTGTCAGAACATCTGTGCACCCATAGGAACTGTTCATATCTGCACTGATGGGTTGCGCCTAATTGGGTGAATTCTTTTTGAGTGCAAGAAGATCAGAACAGACAAACACTTAAATTTCCTCAATAACGCGCATGGACTTTGAATGGCTTCCATCTACGCGAGCCCGTTGATCTTAATTACCGATACTGTCCACACATCGTGCTGTCACCAGTATATTTAGAATCTAGTGGGTCATTCTACTCGTTTACACTTTGCCTATTTCGGCCACGGTTGATGAGCTTGAAACTAACACAACAGTACCAGGTCAATGTCCATTGTTAACCGACTTCTCATCCAGGTAGCAGTATTCATATTATTGTTCCCGATATTAAACGAACAGGTCCTCAGCATTGAACTCCGCGCATTGGGTGCACTGCTCAAGGAGGGCGACGAAGCAGGCTGTTGACTCACTCAAAAGTTGGAATTGAAAGAGCTAAGTAAGAAATGGAACTGCCCTCTCTATACAGAAATAAAAGGGACCATGCATTTTACGGACAACCAGTCAATGATCGTTTGCCATATTGTTTCGAATGAAACAAAGTTCCGGAGAAGAATGTAAAGTTGCAAAAGGTAATTGGTATATTGGCAGATAGAGAGCACCATGTAACTAAGACACACACACACACACACACACACACACAGACACACACACACACACACACACACACACACAGAGTTGTTATCCCTTTATGTCTCAACATATTGATGCCCATCATTGGTCTGATAATCACAGTATGACTTCTGTATTTTTATCATAGGATTACTATAAGATTAGCTCTCTCTCTCTCTTATGAATATATATATATATATATATATATATATATATATATATATATATATATATATATATATATATATATATATATATATATATATGACAGTAAAAAGGGTTTCAGAAGTCGAGTTGTTTGTCTCTACATCAAGTATATCACAGAAACTATCTCATCATCCCACGGCATTAATGTCTACACCATCATGTGTGTGTGTGTGTGTATGTTATGCTCCTGGTGGGGGCTGAGGAATCAATGCCTGTAGCTATAAAAACTACCAGTTGCTGAAATTTGCTAATGGACTCCTGGAATATTTGCTCTGTAAATAGTAATAGTTAAGAGAAGCCAAAAGGTACCATTTATTGCAAACATATGTGCGACAAAACGAACAAGAGAAAAAGACAATAAGCACAAAGCAAAAACATGATTAAAGGTACATGTTGAGTTTAACAAAATATTTCCTATCCTGTTTTGGCAGAACCGATGGCTTAACCAAAGGTACCATAATCAAGTTTACCTCTTGTCATAACTTTTCACGAGGATTTGGTTGCAATCTAAAAAAAATGTTCCGTTGACTCAATACAATTTCCACGGTACATACTGGATCAGGCAAAATAAGCACTTTATGCAGATGGGTAAGCAGCCGTGAATGACCAAGTGCAGTTATGCTTTGTAAATATATGTAAATTGTTGGTCACACGCATGATTTGGTTTGAGTTTATCTTTAAACATTAAAATTAAATCAGAAAGGCGGAAAAAGTAGATCACTGCCAGATATCATCGAGCAGGTCATCCCAAGTTTTATTGTTGATAGAACAAAGGGATTTTAAATGTCATGGTCCTTAGTTTGAATTGTGGACTGTGTTGTGAATTTAACGCACCGGCCAGCCACAGTCTTGCGTTACTGGTGCTATCAAATCGGCACGGTTTTCTGGAATTGTAATATTTATAATTTCATTCAATAAAAATTAAATTTACAAAGTAAGTAAAGCTTGGGGTAGGTGGGACTTCGATACTGTTTTGATAGTTTTGCGTAACAGAAGACAAACAGAGTAATAATACCATGTATCTTCGACCGTCGAACGGCATAAACACCAACGTGTGCCCAAGACAACAATTCTATGTAAATTAGAATTCAATCGGCCGACACCTGAATGCAAACATATGTGTTGAGCAGGTGAAAACTACTTCTAACAGTGTACATCTGACAATATCACTGTTTCACTTAATTTTGTCTTAGAGGGTAGAAGTGTTTCTTACCTACCATTGTCGACGCATCATACATGTGCATTCATAATCTTGCTGCTGAGGGTACATAATAATAATGATAATAATAATAAAAATAATAATAATAATAATAATAATAATAATAATAATAATAATAATAATAATAATAATAATAATAATAATCATCATCATCATCATCATAACTATTAGTATCATTATTCTATAACGAAGGGTATGTCCGCGTCCCAACACCAATGAACAAGAGACTGAAAGATCTTGTAAACAATGTTTATCCCCACTGACTGCAAAATTTACCAACACGCACAAACATTCAGTCATATTTCTTTTGTCTACCAAATTGTGCTTAAATGTATTTTATGTACAGAGACTGGTGCAAACAATAGAGACATATAGCCTTATATCTTGTTATTTATGCTTACACCATACATTATGATACAGACATACAGCCTCATCAAGCCCTACCATCATTACCTACATTATGTGTACGCTACAGACATATTGTCTTATCATGCCTAATTATCACATTTAATGTCTACACCATGATTTCCATACAGACACACATACTTTACCTGCCTTGTCTTTGGTACTTCTATTTCGGCCTTTTTGTCCAAAACCACTCATAATCATGGTATACGATACAGGCATTTTGTCTTATCATGCCTAATTATCATTTAATGTCTACACCATGATTTCCATCGACACACATACTTTACCTGCCTTGTCTTTAGTACTTCTATTTGGGCATTTTTTGTCCAGAACCACTCATAATCATGGTATACGATACAGACATACAGTACTATCATGGCTTTCATTTCTGTTGACATCATGGACACGATACAGACAGCATTGCCTCTTCATGCCTTGTTATAAATCTACATCAATGTACTGATGACAATCAAGTATAAGGCGTTTTTGTGGCAATGGACTAGGGCTGCTAGCTGGTACGTATACCAGACTTGCTTTGTTGTTGTGACCAGTTCACCAATGCAACATGGGATAATGTCAAAAAAAAAAAAAAAAAAGGGGGGGGGGGGGAAGAAAGACTAATCCGACAGTGCTCTCCCAGGTGAATTTTAAGCAATATGGTTTGTAAAGAATCGTTCAGTGTATATGTGTTCCGTTACACTTTGACAAGCAAACTAAGTGAGACTGGTAATTATTTTGGTAAATCTGGAAATATATCGGTGGACAATATGTAAGCAAGTAAATTACTGTAGTTTCTTCACTGGTCGTTTCATTTTTAATTGAAGATAAACATGGGCAAATGCCATATACACCGATAAACTAAAGCTGTATAAACCAAAAAGAATCGCCCGCAACTAGTGTCTAATTCGTTTTTTTCTATATCCAAATTGTACAGTATGTGAATATACTGTTTGTGCACTGAGACAATTACGATGGGCTGTAGTCAAACTTGACACAGTGCCTGATTGTTTCTATGTTGCTACGAATAAATGTCAACACTCACATTCGGGATTTGTGTGTCTTTAAATAGTTGTCACAGGATGTCATTCTTCTGTACCTGTAAAAGTTTTCCAATATATTAATTTTAATATTTCTAAATAAAAATAATGTCTAAGAAAAAATTAAACATAACATTTTTCTATCCTGTTATTGTGTCAATGTACAAATGATGAAAATACTTAGATGATTGGTCCTGCAATGCGTGTGATACACCCTGCATACATGCGATCAACATTACACATGCGTCCAATAATTATTGCAAAGATTCCGTTCATATGGGACTATCATTCCTGAGGACCAAAATACCTCATCAAATCACCATAATGTCTACAGGTACCTCGTGAATTTATATTTGTTTGAGGTGAAGAGCTTTCATGGTGCCACCAATAATGAAATAGTAAGAATGATAACAATATCTGTCAGCGTGGGATGACATGTACATCCTTTCAATGATCATTTTGGTGTCAAATAGTGCTTATTTTCTTATTTGGCATCAAGTACCACGTGACGGTGACTACAGCTCATCCAATAATTCTTTGCATGAACATATCTTATTTTTTCTCCGCCTGACAAATAAACCATTGTCTTTATCATCAGATAGCACAACTCATCGCTCAATTAAACTTGTTTTGTTTCTTCACTTTTGCCAAACCTATTACTGTGTACACTGCAGTTGTTAGAAAAACAGGAACAAAGTGTTAAAAAAACATGATAAAGATTCCCATCATGCATGAAATCATTGATTGTATCACTTGAAAACCTATAATATTCCCATATTTCGTGTAAAAAGAGAACTTACTGGGAGTGTACCTATTCTATAGCAATAAAGGTTGAAGCATGATTTTTAAAAGTTGGGAATAGACGCTTTATAACGGCAAGTCAGTCAGCCAGTTTAAACGTAGAATCTGACGCATCATCACTCTTCTCGCACATCTGTCATTTGCTACTTGAATAAACACACATCTAAATAGCCTAACGCTATCCGTAGCAAAGGCAATCAAGTCCCCAGTTAAAAAAAATTAGGATTCTTTTATTGATCTAAAAGTATGACATAAAATCAAATAACAAGTATTGAGATCCATGGCCATTTAGGCGTAAAATATGAAAATAGTGCAGAAGTGTGTACAATACACGTACATTTCGTATCTTCAAACGAAATCCAAACATTACCAGATGTCCCGCACGCAGAAACATCTCAATCAATTTTGATGATTCTAGAGGCAAGAATGGATTGTTAAATCACGTTAATCCTTCAGGCAA
>OZ026612.1:127726740-127916740 GCA_964020975.1 Hermodice carunculata | reverse complement strand
ATACACTTTTTTGTGTCTGGGATAGAGGACGCAATTAAGAAAATCAAATTCGCTTGAGTGGTGATCTATGTATCCTGGAGTATTGTGGCAATGCACACCTGGAACAAAACGCTTCGACTCTGGTGCTTCGTTTGGCATATTTGCTTTTGCATGAGTTGAACTAACCCTGTACGTCTGATTTTTCATACTTCCCCTTCTCCATTCTTTATGAATCTGAAAAAGAAAGGAATTTTAGCCCCAGTTCCTAAACTCTCCAAATCCATCAATAGACTCTTTGCGACTTGCCCTGGATATATAAACTAAATTGGCCTATCATGTCTGACACGGCAATAAAGAAATGGTTTTCAGGTATTAATGTAAGTTTGTCTGTCTCTCTTTACGTCTGTATGCATGTACATATGCATGCTCATGACATTTTTCATCTGCAAGTTGACAACCTGTTAAAATGTGAGTACTGATTATGATTAATTAATCCATAGCCGCTCTGGAGTGGAAGGAGGAAGAAAATGCACTGATGCAATTTTTTGAACTCAGCTCTAGTAGAACAGAAAATACCCCCCCCCCAAAAAAAACCCCCACGACTGCAGTTTCAGATGTACAGTGTGATTTTATAGATACGTGTGACACAAATTAATAATATAATTTCAGTTTCGGAAGGTGCAAATGCAGGTTACCAATTATATTTCAATCTATTTCCAGATGGGATAAAACTATCGTTAAGTGACACTGGTCGTTCCGTACTGGGTACAAACGCAAAGTAACAAGAAGCCAAAGGAAAAAATGAAATCAGTTTGACTTGTCGAAACAGATTAATATGCAATATTAATAACACATTTAATGGAATTATATAGGTATAACTGTTAACAAAGTATAAGTTGTTGAACATGAACAGATAGCCGAAAGGACTGAAGACAGCCCGCAGCTAGCGGAAAGGACTGAAAACAGCCTGCAGCTAATTCACCTGGAAATGACGTTTATGTATAGGTCAACTACAATCACAGACAATTGTAACCCCAGATAGACGCAGACAAACTTATACAGTTTACTAATTAGTTGATTTTGGGTATAAAATACCAAATGAAATGACTAATGTAAACCCATGCCCGGGGTCCTTATTTGTTTTCAGACTCCCAATGACGTTTTCAGCAACAGACAAGGTAACCGCTATTATTATCTTAGTGGACACCATTGAATATAAGACAACTTCATTAAAATGATGAAAATTTGTAAGGTTGAAGTTACTTCACGGGTATCAGTTTCTTTTTAATGTCAAAGACCGGTCGTGCCACGTGCATTGAAGTAAGATCTATTAACACCCTTATGAGGCTGTCATTTTCGAAATTTGACACAGTATGGTTATTATCTTTCCTTATTAGTCTGTGTCTCTCTAGGACAACTAGTGTTCCGAAATTTTGTATACCGTGGCAATTTCCGTCACCCTTTAATAGTGTTGCAAAAGTCACATCAATCACTAGGTGAAGACCAAGATTAGTTGATTTGGTCGCCAAAACATTCAGATTCAAATTTCAAATTGGGGAAAATTGTTGAAATTTGCTTTGAAGTAAAGAGTAAGGAGTAATATATACTGTGATGAGTGGTATGTAAATGAGATTTGGATGCACACTTCCACACATATAAGCTTGGTCCAAGTGGTGGGATTTTTACTAAAGTTTCGACTTACCTAGGAAGCAACGCCATTAAGTGGATCGTAAAAGCCTTTTCCCAGAAAGTGAACGAATGGTAAAAATGTAGAAAACTACATGTATTTCAAAACAGTGTTATCTTTCATATCCTGGGGCCATCCAGCAGTGAAATAGCGATTCTATTCAAACGTCTTAGGTAATTACCGTTGGTCACAGTTTGAACTGCTATAACTTTGCCGATAACATAAATAATGGCGGAACACACACTAGGCATGTCACTGACATTGGACGTTAATGTCGATAATGGAGCATAATGGTCTTTAATATAGTAAGGCTGCTGTTTGGGGTTGAGTTTCTATTGTTTCTTTCAACCTCTCTTGCCAGCTGGCAACCTTGTAAGCAAAAATGCGATTGAAAACACTATGTAACGTGTGGTTCGTCTTTGACCACGTTATTACAATCAGTTTTACCAGTTTCCAAAATATTGCACCTGCCCATGAAGAAAACAATAACCTGAAATAGAAGTGGATTAGTCCTGATGACCTCCCCCCTCCCCCCCCCCCCCCCCAAGGCTACATAAGTTGCTAACGTACGAGCAACCTTCAAATATTGTACGGCTTTTAAGGAATTGCTCCATATATTTGACAAACCCTGCGCGGTAGGTCGGGCCCACCAATGTCCGGGAAGGGCCATTTTTACTGATGTGCGTAATATGGGTATCAGCGAAGTGCTGGATACACCTTTCTATATGTTCTCAGATGGGTAATCTGCAGTTCAGTTCGCACTGTCAACACAGCTGTTTAAACTCCCCGAATAGATGAGCAGCAGTTTGTACTTTGCATAACGTTATGAAACTATTGAGCTGCAGTTTCCCATTGTTTACACAAGAAAGTGGTCAACCTGCTGGGCACTGCAAGAGTGTAAATACTAAAACAGATTACTCCTCTCCACCCCCCGCCCCCAATCACAGTTTAGCATGCGCAGCACACCGAGATCCCTCAAAAGGGGATTTTGCGGGTTGACTGCTGCTAAAAGCATTAGTCCTGAAAGTGGAAACAGTCATAAGAGAAGGACTCGGAGTATGTCCCACTTTCAGGGCCTTAACTTTGAATGTTTTGCTCGGGTGAAACATTATGGAATAGCCAGTTAATTTAGTTATCATCCAACAATTAAAAGAAACCAAAACAAATTGCCAGCACTTAAATCTGCCTCCCTAAAACCAGAAAGGAATCCCGGTCCCGATCCTTTGATCAAGTTTATGGTGCCGACGAAAACAGCGTACCTCGTACCATCAGTTACTAACCCATCTTGTATGGCACTCTTATTTTTGCTGTGACATTCTTCTGGACGGAAACACTGTTTTTGACGGTAGATTTAACAGGATTTGATGATTACATGGCATTTTCAGGCAGTCGATGTCGTTGTTCCTGAGAAGATGTTCCGAGTTAATGCAAAATGGCAGAACAGGTTTCTAGAAACTTTTTGGTTGAGTAGGGCAGGGCCCATAATGTAGAATGATTTGCAAAAGGCAGTCAATATGCACTGCCCACGTCGACAGCATCAACCGCTGTATTGGGACCTGCCCGAGCCGGAAGCAAGGAATGGTCTTTCTTAGCACGACTTGATATTATTTACAAAAAATTAAGCTCCTTATATTGTATTGGGGAGCTTACCCTATTTTATTATGTGGTAAGTACATGTATAGGTCTTGTCATCACGCTGAAGGGAGGAGCTTGTTGCTTTTTTTTTATCAAACATAACATGGAGTATACGAGGACTTGCCGTAACCATGCCACGTACAGTTGTATGTATTTTGCGAGCTCACATGGCTACCTGCATAGAAGAGTAACATTTTGGTACCAAAGATTATTAACTGCATACACCCTGAACATGGGCAGAATGGCCTTACAACTAAACCTGCTTTTTCAGTTTGAACCTTTTACACGGTATGCCTGAAGGGGTTAACTCATGCAGATAACCCACGACACAACAATTTGAAATTAATCCAAGGATTGTTTATTTTTAAATGTGTGTCATGCAACATGCGTTACTAGACTCTGGTTTTACAGACATCGTGCAGCTATATTAATGTGTCGTGCTGCCTGAAACGCATTTCAACTAGCCAGTTAAAACATATATAGCACTGACATATAAAATGAAGACTAGCTCTGAAATCAGTAATAAAGGAACCATTGGTAATTGTTTTTGAAATTTTGGAACAAATTACAAATCATCGCCTTAGAGGCACATGATTCTCAGTACCCAAACTGACTTTTGAGATAATGAAGCTTGAAGTTTTGGACATCCAATAACGAAAAGACACAGATACGTTATATTTTGTATTTTGTTTTACTATTGGTCTTTAAACCTGGCTGTGTATTTATTCGCTGCCGAATGCATTTCCTAATATATTTTTCAAACAAATAAAATGGAGATAGTCGATGTACATCTGAAATTAGAAATAAAGATGTGACAAAGGACAATGTGGTTCCAAAACAGTGAACTTACTTGCACTAAGTACATTTTAAAACTGATTGCTTGACGCCTTTGGCAAGCATAAAACCAAATATTTCTGATGAAATGGCCAAAAGGGGTTCATACTACGAGCTCATTATTTTGGTTGTAGATAGAACAAATTGTTACTAAAATAAGATCAGATAAGATAAGATATGTTTTATTTCAGGCACACAGAATGTAGGTTTATATCACAACAGCACAACAAATAATGAATATAAAAGGATGATAAGATACATATTAACAATTAAACTCTAATCACGGTAAGTAAAAAGCACATAGCATATGAAGTAAGTTAGAAATCGTTAGCAGTTACTCGACACTGTAAACAAATATACCGACAAGCTCTGCCGCAATAGGGAGCCCCAGCATATGTCACTATTTAAAACATACATTGGAAAAGCTCTACAGCATGCGTGTAAAACTGTAAACAAGTGTCCTCTGCACTTCGAATAAGGTTTTCATCTTTTTAAAGCACTAGTACTACAAAGTGTTGTGTTACAGAGAAATAGCTCAGGGTGTTCCTGTGATACACTACTAATCTGGTCAATGTACACTTGGTATACTAGCATCACAGTTCTGAGGTATAAAGAAACATACGATGAGACTTAAAAAGAGTCAACTTCGTTTCCATTGTACACATGTAAAATTTTCTTTTGAGCATGTTGGCCCTGATACAAAAAGACCTGTGTTGTCACTTAATGTCAAGCACATTAGACAGGTTTTCTAACAAAAAGTGTCCACGGTATTTCAGCTCTTTAACAAAGGAGAGTCTCTCACCACACAAGTATACATCTGAGTCAATAACAAGTGAACATATTGCAGGCTTAAAGTACATGCACTCTGTCTTTCGAGTATATATTGCACGATATGTTGTATAACATAGCGTACATATGTTCAGTGGCAAAAACTTCGTAGATTGATATCTGACACCTTGACTGACGGGTGGATAAGAACCATATCCTTGGCTTAACTGATGTCATTAATGAATATACTACTAATGTTACAACCGACCCCACTTTTCTGTTGTTTGATATTGACATTATCCATGTATGCATTAAAGAGCCGAGGAGAAGTCAAACCACCCTGAAGAAGTCCATTAGAGACGTGGAACCAGTTAGATTTAACTGAACCCCACTGTACACAGAACACTTGCGTGGAAAACCAAATCATTAGGCATTTTACAATATATTTAGGTACATTCCTGTCTATCAATTTTGCGGAGTCCCATCGTTTACACTATCAAGCAGACTGGAAATCAGACACAAAAAGCAAAAATTCACAGTGGTTAACAGTGCTTTTTAGAACAGCTCACAGAACATAGTAGGTAGGACAATTGGTCTATAATTATCTTTGTCCATAACATCACCAGCCTTATTCCTAATGAGAGGAAACAGTATGACGTTAGTTATGTCACTCGGTATATACCCATGTACCAAAATAGAGCTGAGTATAAGGGACAATAGATCACACATAAAAACACTACCATATTTATCAAGTTATCGGCGGAGATGCCGTCAGGGCCGGCTGCCTTAGCAAGAGAAAGTTGCTTTATGACACCTTGTATTTCAACACTAGATACATACTTTGGTCACAGTATAAAACATTAGACACTTGGTCAGAACCTTGCTTTTTGCTTTTGTTTTTAGTGCATGAAACGCTGTTAAGCAGGTCACCAAAGAACCTTTCCACCATGTCTGCTAGCTGCAAGGCTGGTGTTGCCGCCAATACTTGAGGCCAAGGATAGTTTTTTTTGTGTGTGTCTGTGGGCTGGATTAATTATTGTTCTGGTTGGTTGGTTGTCCCGTGGCAAACTTTCTGCACAACCAAGGGTCCATCCGTTTTGTTGTTGGTGACCATGGGTGGAGACCATCATGGCTAGCCATGACTCGGGTTAATTAGGTCCATTACTATTATTTAAAATTGATCAACCATATGAGAAAAAACTGGTACAAGCAGAGATAAATGACAGATAAATACAATGAGAAATAAAAAAAATAAAATAAATAAAAAAACACCAAGAGAGGGACTCAGAAAGATATCGAGAGGAAAGGATCTGAAAGCCCATAGTAACCAGATCATAATGGCAGACCAAGAAACATTAACGGCAAGTTATAGAAATGTTTTTATTAAATGATATTTTAGACAGAATTTACACAATCGATAGAAGAACAGACAGGCTAGCTGAGAAAGTGGACATTTTTGGACAGAATCGTATTGAAACAGAAGCCAAATTGCAGTACATGGACAGAGAGGTTGAAGATGTTAGATTGTTTCAAGAAGTTTTTACAGCTGACCAAGACGAATACGTGAGTTCTGTCCCTGATGAATTGGAGTCCCTAGCTAATGATGCCAGGCATTCTATTTAATTATGTACAAACTAGCGGAAGCAGAAGACAAAAACAATCAACAAGAAAATAGCACACTTAATCGAAACTTTATCATTAATCATATGAAACAGCCCAGTGCAGGAAGAATAGCTGTGGTAAAGGATCTATTGTGCAAAGCATCCAAATCATTCTAAGGCAACAAATATCAAGGCAAGTTGGTGTACATTGCGGAGGATGTTTGTAAACGGACGCAAGGAAAAAGGAAGCAGATTGAGCCCGACCTGCAGCACCTTAAATTAGAAGGCAAGGCAGCATACATGGCTGGAACAATGAAGCCTTTCTTTAAAGGGAGAGGAGCGGATGCAAAGTACCTTGTTCACAAAGACTAATAGCTAGCTATGCCAATTGTTGCTTTTTCTTGAAGTAGATTACGGAAACTTTTTTTAACAAAAAACTTTTTTTTAAAATTTGACTTCAGATAATGAATGAATTCACTTGTTCAATGGAAGCAAAACAATATATTATGGGAACGTACAATGTAATGCACATTCCTATGACCTATCAGAATATCCAAACTGATCAAATGTTTCGGGGGTATGTCAATTTAGTCCGATGGAAAACTAAGCGTATTAAATGTTTCAACTCTTTTCTCATATGTACTTTTCTCTTTCATTAATGAATTGTTTACATGTAAACAGAAATAATCCAAGTAAAAAAATATGGGAAGAGGATCACATAAATCTAGGCCCATGCCTCTGGAAAGTTACAGTAGAAAGTAGACCGGCATGCATAGATTACGCCGGAAGTCCAAACTTGTACGGGCCTACTTGTATGAATGCAAATTATATTTTTATGAGCCTTATAACTCAAATAAAGCTTCTGTGCCAACATCACCAAGCAAAATGCTCATTAAACATATCATAGGTGATGGAAGCCGACAACATATTCAATCAACTAGGAGGTATGAGCGCTAACTCCCTCATAACTATTCTAGGAGTGGACATTGACCATCAATCAAGCTCATCGGAACCACTTCTATCAAAGCATCCCCCTTACTTTGATACTGATGAGCTAGTTAGACTAGATTCAAACGTAATCATAAGTCGGGTCGAAGTTGTCCTCTCATGCCACAGGAACAATATCAAGAGGACATTTTCAGCGGCAAAAAGACAGATAGAGGGGCATACTTCAGATAATTTTATCCAGTAATTTTTATTCATTTAAATTGCAAGTAGAAATGTTCATATATATCGTAAGAAACCTACCTTAACTTTGACAAGATCTTTTGACAGCAATGAGAAGAAAACAATATATAATGTTGAACTGGAAAAAAAATATTACATTCCTACCAAGTGTGGCCCAAATCTGGACAACATTATTTAAATTATAACCATTAAGAGAAATTCCGAATTCCCAAACACAGAAAATCCACACAAAAAATGAAAACAATTGCAGCGCCACTTGGTAAACACATTCAGAATTAGGAGTCACCAGCAGTATCCCTGTGCGATATCAAAGCAATTGTGTGAGCGGTTTCAGAGAAAAAGATTTTTTTTTAAAGATTTGCCCCCAAAAAAGAAAAAAAAAACAGAGGACAAAAGCACGACAGACAGACGGACAGCTGATGGCTAGTTATAACATAAGCTCAGCTTACTGACAAGTGAGCTGAGCTGAAAAGGGGCATATTTTGAGATAATTGTATGAAGTTCTGAACATGCCACAACATACAGTGGGCACGAAAAAACAAAACTGCAAATAAACACCCCCCCCAAAAAAAAAAAATTCCATACAGAGCTTTGCAAGCTGCACTGTAGTTGCAATTTGCACTTTGGACTCATTTTCAGTACACTTTTAACAAGATGAATGTTCAACTTACTGCTATCTAAGGGAAACGTGTATGCAAATAGAAGCAGGTCTGTTTTTCAATTCCGACAGGGGGATTTTGCTAAGAAGACAATTTAAGTTATTCAGATTTAAATATTGACAGCGATGGCGAATTGCGAATATGAAGAGATAGCTCAGCCCAAAGGCGAACTGTTAATGGGAAGAATGAATTAAACAGATCAGTGTAAGTTCGAGAAAGAGGTAGGTCAAACCTTTGACGACTATTGTGGTTACAGACCACAGTTATGATTGGCTGGTTCCGCATCCCAACGGAGATAATCCGTAATTGTAAAAATACTGTGTTTTCAGCATGCTGTAGCTTCTATTTAAATAAAATTAGCTAAGTCAGGTTGCTGCATTACAAAGATGCTTCATTGGTGGTCATACGGTCTTGCAGGCCAGGTGAGAACTTTCGGGGGGGGGGGGGGGGAGGACAATGACGTGACCCTGGCAAGAGCACATTTCATACACCTGTATAAAGCTGACATCCAGGTGTTGTTTCGTATTTCAAGTATCACAAATTAAAGAGCTGGGAATTACATGACAAAAATCCATCCATGTTTTTCTGACATTTTTATCTGTTAAATGCCGTTCACGGAATTTTAAAGTACCAAAATACTGATTTTATAGACTTAAAAATGCTAATATGAAAAATAGAAGGATTTATAACTGTGGACTGTGGCCTTTTGATTTGACATTCCAGGATTGACTACATTTGAAGGATTTCACAAACTGTCACAGGATTATCAACTATTAAGTAAAGAAATGTATCATCGCTTAAGAATTCGATATACTTTAGACAAGGTCCCCAATGTTATTTATATATATATCAGAAACAGAGCGGGTCCTAAAACGCATCCCAGGGGAAAACCAGCTTGGACTGTCCCCCAACGTAAACGCTGACCATTGATACCAATAAGCTGTTGACGGTCATTTAGATAACTCCAGAAAACATTTAGAAAATTATCGCGAATTTCAATTTTTTTCGAGTTTGTTTAACAGACCTGTGTGCCATATCTTGTCAAAGGCCTTATTTATATCTAAGAATATGAGGAGTACCTCTCTCTGGTGGTCCAAAGCTAGAAAGACATAATTTGTGATAGACAATAAATAACTGATTAACAGTGGAGTCGCCTGGAGTAGAGGCAGGCTGGTTGAATGAAATCAACAGATTGTCAATTAGAAATTGAAAACATGCTTCAAAACAACTTTTTTCAAATATTCTGCAAACGCAGCTGAGTAAGGAGACACGTCTGAAATTATTGCAAGAGTTATCAGCACCTATCGTATCAAGCGGATGTCACATTAGCGGGCTCCCGCCTAGAAGGACACGTATCACACCTATGGGTAAGATTAAAAAGTTTTTTTTTAAGAGACATATATTGAGGGTGTCCCTTCATTCAAAAGCTTTGTACTGATACCATTGGGTCCAGTGGTCTAAGTTACATGTAAACTATGTAGTATTTCGGAAGCCTCCATCGGTTAAAGATATTAATCCCCTTGAGTTGGGTGCATTGATATTTTTTCCCGGCAAAGTATCAGTAGATGAATCAAGAGTACATTGTTTGAAAAAAAAAAAAAAAAATTGAAAAAAACTCGGTTAAATCATGATGCATATTTGACGCTATTTGACCTTGAAAATACACCTTAATATCACGAGGTAAAAGCCGTTCAGCGCCAGGGGGACTGGCAATCTGTTAAATGACCGTATAAAACCAAAATACTGGCGATTTGTGGAGAAATCAGACATATAGAAGTGCCAATATTCATACTAGGTAATATGTATAGGCCACCAAGGGATCAGGTAGAAAGTTATAGACAATTTTATGAGGAGCGAACAGTGGTTTTGAATAGGTTACATTAATTTATAATGAGGTTTCAACATAGGTTTGCTAAAATACAAGATAAAGCAAACTTTGCCACTTTGACACAATTTCCTTTTGGGGATATTTCGCTCAAATACAATCCCGGCAAATTTATCAGAGCAAAGAGGAGCTAAAATTGATCATGCCCTATACAAAAAAACAAATTTGAATACAAATCTTTCAAGTTCAGGAGTATCGACTGCCACAATCTCAGATCATTATCGGTATCTCATATACCTATATATTGTTCGTCATTATGTTGAAGTGCCTAAATATGCGCAGTCGCGTGTCAAACACAAAAAACTGCGTAGTAATTTTTGAAGAGAGATTGATGAGGCACATGATCGTGTTGATAAGGAGTCAAATGAACAAAAGGAGTCAAACAATATAATCCACGAAACCATAAGTAATGCGTCAGACAAACACCTACACGGTAAAAAAGTAAACTATGATAAATACAAGCATAAGGATCACGCAAGAAAACTTAATATCAACAAAGTGAAGATATCAAATGTAAAGAATATTAAAAATAAACCCCACATGACAGTAACGAGTATGGCATTCTTAAATTAAACTTGCAGACCTGTTAGAAAATTTTACAAGCATATCAATAACGAAAAAAAAACCCCCCGGCATTATGAGACATGTTCTAATAAATATAAACAAAACCTGAAAAAATACATGGTCACCAATGAACGAAATTCAAGCAAATGAAAAGGAAACAGTGTTTTCCAAACGCATTTACCATAGATGGTCAGATAATTTTTCGCCAGCTGGACATTTCTAGCTAATTTAATAATATCTTTATAAACATAAGACCCAATCTAGCATGAGAAATTAGTGTGTCTAACAACAAAACCTTATGGTTTAACTGACAAATTCAACGCACAAAGACCTCTGCCTGACGAATGTCATAGATAGTATGATATTAAACATAACAAATTTGCTGAAACCTAAAAACACTTGTGGTCATGACAATTGGTCAGCTAATGTATTAAAACTGACAAAACATTGAAACGTATAAAGCAATAGCAGTCATTATATATCAACTGATAAAACTAGGATTTTTTTCCAGATATATTAAAAGTTCTTGGAGTTAGACCGATTAATAACAAATGTGACCCCACTGCCGTCGACGCTGCCTGGGGGATCTGTAGTATCGCTGCACAAATTCTATTGACATGACTATGAAAGATTCCTGGAAGGAAATTGAGACTTGGGATAGCGTAGAGGAGATATAACGTAATTGAGGGCGTTACATGCTGCTGACTAATTGCCTACATATTGCATCTTAGCAAAAATACTAATAAGTTGATTGATGCTGTGATAAAACTGAAAGAAACAATTAAGGAAACGTTTGTGAAGCTGGGATTCGATGTCAGCATCATTAAAATTTTAGTGGAACCAGAATATTATGGCATATGTGCAGCAGCTTCCAAATGTGTCAAATATCGACCCGCCAAGCTACGCAGAACCGTTGAAAACATTTTCTTGACAAACCCCATAGCCTACCGCTGAAAGGGTTGCGCAAAATGTTTGGCACAAGCTATATGGGGTCGTACTGTACACATGGTTATACTGACTCATAAGTAAGTTCATTTCAATTGTATCTTGGATTCTTTCTTTGGCAGTTATTCAACGATATTATTACTTTGTGTTTACAGCATGTGGACAATTCAATGTTGACACCAGTACGGATAAAATAAGCCTTACGAAATTATCTATCTTTCTCTGAAGGAAGCAATTGAGACCTGTTAGCCTTACAAGGAACCTGGTGTTCGTCAGAATAATGTGAACAGGCAAATAACATTTCAACATGGATGATGATTCATGTGCTAACCAAACGATATCGTCAGCATAGGCTATAGCACCAACAAAATTATTCGTGACGTCCAACGCTTGCTGTTTGAAGTCTGGCGATATGTTCATCAACAAACGCACTAAAGAAAACATTACACAGAACAACTGCTTCCTTGACACCATTTGAAAACTGAAAAATAAGATTTAGATTTCTTCGACTCCTATGATTTCCATACATATTTAAGAGCAATGCACAAATAATCGGGCATCAACCTTTTTTTTGAAAGTAACCTGATTAATTTTAGATACTGGACTCTATGAAACGCCTTCGTTGGGTAACATTTCAGCCAGATTTCATGTAGGGATTTATGCAGTCAGTCACTGTAAACATACATTGATTGGTTAAACTTTCAGGTTTGAAAGCAAACTGCAATTCAGCTGATTCCAATTTGCCATGATTACCAGGAAGAATCACAAGGCCAAGCAATTTGCCACGTACACTGCTGAGAGCAATGCGTCTGTAATTTTCTGAATACCAACATGATTTCATTTTGTTCGTTATAATGAAGTACCACATAATATTTAACAGTCCGGTGGCAGTATAATTCATGTACAATCGTAGCGTTATAAACAGGATCAGTGTACATGTAAAGAACAAGGGATATTCATAAAATTCGCAGAGTAACAGCCTATGTCACTGTCATGTTTTCCCAATGTCAAGCACTTTATACGTGCAGCTGATTTTACCTGTTCCAGTGAAATGCTGAAATATTACAGCTATTTTAGTGTTTCGTGCTGCCTCACACGCACGTTATCCGCCAAGCCAAACATATAAAGCACGAACATATAAGAAGCAGGTGATAAAGAACCGTTGATATATATATATATATATATATATATATATATATATATATATATATATATATATATATATATATATATATATTTACCTATTGTGCAGTCCCTCCCACCCATGATCCTTTTCACTGAAACCAATGGTATTGTGTATGCATGTACCACTGCATAGGGATACTAAATGATTAGTCTATACACCTGCCACTTGGGGGCCACCAGCCCCCTTAAGAAATAGGAATGGAATTGGGAACCAGTGTAAACTTATGAGTTTACATCAATTATCACAAGGGATCTTTTGGTCACACGTCTTATGAAGAAGTGCAAATATTGTGATTCAGTGGATATTCAGATCCAAATTTCAACAAGAATGTCGATTTGCAGGATATTGTTTTACACATATTACCTATCGTTCGCTACTAAAAAGCACTTGTCAGCTGCAGGGGACGGATAGATAGCTCCACAGTTATGAGTGCATAAAGAACTGCTGGCTTTAATAGTGAGGAGCATTGACGCTGTACATCACTATGGCAGCTTACACCTCACCAAGTTTTACCTTGTTTACCACTCAGTGCTCACTGCATTAACTGCAATTACATTCATAACAATAATTATTTCAATATCAAAATTGAACTTTAAACATAGTATATAACACATATCACCCATATTCATATATCATATGTACTTGAATTCATATAGTTACATTTAATTGAAAAGTTCAAACTGTATATGTTAAGCGCTGTACTGTGGTCACTTATATATGCCGTGAACAAAGTTGTAAACTAAATAAAGTTGATATAGTTACTGTCACATTTCAAAGTGCTTTATAATGATAAATACTTAGTCAATCACTTTAAACTACTAGCAGAAAAGATATTAACTTATGCCTTCAGTATTACAGAATACAATCACTTTAAACTACTAACAGAAAAGATATTAAACTTATGATTTCAGTATTACAGAATACATACCTGGCATTTTGGCACCTTCAACACATCGTGCACAAGTACCACATCAACAATAATATGCCGTATGTGCAAATGAACGGCACAACCGTATATTACAAAAAAGCTCCAACTGTACCGAGAAACCAACATATAAATACCAACAATGCATGTTACTTGATACAGTGTAACGTTTATTTTACATCTTCAACTCCTTTTATAAGCATATAACACGAATGTATAAAACACCACTGTTTTACCAAGCAGCACGTGAAGTTTGAAAATATAATATACTTTGTAACTCGTGATATGTATATAAACATTAAAGAATTTTCAGACTTTCATTTGAACAAGTACAATAGGCTGTTACGTGTTTGAAACTGGGAAAACATTACGGTAATATAGGCTGTTACTCTGAAAATATTATGAATGTCCCTCGTTGTTTACATGTAGACTTATCCTTTTTGACGGTTCATTTATTCATGAATTTATATATGTATGGACAGTTTACATTTTAATTAATACAAAATTAAACTTCTTAGCATACTTACAGGAACATTATTGCATTGTCTATGCTAAAACCACCCCATGTTAGTTACAGAAGTAAGTGGTCATTGGCCAATGCACGCACCCAACGTGCATGTTCCAAGTGTGACTACAAAAAAGAACCAGCAGGATTAAATACCAAGTATAATTCCATCAAATTTCAGGTAGGTAAAGTAACGAGTTGAATACTTGTCAAAAAATTGGAAGCAAATTGCCGGGAAATTGACCAGAACTTACCAGCAGCTCCGTGTACCTGTTACTAGTATGCAATGACTGAAAAACATGGTGCCAAGACACCCTCAAGTGCGAAACATGGACTGAACTTTTCAATAAACAGCGATGCTGGTTGACAAATCAAGGGGCACACAAGAAGATTGTTTGCCTTTATATATGTGCAGGAATGTACAGGAACATATACATATTATTACCCCATAACATCCTTTTGAACCCACCAAAAAAGCTTCAAGACTACCCTGTGGATCCTGTACCTAGACAACAACCCAATGCCACCCCATGGAACCTTAGACAAGGTACAAGACTATCCCATAGATCCCCATAGCTAGACAACAACACCATACCACCCTGTGGAACCCTACAGATGCTACAAAACTAGCTCATACCACCCTGTGGCACACAGGGAAGCTATAAGACTACCACCTAGATCCCTGTTGCTAGACAACAACACCATGCCACTCCTCAGAACTCCTTAAAAGCTACAAGACTAACCAAATACCACTCTCTGGAACAACAGAGAAGCTACACGACTAGCCCAAGAATCCCAATAGCTATAGAACAACCCCATGCCCCCCTTTGGAACCCCATGGTAGCTACATGACTACTTTGTGGATCTTTAAGGATCTTTGTTGCTCACTACAACCACATAACACCCAATGGAACCCCATAGAAGCTACAACACTACCCTATACCAAACCTTGGAACCCTAGAAAAGCTACAAGACTACCCAACCACCCCTTGCAACCCCAAACAACCTATCAGACTACCATGTTGATGTCTGTAGCTAGATTGCAACTCCATACCACTCTAAGGGACCCATAGAAGCTTCAATGCTATCAAATAAATTTCATAGTTAGACAACCCCACACAACTGTGTGGAACCCATCAAAAGCTTCAAGGCTAGGCCCATACCATCCTGTAGAACCCAAAAGAATCCCTAGTTACAACATGAAGCCCTAGGGTAATCAAAACAGAGAAAAAAGAGGAGGAATTAAGTGGAACCCCGAGGTACTCCTTTGATCCCCAAGAGGAAGCAAAAGCAAATCAAGGAATGGAGAGGATTAATGTTGAACCTAAAGGTAAACTGTGGAACCCAAAGGGTGAGTAGAGGAATCAAATTGAACAAGAAGGTACCCAATGGAACCCAAAAAATGAATCAAGAGTAAAAAGTAAGGAATAAGAGGATTCAAGTGTATCCCAGGGAACCCTGTGGAACCCCACCAGGAATCAGGTGGAAGATTCAAGTGGAACCTCAAGGTGATTAAGAGGATGATTCAAGTCGAACCCAAAGAGGAATCAAAAGTAAATAGAAGACAGAAGAGGATTCAAGTGGATTAAGAGGATGATTCAAGTCGAACCCAAAGAGGAATCAAAAGTAAATAGAAGAAAGAAGAGGATTCAAGTGGAACCCCAATGTACCCCATGCAACCTTAGATGAATGAGGAGCAGGATTGATGTAGAACCCCAAGGTACCCTGTGGAACCCTGAGAGGAATCAAGGGAGATTAGAAGAGGAGGATTCAAGTCAAACCCCAAGGTATCCTGGGAAATCCCAAGAGAAGTCAAGGGAGAGTTGAAAAAAAGAGATGAGTCAAGTGTAATCGCGAAAAAAGTAAGTGCAGAGTAGGAAAATGAAAAGGACTCAATTGGAGTCCCAAGGGGCCCCATGCAACCCGAAGAGAAATCGACAGAAATTAGGATAGAGTAGAGGTTTAAAGTTGAACCCCATGGTATTCAGAAACCAATTTCAAGGGCAAGAAAGGCAAGTTATATAAATAGTTGGCCTACAAGCTACCCTATATATTAAAGATTGGTCTGATCGAAATTGTGTGTATACTACCTGGAATAAAGTTGTCTCATTGTTACACTTATCCTGGTGTGAAAGTTACTATTAGAATGACTGTGAGTTGAGCTCTCCTGGCCATTGTGAAATATCTGTTTTGCACATAATCCTGACACTAAGCCTTCACATTACTTTGATGGCAGCAGTGGGATTTGCATAAACAGCAGATCCAGTGATACAATCTGAATGTCTCATTACAGATTCTGAAACATATCAAAAATGAATGGGATGCAGTAATGGCAAAGTACACTGATGGGAGACAAAGAGGCACACATTGATGCAGGTGATTCTGATGTTGAAGAGGTTGAAGAAACTACACGTACTGTTAGCACCTTTGGAAACACTGTAAATGGGGACCCTAAGAGCTTTCAGACTTCATCATTGGAAGGGGAGAGTCAAGTATTCTGCACAGTAACACACTGAAATTGCCAGACATGAGAATTTGCCAATGTCTACAAGTTTTCGCACAAATCTTCTCCACAATGGCTCATGCTTCTCTTGCCACCTCAGCATCTATAGCCACAAGATTGCCAAATATAGAGGAAACTACTAGCAGACGTAAGTTACGGAGAAGTGTGGTGGATGGTCTTGAAGTTCAGAGTGTGGTTTTAACCCCCAATGTTTCATGACAGTAGAAAGTTAACTGCAGAACAAATGGGATAGTAGATGTAGAGACAATTTCAAAAGGCACAGAAAAATTGCCTCAAATCCTCTAGCAGAGACTCTGGAATGTAATTGGTGAAAAAAAAACAAACCTTAAAAAAATACAGAATATAAGGGAACCTGGCAAAAAGAAGGATAAATTCCAGGAAGCATCCCAAATTTCAATCAGAACTCATAGGAAAGGAAGAGCTTGGCATGGGAAATTGGACATACAGAGGTCAAGTTCTTCAGAAGAAGTTCCAGATGTAGAAGCTGATAGTGCTTTGGGATCATAACAATATAGGACTCATTGTCACAGACATGGCATCAACCTGCCCCCCCCCCCTTTCATGGGGGAAGAAACAATGGAAATTATGGCATAACTGGCTCAAGGAAATAGCAGAGACACAGATGGAATGACAGCAAGAAATTTTACGATCTCTTACCCAGCTTGCAAGGTCTAGCAGGAAACTTTGCATTAGGGCAGCTACTAAGAAGACCAAGACCCCACTAAGTGGATTTGGCCTGAGAACTTGGATAAAAAAAATGAGCCAGCCAGGTTTCAGGTTGAGTATGTCAACCAATCTGGGGAAATACATGAATCGGTGTATCGAGTCATAAATTTCTAAATGGTCAAATGTCAAGGAGGCATTGCATTGGAAGGCAGTAAGAAAAAGTCAAACCCATCTTGAAACAAAAAAAATGTTGGAAATGATAAAAAGAGGCTGTTCTGTGGGAAGAGCTCCCGGACAACCCAAAAGATTGACTGATGCAAAATATAAGGTGGAACACAACCTAAAGTCCTTGCAAGAAAAACAGAAGCTACCGAACCCAGAGGAGAACAAGATAACCACAAGTCTAAACAAATAAAATAAAATGAGGAAAGGTGCTAAGAACCAACTCTGATCTAAAGACAAAGGTAAATAAGTTACGAAACAACCAAACGAGCACTCTTGTGGTAAGCCAGCAGGATTACCATAAAAAAGGATAAGTCTACATGTAAAGAACAAGGAGAATTCATAACAATATTTTCAGAGTAACAGCCTATATCACTGTCATGTTTTTTCGATTTCAAACACTTAACGGCTGATTTTACCTGTCCAATGAAAATCTGAAAAATCTTAAATTTTCATATACATGATGATTTATGTTGGATGAAACATCACTCAATAAAAGTGTCAATACCTGAATCAACGTAACCATTGCAGCCTTATGAAGTAGATTATAGAAATCATTCCATGCAAAAGTACTTTGTCAATATGGCTCTTGGTCTACAAAATCTCTATAAGTACATACATTGTAGTTTGGTAAACGGCGTATTTTCGCGACATAACATAATTGTACATTTAGTTTGGAAATGTACAGCAGTGTGGCTACAATACACTTCTAAGCCAGTGACTCAACAGGTTCCCAGCTTCAATAATGCAAAACGTGTGCCATGTGTCTATCCTCACCAAGGCAATCGGCAATCCAGGTACTTAGTTCAATACACAACATGCCTGTGCTGATTGAATGCACAATTACAGCGTGAACAGGTTTACTTGTGTAAACAGATGGACTGCCCACTCATGTAATGGCAGTTTAAATGCCCACATTTTCTTCATCACGTATTTCAATTTTTGTGGGAACAACAAATGTAGATATAATTGTCAGCATTTCCTGACTTCCAGATACAGACGACAAAGAAGGAATTGACACAGCATGCCCCATATTGCAAATACACCAAATAAAGTTTCATATTCATGGGCTGTCAATTCTACCCACCTGATCTATGTCTTAAACAGAAAATGTTTTAGTGTTAGGATCACAAATATATGTTTTTCATATTATTTCGCATTGTACTAGTAGATCATTGTACATACTTATATGTTTGCATGTTGGGAGATTGTCATCTATTGCTATGGTGTAGCCAATAACTTTCATTAGTTTATCTATTCCTCTATTCACACAAATCAGGTAATTTTATAGCAGACAAAATATTTCTGTGATGCACTAACTAATTTTCTAGAATCCAAATTTAGCTGATCAAACCACTGTGTTGTTTTGCACGCATGATTTATATGCCTACATTGTCATCTAATAACCACTGTAATGCTTCTATTGTCGTGCTATTGTCATCGTCATTGTAATTTTACAATTGATATAAGCCCATATTATTAAATGTGTGGTGAACTTTGTAGTTTTTTACTATCCTCTTGAGTGTCTCAGAATGACACAAAATGCAATCAAGGTCCCCTTGCTCATGCTTGGAATTCCCCAAAAATACTATTTGTTCCTAATAATGTTTTAGTCTCAATGTCATCCAGTTTTTGGTAGAAACTACTATTGTTATTTGATAATTATGTACCACAGTGGTGTGGTGTCAGCATGTCCATGATCCTGAGTTAAGCATTTGTAGTATACATACATACATACATGCACAAATTTAAAGTGACCAACTTATGCGTTGATATGATGTCTAATTTTAAGAACAATATATCGATTATACATCAATATTAATCTACCAACTGCCAGACATCTTCCAATATTCAAACCCTAATCATTTCAGAATGGACAGTGTACTGAACAAAGAAACGATCCGATTGCTTCAGTCGTCAAGATGAATATTGCAAGCTGTGGCGAGGACAGGAATTTTTGTTTTAACATGCTGGAAACTACCCTTAGAATTGGGAACAAGAAGCTGTATGTTCAGGCATACCGTGCAGCCCAGCTTTATCACTGATAAACAATTAAGTGGAGAGGCATTTAATGATTGATCCAGTACCAGATTACAGTGGGCGTTATTCATTCGCTTTGTTTACCATATGGGTATAGTACATGTAGGCACCCTTAAGTCCTTATTAGCATGATTAGCATAATGTGCATGCCAAGGAACATATAAAGGCTTAACCTGGACCCCTAACTGTGCCTACCTGGCCTTTCATCCACTAGGGGTATGGAGTTGCCCTTCCTTTAAAGCAGTATTTTCATCATCAAGCGTCAAGATATAAAAAAGTATGTTTTAAATAAATTTGGTATCTTTGGAGGTAGGGAATGTACGAGGGATTTTTACCTGATTGACGCATTGACTGCTTACAATTTCATAAGGAATGTAGGAATTGAGAAATTATTCACATGCTCGGGTGATTTTAACAAGATAATATCTTTTGTACCTTCCATTCAGATGTTTGTCATATTATCCAGGTATAATGTTGTGCTGATGACTCTATTTTTTGTGTTGGAAACGCATTTATAGTGTTTTTAAGTACACCTCAGTTTTAAGAGGGATATGTTTTAGACAATGAGTTGTGAGAGATATTTTCCATTCCATGTTTGTACATAAATATAAATTACAATGTCATGGTTGATGCCGGTGTGGTCTCGAGCCAGAAACGAGTACAAAGACCTGACCATGGATGGACATGGCCAAGGATAGGCACGGCTCTTATGAATGCTTCAGGTCATAGAAAATTATGGATCATTACTGAATTAGAGGAATTAAAACTGTGCCCGTAACACTGAAGAGAATCAACGAAGAAAACCTGTACAGTGCTAAGTGAAATAAAACTGAAAGTAAAACTCACGCTCATTGGCCTAGAGACAAGAGGATAATGACAGAATGATAAACAAACTATTCTTGCTTTCATTTGCAAATTGTAGAAACTTTCACTGCTGGACGAAGTGTTAGAGCAAGCCCTTGTCATTGAGAGTGGGACTAATCACCTTGCGAAAAAGTGAATAGTCAAGAGCAAAATCGAATTGAGGACGAAGCAAGCCTTCAATACATGGAGTGACAAATATAAGCTGTGGGATTGGCAGCAGAAGTATTGAAATGCGAGTCATACCAGTTGCATGACATCAGTCTCGAATAAAATGGAATCCTTAGTAAATCATGTTAAAGCCTTTAACTTAAGCAATATTTAGGAAACCAGTGCTACGTAGTCAGGAAGCAAAGTTTGTTAATCATCATATGAACCAACCTCAAACATCAGGAATTCTTGATACTTCCCGACTCGGATTAAAAAGCTCTGGCAAATTAGGCCCATGCTGGTAAAATTTCAAACAAGAAATGCAACTTTTTAGCAAATACCAGAAGCAGTCAGAGCTAACCCCAATCAAGGATACCACACATGAAAATACAAAAGCTGCCTAACCCCTAATTGCAGCACGTGAACGCAAACTACACTACAGCACACATTACATCATCAGTGACGCCAGTGATCAAACCTAATTGGGCCGATGGACAGTGGAGTTATTTGTGCAACGAGTAAAAAGTTTGCTATGATTAGGCAAAGTCTTCACTTGCATCAGGCTATAATTTAAACAATAGGAACATTTTGAGTGAAAAGAGTATAAAACAAAGTAACTGCTATTTTGTCTGAAAATTAAGATGTTCTTACCAAGATAATGTTAACACAACAATGCATAATGGGAACGTATAATGTCGGACGTGACCTGTGACCATATAGGGTAAACTTAAACTGGATCAAAGTTCGGAAGTTGCGTCAACCTAGCCTGACGTTAAACGGAATCTAAAATCCTTACCACATTCTTTATCGTATATCTGATTCACAGCACAATTTTTATGCAAAGTACTCATGGATGCAAAATATCATGGCAACAGGTTTACATGAATTTAAAAATGTTTATGTCTGTGTAAAGTGATAATATGTAGTCTAGTTGGTGTTGTCGAAATCGTAAACTGGACCTACGTGTAGGTATATATGCAGGTAACTTATTGTACATTATCATCATAAGCCAGCAGGCAGAATAAGCCACAAAGGATTCGTCTTTATAGGTGAGGTGCATAAGGTTGGTAGTCAGCCACGCTATGACCAAAAGTAACATCAAGGTTATCATATGACAATGACTTGTCGCTACCTTAATATGCCTTATTATCACAGGGCAAATTTTGCTCTGTACGAAGAGGACTTGCCATTTATGCTAGAGAATGATATTAGACCAAAATATAAGATACCTGTCAAAAATCACGAATATGCAAATATTGGTTTGTAGATACAGTTCACAGATCATTAGGCAAAGAGTCACACTGCGCAATATTTACAAGGGACTTGATCGAATCTTTTCGAGGTTTTAAATATATAGATTTAATGCTCTTTTCAGTACGCTGCAAAAAATTACAAGGTTGTCGTTGGGGGACATGTTTAAATTGAAACATACGCTCCCTTTCAAACCTGTTACAAACGGTATGATAATGAACACAAAAACTTTTTAAAACAATTTTGGGCATGAACATTTGCCACGAATATGTTTTCTGCTGGTAAAGCTGGAATTCAGGACTTTCCCCCACAAGTGGAGACACTGTGCAAAACTGCTTTCTTGCCTCCATTCACAAGACAATCCCCTTATGGGGGCAAGCCTGCTTGATTGTATATTTTTAACATGGGCACCTATCCAGGAACAAACCTCGGGTGATGGGAAAAATCTGAATACATGTTCAGATAGCTATGCATATGAAAAGAGTGTGGCAACTCAGCTGCAAAAATGTTTACACAACAATGAGAAAAGGGAAACTTATTACAGTATATGAGGGCAATTTTGGGAAAACAAATTGCATTTCCTCAGTGAAATGCCAGCAAGTACCTTGTTCTGAGTTGATCTTTTCAGAGTGTGCACATACATAAATGACTGCTGAGTAGCCACTGTTGACTATGGTGCTGCATGGTACTGAGCAGACATTCCTCAATGTCAAAATGTACTCAATGCAAAGGTGTCAAAAACTATGCAGGTAATTGACTCAATGTGCCCAGTGATTTTCTCACCTCCAATGCCTACAGAAAGCCCCTTTGCTGGGGTAAGACTACTTGCTTGGATAGTTTCAACATAGGCACTTTCCACAGAGCAAGGTTTACATGGTAAAATAAATTCTCGGCTGCACAAGTTTAAGTATTGCAAAAAAAAATAGCCTCTAAACTATTCATGACACCTTTCATAAAATGTTGAACTTATAACAATAGGTAAAGACTTCTTTAGTGCAGTAAAGCTTGCCTAATCAGTGAAGTGTCTGCCATAACTGAAACAATGGTGTTTTGCCCTTTAAACACCACACTTGTATGAATGGTAATATCCCACAGACCCATATGCTGTGGAATCATGAGCACAGACTGGCAAAATGTATTCAGTTTAAAGGTTTCACAAACTACTCTGTTGATTAACCCCACAGGTGTCAGAAACCAACTGCCACCTATGCAAGTGTGGGTGGTCAGTACACAGATACGGACTACCGTCTGAGGGTCTCAATAATTTTGCCTGTAAAAAGTTTCTAACATGTTTTAAATTAAACATTCCTGGTAAATTACTGATGTTAACAGGCATACTAATCAAAAAGTTTTACAATTTATGTTAATTTTTCTATAATTTATCTCAAATTTACTTTAAAGATTGGTACTTTTAACATGCGTTACCCTATGCCCACAAGTGTTCATCCCTGCAATGCCCTCTCCAGTCTGCTGGAGGTGAGAAAAGTCTATGCTTTGCTGGTTCTGTGAAAGGAGTCAATTATAGACAACCATGACGCTTGCAGTAAATTCAGTGCTGAGAACAGACATGTTTTCATGTTTGTTGAAAACTGCAAAAGTTATACCGATGCATTAAAAGACTGCACTATTTTTTATATTTAGAGACTCACTTACAGTCTTCCACTACCTCAAAAATCATTGAAAGAGTCATATTTGGTCAAAGTCTTGATTTTGTTTCAATGCTAAAAATATACTGTGCACGCTTGTGCGGCTGTCGACAGTGCCTCTCCACTGAGCTTACCTTGCATGAAAACATTGACAAAGAGTTAAGAAAAACATGATCCATATCCATAAATTTCAAACCCAACAATGACAGCAAAGGTATTCCAAAGTTAGCAAAGCGTCAACATTTATATTTCAATACCAATGTGAAGAAACAAACATCACTCGTGAATTGAAACAAGCAGTCACCAATAAAAGGCAACTGGTGGTTTTAAACCGATCCTCTCCACACTTGAAATATTCTTCATTAACAACTAACTATAGTGTTTCAAAAATGTAGAGGCCTCACCACTCCAAACCCAAAGTTCTCCTCTACTGTCAAAAATAAAAATAGACCTGGTGTGCCTATCACTTTTTGGTTTCCTTGATTAGTCAATCAGCTGGGTTAACAGCGAAAGAAGAAAGTAGTCCTATATCGTTTTAATGATACGGAATATTATAACCACACTCTACCTCCATTATAACTACGAGTTGGAGAGCACAGCCCACAGCACAACACAGCCAATGAAGTATTTATCAACTAGTTTAGAAAAACATGGTCAATAATCCTACATTTCAAACCCAACATTACAGCAAAGATATTCCAGAGTTACAAAAGCATCAATATTTATCTTCCCATTCCAATGTGAAGGAACAAATTTCACTCCTTACTTGAAACAGGCAGCCACCCATAAAATCAACTGGAGGTTGTAAACCGGTCTTCTCAACCTATCAAATATTCTTCATTAACTACAGACGTGAAAACTTTAAAGATGAAGGAGATGTATCAGTATATATGTTCACGGATTTATCTGAGACGTTTTGCAATCTAAATCACGATTTATTATAACAAAAATAAAATTATTTGGCTATAAAATATTTTAGCATTGCATAAAAGGTATGCGAGCAATAGAAAACGATATGAAACCATTGTTTATATCATGTGTCAGTTGGAAAACACAACAACTGGTTTCAGCAAAAAACAATTCAAAGTCCTCTCGTGAAACCTGCGGCATCCTTACAACATCATATTTAAAGTAATTTCTATATCATTCTTATCTACACCAATCTATCACTTAAGTGATTTATTAAAATACCTAAGAATGTAATATATTCACCTTTATGATAAATTACAAAGATGTGAATGTGAGCGTGTGGCGTAAATGCCTTTTGGCAAAACATAAATTGAGAATACATCAGAGATTTATATTGAGATGTGCCACCACAATCGTTAGATTGTTTTAGGATATACATATTCCGTTGCCCTATCAATGCTTCAAAGTGGAGCAAATATACAGCAGTTCTTAGAAATGGCACCTTTATGACAGTGTTAGAAAAGCTTTTGACATATGGGATAATCTTACGGGATATGATAGTAACTACAAGGTGAAGTTGGCAAGTTACTTTATATGAAGGGATCCCGGCGACAGAAACAAAAATAAATCAATTGCATCACAATATAAAATTGAGATCTAAAGGGTCAATACAACAGTTCAATACCCAAGCAAGCGTATATCTTTCTATTTCTAACACCTTTAAGTGGTTCATGTGTACCATAAATCTATGTATGCCCATCTTGATATGTTAATTAAACTTATATAATTCATGGGCGGTAATCAGAATATTACATTTAGTTTCGAATGATCAACAAACCAAACAAACATGTATCAATAAATTCAGTGCTTAATAGCGAAACACATTAAAATGAACACAAACACTAGAATAAAAATGCACACACGAATGAATTTTATTACCTCCTTCTATCGGCAGACATCTTAAACTAAAATGCATTTTAATGCTACAATATAAATATATTTCAGATAGCGGTGTAAGGCGACAGGTAACACTGGAACACAACATGTTCGTTAAACTATGGCAATATTAACACTGCTGAGCACACAGAGGTTTTGCAGAAACTGATTGTATAATCTTGTGGACCGCTGATCCTCGTCATTACCAGGTATATCGCTGTGAGCTGTAGATGGTGAAAACATTTGAATTTACTTTTGTCATCAAGTAACGTAAAATGTGACGTAATTTATACTGCTTTGTAATCCATGTTTGACCGTATTATGAAAGATATCTTTGTTGATGCCTTATAATAATAGATTATATTCATCACCTATATGGACCTTCGGACGAAGTTTGGATACTTTTTCACGTATCGTAATCTTTAGCTTGCAACTTGCTTCGACCAGTTTTTGTATGCTGACAGCCTCATGTTGCAAGGGAGAGTCATTTAATAGAAAAACCTTGCGAGGCAGCTGGAATATAATTGGCAGCAAGAAAAGAATTGACAGCTGATATAGGGAGCTGGCATCTGGAAAATAACTGGCAGCTGTAAGCCAAATGGCAGCGGGAAACATAAAGCAGCTGGAGAAGGACTGGGAGTTAATAGATAACTGGAACTTGAGAACTACTGCTTGGAGAAAATCTGCACCTTGCACCGAACTAGCCGAGAGGAGAGAACCGACAGCACCGTAGAACTGGGAACAGATAGAAAAAAATGCCCTGTATATCTTTATTGGAAAGGTTCAAAGACGAAACCCTCTTGTTGTTAAGCTCAGTTCATACTGCTCATGTACACGCAAATCACATCTAATAATGGACATTGGATAAAAATATTCACAACCGGTTTGGTGACGTGGATATGTCTTTTCAATGTGAGACAATTGGTACATTTACACTTGTGAACATCAACAGTTGATACAAATTTATTGGTCCAGTAGTTATTGACATAAGTAAAAAAGTATAAGATACTCCTACTATATCATGGCTACTTTCTTTAAAATTGACAGTTGGGAATTGGTTACTAGCAGCTCTCGTAACGAATGTCTCTAATGTCATAGTTATACTACAGCTGCTTTTGACCTTGGTCGGCGCTTGTAAAGTTGTGTTGACACCTGAGCAAGCTCAAAATTCAGTTCGTTTTGGTGATCAACCCTTGAACCCCAAGGCTAAGTATGTAGAATACCGACGCAGTAAAAAATGGCATTATTATTTGCATATATCAAGCAGAACTTTAAATTGTTTAGATGGAGAATAACGTGACCGTCTGTGTCAATTGTCACATGGAAATATAAGGCTACATTGATATTAACTCTTTTATAGTTAGGTTAAGTGTACGTTGAGTCCTTTTATGATATATGCACACAACATATACAATGTTTAAATAACAAGGACCCATCAGTGAAGAATGTTAAGTATCCTTAGATCCATTAGCAAATGTTATGTTTTTGTTCACTGAATGGACAACTTGTTCCTTTATATATATATATATATATATATATATATATATATATATATATATATATATATATATATATATATATATATATATATATATATATATATATATGGCGGTTATCCTTGTGTGTTTTTTCCTTTTGTAGGTAATTTTGTACACTTTCCTATGTCTGTATGTACTGGCATGTCATTATATTGCATGTACATTCTTGTATTGTACTACCAAATTTTTGTCAAATAAATTTGATCTGAGTCTGATTCATTAGGTTTAGAGATTTCTACTCCAAAAAAGTAAAGACAACTGTAACTAATACACAATTACATGATACAACAATATATGTGCAAAAACAGTTGCTGTCAAAGATGTGAAGAAGCCATGCGGAAAACATGGATGGCAAAGAACAAACTACTTGCGAACGCAAATAAGGAAAGGGTTTCCCTGAACAACTTTAATTAAGTTCTTCTGATGAGAGTTATACCTGAAATAGAGACCGCTTCAGCATCTTCTTCATTAATAGGGGTCCTGATTTAAGTAAACAAGTTAACAAACACACTGGAAACAATTAAGAAAAGTATCTTTATTGAAAACGTAATCAGAACTATCAGTTCAAACAGACAGATGAAAGTACATTTTTAAAGGCAAAAGATAACCAACGATAAGGAACTAGCGGTGGTCATGATGAAATCTCCACAAAAAGCATTAAACGGATGAAAACTTTTATCAATAAACCAGCTTTTTTCATGATAAGTCATATGCTAAATAGTGGTATATTCCAGGAAACCTTGAAGTAGCTAAAATAATTCCCATTTATAAAAGATGATAGAATAGGTTTTTTTTACACAGTAACGTCTGATATATTATCAGCTGCCTTTCCAAAGTTTTTGAAGTACCCTACTATTACTTGTATACATATTTCACGAATTCAATCTTTCTACACTGGGTAAAAGAATGTATGATCAGATCAATCAACTGAAAAGTAGCTATACACATGTTGATACAATAAAACCTAAAATGGACAATGGTAAACCCCTTTTCTTTTTTCCCTGAGACCAGTCTAATATTTTTGGCACTTTAGATTATAAAATACTTCTAAAATAACCAAATTACTATGGTATATAGGGCAAATCTGCCAACCTCTTCAAACAAAGGTACTTGACATATTGTTTTCATTATGTCGAATTATATGAAATCTGAATTACTGCACACAGCATTTGGACTTTCGTAACACTCCATATTAGGCCCACTGTTCTTCCTAATTTACATTCATATCATAGCAGAAGATGGAATTCTGCATTCATAGTTGCTTTATAAACACAAGCATTATTGGCTCAAATATGTTCTTTTTTTTGTGAAATGTTTGATATTTCTTGAAAAAAAAAAATTAAAGTACAATCGTCAAATTGGTGGTATCATCATCTCAACACGTGTATCTACCAAAAAGTATCAGACATTTTTCTAACTGCATCCTATTTTGTACAATGGTGACACAAAAATTGTAAAATGGCTGCTGTCAAAATTGACAAAGTTTGGTGGACTAATTATTTTTGGCACGCGTTTTTTCCCACAACATCCCTTTTATGTTTTTGTGTAAAAAACAAATACAGTTAATCAGTTTTGATTTCGAAAAAAAAATAGATGCGAAATTTCAGAGAAATACTCACGTAAAGCTGGCATTTTGGTATAAATACATATTGTCTCTTAACAAGATTCAGAGGTAAGCATGGCCCATTGACTACCACTTTAATATCAAAGTATTTTCGAAGTTTCTTCAGATTTTTTTTGGATTAGAAGTATCAAATTTGGACAAAGATAAACAATAAATATGTCCGTCAAAATGTTCCAAAATGAACACAATTATCCAAAACTGGTTTGACAATACTTTACAATGGGCAAGGATATATTCAGGATATCTTAAATCCATTCTTTCACAATTATATTTACAACAAACTCCCAGATACGCCAATTTCCATAATCAATAAATCCAGACACATACATACATACATACAAAAATGTGTCATATTGAAATATATTTGAATCAAGATATAACCACACTTTCACTGACAAAAAAAAGCGAAAAAACAAAAAAAAATCACAAAAACAAGAAAACAAACAACAAAAACAAAATAAAAACAACAAAAACAACATAAATAACAATCAAAACAAAAAAGAAAACAAAAATAAACAAAACAAAACAAAAAACCTTATGATATAATAATGCCGATTTATAAATATCAGGATACATGTACTGTACATATTTGCTCCATTTTTACATGGATTCATTATTAGTCATACTGCGACTTCATTACCAATGCAAAATACTAAATACTAGCTTCTGATAATTATATCCTGCACTCGGACATACATGTACGTAAGAACGTGTTTTGATTTGTATTTATTAACTCGACTGGCATTGCAACCTAACTGTTCCGTAGCTCGCACCAAATCTTGATCCAGTGGGATTATTGAAAAAACAAATTAAATATGTTTGTTTTACATACACATGTACTGCTTCAATTGGTCGAAAAAGTTGAGTCAACTGGCTAATTGACAAAAGATGAACATAACACAGTGGCATATTTTTATTCTTCACCGTCCTTTCATGGCTAGTATTTCCGATTAACTGTTTGACTAGTATTGGATAAATGTTAATCACATTTAGTACTTAATTGAAGGATCAAAGAATTGAGGCATGATATCGCAAAAAAAAAAAAAAAAAAAAAAAAAAAAAAAATAGCCAGCTTCTAATGACTTCTAAATAATAGAAGCTTTAGTTTCATCCTCTTGTTACATTGTGCGTCATTAGACCTGAGTGGGCTGGTATACATATGTTTGGCCTTTGGATGACTAAACCAAATTAGATAATATTTAATTGGCCATTTTTATAATTTTGCATAAGGCATAAGCTCATGACATCTTTCTACGACGGTTGTGAGGACTGGTAGTCAACTGAAAAGCACGTCCCCTTCACTTTGTATTAGTCGATATTCTGTTACCAGCGGTACAACTAATGCAAGAAAGAGTGACCAGAAACAGCACACAGAGCAAAATTGTTTGCCAGTGCAGTCCATCCCCTGAGATTCTGCCGCAACGACCACTTTCATAATAAAGCAAAATGCCACACTGGACTGTTCAATGTATAATAATTATATGCCGGGATCTGCTGAGTCTACATACCTAACCTGAGATAGTTGTCAACCTGCTGAGGTGGTTTTCAATGAATCTCCGCATGTTTTAAATACATCTTCCTTACAACAGACAATTTTTAAGGTCTTAATTACAAAGTTTGACCTTTTTGGAAGGGGGGGGGTGCAAGTTATTTCCTGTGCACCTGACATTTTATGAGACTTGTGTTAGGTTAGCCCGCAACAACGCGAATCCACCGTCGGTGGAGACAACATAATAATGGCGAAGTTCCATGGCACAAACAAATAAATACTGCATTCATACGAGTTTTTATGCAAGCAGACACCCTCGGGTCGAGTAAATGAAGTTTTAATTTATTAAAGCATGTGGTGCATGACAAAAAAAAAAAGATAAAATTATGAGGCTGCCATGCGTAAAGAAACAACATACATGTAACTGACCTCAGTTTACATAATTTTTTACATGTTTGTACATATCGACCCTCGTTTGCATGGTACAGTTATGCCAAACGGCCTATTGAGCATGTAGGTGCAAATTGGAATTACAATATTGGAAGCACTGAATGTCTTCGAGTCATATTTGATATATTCATGTAGACAGCCCTGTAACTGCTCCTTTAGATTTAAACATTGCTACGGAACCCGCAAATGAGCTTATCATATGGTTGGATGCATTCACTCACGTTAAAACCAGAACTATAATTATGTCTGGAAAACGTTTAACAGACCATGCCTTCTTAAGTTCAGCAGTATGCAAATAGAGAATATGCATTCTCAAAAACTTCTTGGAATCACACTCAAAAGCGTCTAACCATTCTAAATATTCAAATGTCCAACTGACAAATATCACTACTCAAAGCCTTCAACTTAATAAGCAATATATTTTACTTGCACAAAGCCACAACTTCAAAATGAAAATGTAGTAGCCCGGAATGATTTTTGGAAGCATTTTCCACGATTACAGTATCGAAGCTCCTGAAGTTTCACTAGATTTTTCATCAGATTGCACCAACTGTTGTCTTTGACGTAATGAAAAACACACCCAGTGTTAAATTTTATGAGGAAGCTGGATGTAGAACTCCTGGAAAAACACGGGATAAAGTATGTATAAACTTATTTTCCGCTATCAAGAAATTGATATTGTTGTTTTGCTCTGTAAATGTATATGTATATTTACCATCTAGAACATTTGCCAACATATGGGCGCACAGGTGGCAAATATGCCGGAAAAACGCGGTCCAAACCCCTCTTCCAAAGGAAAGTGTGATACTGAACGTGACTGCCAGTGGTCCTCATGTTGTTTGAGGGTAAATAATAACATCACAATTCACCTCTGATATTAATACTTTTTTCACAAAAATGGCCCAGTAAAGTAAATAGGTAAATTGTATCAGCAGCCTCCAATTTCATGGTATATTTTTTTAGCTTTGACAACGTCGAACATACATGAGCATTTGTACTTAATTTCTTCCTCCAGTTCTTCCCAAGTGTAAAATTTTGTTCTTTCATAGGCGTTTTAACACTCCTCCTGTGTCTGCCAATTTTGACTGGAAAGTGGTTATCGGTACTTATTTTCAAATGTGGTATTTCAAATTGGGTAGTCTTTCTGATAATATGACATGTTACCAAGTATACATACTTTCGGGTCCAAAACAGTATATAAAATTGGTATAAGTGTCCAAATTCATTATTACGGACTTTGTTATCTTTCCATTGATTTTTAAATACTTTTGTTCAGCACTTTTACAGACAACTTTTTCAAAAACTTTTGACAAGGCTGGCAGGAAGGAAATGGCTCTATAGCTATGCAAACAGGATTTATCATCCTTTTTGTATATGGGGATTACTTTTGCTACTTTTAATTTTTCTGGGAGTATACCAGTGGTTGAGGATTGATTAATGATAATGGACAGTGGTTCTGAAATTGAATAAATAAAGCATTTAAGCATTTTTATTGATAGATTATCATGTCCAGCACTGGTTTTCGGTTTAAACTTTTGTACAATCTGAATTATTTCATGCGCTTCAACAGAGATGAAAGAAAATATGTGATCAGTTGGACGTTTAAGATAGGAATTGTAAGAAGGCTTGTTTCTAGAATCAATCTTGGCTGCCAGTTTAGGACCATTGTATTTGTGAAAAAACATTACAGCGATCAGCAATGACTTGTTTATTTGTTATCTTGTTATTTTGTATCATGAAGAATGAAGGGAAACTTGTTTTTTTTGTTTTGTTTTTTGTTTTTTTGTTTTTTGTTTGTTTTTTTTTTTTTTTTTTTTTTTTTTTATATATTCAAGACATCTCTTATCGCATCCCAAGCCTTTTGGTATCATTTTTTTATTTTTCGAATTGAAAATGGTAATGTTTCTTTTTCTGTTAACGGATATTTTTGTTCAGTACGTTGTGATAGACCCTTAGATTTTGTTTCAAGGGATCATATCGCGGGTTTTCTATTGCAGTACATTTTAAATTTTTATGCAATGTGTCACGATATTTTATCGAAGTGAGAACACCAGCTGTACCCCCATGGAGACTTCTTGTGTTTATACCTCTTAAATTTGACATTTCGTATTGAAAGATGTGTTTCTCTGGCTTGCCCTACTATACTATCTAATTTATCATAGTTAATGTTTGGATCACACTCTAAATCCTGAATGAAAGTTTGACTCTTACTTTCTTTTTTCCTAATCATAGAAAGTATTTTTTAACCGTGTTTTCAATGTCATTGTTCATGTTTTAAGCTGTCACTGCTCGAACTCTAATAAACAGAACTTTGTCAAATTCACACGATTCAGTCCTATTCATGTCACTTCATTTACATTACTGCCATCTATTTCATGCAAGCAGAAAACTTCTTTTGATGGCAATTCTGATGGATGGGGTTGTACTCACTCGTCATAAAACACTGGCACGTGGCACAAACTGCCTCATTACCACTGTAAAACATCAGACTTTTTTACTTCATATGCAACATCTTGATGTCTTTGGATAGCCTATGCCAACGCGCAAGTTTCCCCATACTATCTGTATATATATAAAGCTTTTTATATTATGGTCATATGACAGTTTCAAAAAGAAATACGCTAGTGTTTTCCAGTAATCTTTCTCTGTTATTACTTTTACGTCGCAGGCATTTCAGATCAAGGTTTTGGGAAATATGAGAGTACACATACGGTTGATGCTCTGTCCCCACGATCGCTTGCCATCGGAGGCATCTACATGCGTCTTGTCTTTCGTACGTTTTAACAAGGGTGTCTAATTAGTTCAGATTTTCAATTGCCAATCCTAGGCTTCCAAGAGAAGACGACCTGCACGGATGGTGCACAGACATTAAGGCCAATTCATTCTTGCAGATGCCTATGCAATGGTGACATCGAACAAGAACAAAGTCGACGCATGCAAACTTACCATTTATGTACAAAAATACTTCGACACCCTTAAATTATTGCTTGCTTATTAAATTGTCAATCTATTCAGGTGCAATTGCTCGCATTACACGAATCAGGCCTCCACTTTTGTCATTCCATGTTCATTGCTCTGTTCATTTCAGTATAGATTATGCATTTTTGCTGTATTTACATTAGTATTTATTGTAATAAACACATGAAGAAGTAAACAGTGTGACAAGGATTGACGCAATGTGGGCTAATCTGCCGCCTCAAGGTCAACTACCGTGGGCATAATACTCGATGAAATGAAAGACGAAAAAAAATATTAGTTATTAAGCATCCCTTGCAATTAAAGAGGGATATACATTGCACCCAAGTTGGAATGCTTATTAGAGTTGCTCTTTCGTGTCGAAGATTCCCTCTAAGGTTGGTGTATGATCAAGACCTCTCGTGTGAAATACATCTCCGTCTCAAGGTTATACTGGTTCACGATGCCTTTTAAAGCACAGACGCCTGTGTCATTAGTCAGCAAGCTCTCTTCAATGGCAGAGGTCTACATCCCGGAATAGCAAGACCTCGCTTGCCGTCCTATAGAAAAAGCTCTCAATCATGCAAACCTCTTTTAAGCACCTTAAAGGGAGAGACTATTTCACGTGAACGATCCTTCGCTTCGTAATATAATTCGATACCTTCGTGTCCTAATTGTAATGCGTAAAATATCTGAACTTTGCTAGCATAATATTTCACTCCAATACCATAAGCCTAGTTGTTTATTTTTTTTTAAATTCACGAATGATTTGTGTGTTCTTTTCCCTTTGTGCACTATATTGCTCGTTTAATGTAGATGCCGCTAAAATGTCTCATCATATACAAATGTCTGGGTAGTCAACCTGTGTATAATATAATTGTATTTGTGCCTTTTTTTCCAGAACCACTTCTTAGTAGCCATCAACCTATTCCGCAGTCCGAACTCTCCATAAGCTAACTTGTCCCTGTCTTAGCTATATACACATGGAAGTACTATTATCCATATTGCTCACGTTCCTCTGTCAAATTTTGACATAGGCTGTATTATCCCAAATAAATTAAAGGGCCTTCAGCGGGTAACTATGGAACAGAACATTTTTCGGAGCTAATTCCCGTTTCTTCGTGTTTGAATAACAGCCTGATTATAATGTTAAGGTGTGTGACTGCTGTCAAGAGTTGGAAAGTCCAAATTCTTAACATCACCGAAACCTTAAGTTCTGTCATTGAGTCCATACGGAAAAGCTAAATTAAGTGTTTTGATCCAAAAATCTTCCATTTGTGATCATATCCATGTGTCAACACAACTGTCTGGGTCTAACAAATTTGGCTCTGTGTATTCAATAATTTTTTTCCGGCAATCCAAATGTGAATATTCCTCACAATTGAAATGGTGATACAAAAAAGTGTTAAACTTGTGATTATTAATTGTAGTTTTATGACCACTAAATCTCTTTTTAACGAAGTGAGTAATTAGGCCCACATATTGTGATTGTATATCCCCCCTGAAGTATATCAGATTCACAAGACAGTACCAAATTTTCCGATCGAAGGTTTCTCAATTTGAATTTTTTGTTAGTAAAGTTACTGTGAAACTCTTTGTTCTTCATGAAATTTGACTTGCTGAATAGACAGTTACAATTTCCGTCAATACATATTCCAAAATCAGCGCTCGAGGCTAACACTGAACCGTTTTCACATTTCTTCTTATTTGTATAATAAATTTAACTTGAATATGTTCAAGGAAGAACATTGTTGTTTACTGAAAAGGGGTGCTTATTTTCATTGCACACCCCGTTTGAAAAAAAAAATGAAATTAGGATGACTGAAAGAGGCTTCCATAAATTCCAAACACATGGTTTCCTATGTTCGTTTCTGAATTTCAAGACGGGGTTTCCCCTCCCTCACGGCCGCTATCCCCCCTCCCCGAAATATATGGGCAATGTATAATTGGAATACCCCAAGTATAAGAACTATAGGCCAGATGTTATCATGGTAGTTATCAGGGAGGGGATCCAGGAATCTTAATGAAAGAGGGGCAACACCCAAAGTTTATGGTAGGTGGAGTCTTTGTTTTCAATATTATCTCTAAGACCCTACATTTTACAAATATTGTTGATGGTATTTTATCCTACTCCCAAAATGCACCAAATCCCACACACATTTTCAAAATGTTCAAAGTAGGCCCAGAAATGTTTGATTTGAAATTAGGAAACCAGCATATCGACCTCGCTTCTGAGGCGGGGGTCGTTCACGTGATGGACACCTCTCCCTCTAAAGCACTTAAAACAAGTAAGCACGATCAAGAGCTTTCTCTTTAGACGGACAAGCGACGTCTTAAAAACGAGGTCTGCTTACTGCTTCAAAGGCCACTGGGGAGTCGAAGATCCTGAATCTGGCCGATTTTAAGTAATTTTATCAGAAATCAAAAGGTAACTTCCAGCAAAAAACAAAAAAACAAAAAAACCAAAAACATTCGACTTTTTCCAAATCAAGACACGCTTTGCATGCTGGAAATATCTTCTAAAACTGGAAACAATCAGCTGTACGCTAATGCACAGCATGCAGTCCCCTTTATCACTAATGAACACTTAAAGGGAGATGCATTTAATATGTGACCAAAGCACCCCATAACAATGGCTCTTAATCATTTTCTTTTGTCCATTATATGGGTATAGTGTACACTCTACTATTCTTATTAGCATAACATGTATAATGCAAATATCATGGGGTAAATAAAAGCTTAATCTAAACCTCCCCCCCCGCCCCCATTGTACCTGAGAAGGTTTTCATATACCGTGGGTATGGAGGTCTTCTGCCTTTAAACAGTTGTCTCCAACATGTTGTGATGTCCCTGTGTGGCACAAGGTAAACACAGTCTGCAGTTGTAACTACTGTTGCATAGCTTATCCTGAAAGCAAAACCGTTTAGGACCAAACGGGAATGAGATGTTCATTGAGTTACGTATTATCTGGAAATGCCCACATGAACGTTTATGGAAATACCCAATGAAAATCTGTGTTGAGTCATGATATAACTGACGTCAATGAGGTTATTAGCGCAACACTTTGATTGAATTATGTCTGTTGTGAAAGTGTTCTGACGTCAATAAATTCTGTATACCCAAAGGTATTATCACCGTGTGTGCAATATGGTGGTGGATGGGGGGGGGGGGGGGCTAATAAAAAGAAAAAAAAAAGCTACCCCCCCTCCCCCAACCGTCATGCAATAAAACGTTATTACAAGGGCTGGAAGTACCCCAGCTCGCCATAGGTGTACTTGATCATGTGTAGTTCACTGTCCAATCAAATTTCATGTTGTACGTGTAAAAGGTTTGTTTGGTATCCCAGCTATACGATAAACAAGACACGTTCCACGATAAATTAATGGTAGTAGATACTAAAAGTTAACGCCATAGTCTCATGAAAATGCTATAAACCCGATCTTTGTCCACGATAAAAAATCAGACAAGGATACTTGTTTCAAAACTAATTTAAAAATGGGAAATAAGATAGCCTTGTCACACTTGACATTCCTTCCATCCTAAAGCGTGTCCAGGATCAAATGCATCTGGGATCGCTGAATTCTCGTTTTTTATATTCAAATATACGTTTCTTTTAACTATGCTATTTCAGCTGTAACTTACTTGCATGTGGGCAGGTTCAGATGTTCGAATCAAGATGTATAAATGTTGATAGTTCTGTTCAAATATTTAGGCCTAGGACTCATTTAGTCATTACTGTTGTAATGTTTCGAAACAATTGAGGTAGGCCTCAAACGTTGTTTGCAAGGAACTTTTAGTTTGAGGTCAACGCAACTGCAAATTTAAGATTATGGTTTCCAACCGGAATTTTGGGCCTATAAACATAATCGAAACTAGTCATCGGGGGGGGGGGGTGAGGGAGGCTCACAAACCGGTACCTACTACTAAGCTGACGCTTATCTCCCCGTGGCCCTCTTGCACACAAGACACAATCAGCCATTCACGCACGCGTGATCTGTCATGCCAGCATTTCTAAAAGTGGTTACGTCAAGCCAACAGTCATAACGCATAGGTTTTACGCGTTCACGAGCCCCCAGTATGCATAATCAAGGCTCCATCACGCGTGGTCGAGCCAACCAACCAGATGCCAAACGATCAGATTTCATTCTCTACTACGCGGTGCCCAGATATGTTTTCAACAAGGCGAACTTTGGTGATGCATAGTGGAGAAACTTTTGGCCCCTTTTACCTCAAGACAAGCAAACCAATCATTAACGTTCTTACAAAGTTTTCTGACATTGAAGAAGACCAATCAAATTACAGTCCCTTGTACGCGTACCGGAAACATGAAATTCTCTATAGTGCGTCGTTGAGGCAGCCATTCCAATTAGAATCTCTACAACACGAAGTCGAGACTTGGAATTCGCTGGAACGCTTCGTCGAGACGGCCAATCAAATTACAGTCTCTACAACGCGTAGTCAAATGGTTGTTACGCTTATTTCAAAAAGGAGATTGAGCGGGAATCAAATTTTAATTTATATTTTTCCAACAAGAAAGATAAACAACAAATGAAAGAATGAATCCACATGGTCAAGCAACCAAAAGACTGGGAACCTAATAAATTCGACGGAATTTGACGCAGCCTCCAGGCATTCCGTTTGAGGTAGAGGACCAACTGAACAATTTTCTCCTCCAACCCTATTCCTGTGCAGTAATGGGAAAATACCGTCAGCGCATTGGGAAAGGGGCATAAGATATGGTTTGTCGCGATATCGTATAGGCCTCGGACCAGTAACCCCTCTAGGTCAGGTCAAGTGATCCACAACTTTTGATCGAGTACTGAATACTGTTCCTGTGTCTATTGGATGTTATCACAGGAGCAGAGCATCCCACATTAAGTTCCATCATAATTTTGGATAGGAAAATACTTATCAACTGTGTATATTTGGAAATATATTTAGTGCGGAACGGTCAATCATGGAGGTAAGGTACACAAATGCACCTGTCAAAAACAAAAATCTAATCACATGCCCCCCCCCCTCCCATTTTCTTGGTTTTAACTTGCTGCTATCGGTAAAAACTTGAGGTAAAATGCAAAGGAAGTTGTGTTTTTATGTTTCAAATAGGAGAAATAAGCCAGCGAATGTTGCTGTTTTACCATGTTAATGCATTAGGCCTATGTTACTGGTCTAAGACCTGAAGATAATCACTTGAAGCCTACTGAGACCGGCCAAGGCTGGCGGGTGGCTTTGCATTCTGGTGAATCGTAACCTTTTACCCACTTGTCTCAGCAGGGTGCATCCTTACTCCCCGTGCATGATCCTGTAGACCTATCGCCTCATGCGCGTGAGCGTGTTAATTGCAAAGGCTTATGGATGCATCGGGTGGTGGGGGACCATCTGGCTCGGCGAGTGTAGGAAACAAAAAATGTTGACAGCCACCACTCAGCGAGTATGTGGACAACCTCAGCTTGATTATTAGGGTGCGATCAGAATTCAACCCTAAAGTCAATTGCTGTGTGCCTTAGTGCACCAGTTCAACAAAACAAAACAGAACAAAACAAAAACAAAAACAAAAAACAAAAAAACAAAAGAAAAACAAAAATACAAACAAACAAACAAAAAAAAAAAAAAAAAAACCAGGGCTAAATTTGTACACATTGATGACCGACAAAAACGTAAAGAAAAATGGGAAAAGTTGATTGGAAGCAGTAGCATATGGCTTGACTCCACACGGATGTCTTGCGATCGTAAAAATCCAAAATGGTTGTGATATGGTTTCATCAACACAATCTTATCACTATAGAGCCCTTAAAATATGTCTAAAGATTATCTTGTTGTCGAGAAAAGAATTTTTGTAGCATATTATGACTGAATCAATCAAATAGTAAACAAAGCTTAAATGTAAAATTGTAAGATCTTCAGCGTTGCCGATAACCTACTTAATATTTTTATGCTTTGCGTTACGCGTCTCAGAGATGCGTCCCCCACTTCTCCCATAATCCTATACGGAAAAAAACGCTGATACATTATATGGCTTTGTGGCTAATATTATGTGATTTTGTAGCAGCAATAAGTTTTAGTATTTATGGCCGATTTTCCATTATCATATATTAAACTAAAGCTTATTTATCATTTAAAACACTCTGATATATGATTAGTATGCTCAACACTTATTGTACTTTGCGTATGGAAGGAAACTTTGAGGAGCTATTATGAACTGGAGCCATAAACTCTGGCTCTTGCCATTTGCGTTCCTCGTCCTCAAGACCAGTGATTTCTCAAAGTGCAGTTGAGCAGGTCTAATATAGTTTACAAGAGCATTAGTGATTGGATAGTTTGACTATATACCATAGGACGCATAAATTTCTCTATTACCCGCCACCGAGGTATTGCACACTACCAACTGCAACTTCTCTCCAACTCACAAGAGGTTGTAACTTTTCATTTATAGAAGGGAGAAAATTAGTTGGGACAGGTAACTGTTTAAGACATGAAATCATTAAAACATTAAAAACAATTCCAGATTCAATACTGAACAAGGTTCATACCCATAGTAAAACGGTTTTTTCTTTATGTGAAGAAAATTTTTTATTTTATTTCAAATATAAATCTGCTTGTTCCATTCCAAACTGCTTTTTCTGTAATATTCCATAGCTTTAATTCTTAGACACCCTCCCAAAGTCGCTTTCATTGCAGGAATTATTATTTCCAATCCTATTATAAATATTGAATAAATTGTAGCTTTCTAAGTGAAACATTTGGATCTACTTTACATCTCATTTGTAACTATGCTACCTTTGTAGTGTATCTAGGTGGCCCCATGATAACAGCTGTTAAGGCCTCATTCAGGGTCTCCTGCCCACTGTTATCATATGTCTATATAATCTTACATTGTATATTTTCAGTCAAATAAAGGTATCTTGAGTCTGAGTCTACAGTGTGTTAACCCGCTAGTGATATTCTTCGGACATGAAAATAAATGTTGGCCAAACTAAAAGAGTTCAGTTCAGTAAAAGATAGACACCAGTTCAGATTAAGTGCTTGAATGTGGTGGACAGGTTGTGACTACTGCTGACAAACATAAATACTGATGCCTTTGGGCCACAGAATTCCAAGACAAAGCATGTACGGCCCAAGAGGTGGTCATGCCAGCTCGAAGAGCCTTGGGTTTGCTAATCGTGAAAGCCAAGGCTTTACTTATGGGGGCATGTCTTATAAGTTTATACTCACATGTACAACACCCTGGTGTCTCCAATCATTAATAAAAGTATGATGCGGCCACCTGGGATCAAAAAAGCTACTCCTGTGTGGATGCTGTGCATAACCGGGCGTGCTAGTTTTTCATTTGAGTAGGTAAGAGGACCCCCACCTAGGCAATTAGAGCTGAGATCGGTTGGGGAACCCCATGGGAAGGTCAATGGTTTGTATCTCCAAGGCCTGGTGCAGGCTGTCTTCCATGGATACAAGTCGGATACATAAACATATGTTTTTGTTGTCACACATGTGCAAATAAAAACGCAGCAGGATATACCGATGTGAATCTTTTTTTTACAAGAACTGGACTTGCCTATCTTAATGACTATATGCAAGGGAATCCATGATTTATGGTAAAGGTGAGAGTAGAAAATTCTATTCATATTTGTCTTGTTGACAAATGGAAACAATCCGTTGTCCAGGAGCATGCAATTCGTGGCCCTGCCCAGAACAAGTTGAAGACATATAAATTGTTCAAAGACTCATTTCAGACAGAACATTATATTACCTGAGCAATTGCACCTCAACATAGAAAGGGGCGTTTGGCCTCTTCTGTTGTGGTGCTATCTATCTATCTATCTATCTATCTATCTATCTATCTATCTATCTGTCTGTCTGTCTGTCTGTCTGTCTGTCTGTCTGTCTGTCTGTCTGTCTGTCTGTTTGTCTATCCATCCACCCATCTTCGTTTGCAGAGGATAAGCTTAAGTTCTAATTGCAGAATCAGAGCTTCAAGCCAGATTCAATTATTCTTTTTGTTGAAATTATCTTATTGCCCGATATCTTGTTTTTATAGCTGTCCCGGTACCATTGTTGAGCATAAAATGCAACATATGTGTGGTGGTTTTGATCTGGTTGTTTATTTGACAAATCAACAGGCGATTTTCCATGCACGATTGGTTTCAGTTGGAATTGTATCTGAGATAACTTATAGGCCATGACGGCCAAAGTGGACTATATGCCTTTGGAGGAAGAAATTGTTTTGGAGTTAATTGAGGCGGTGAAAGAGACCACCGAAAGTAATGGGGAACTAAGAAAGAAGATTAGCTCCCAAGCATTTTTGTCTGTGTGTCCTCAAAACATGCAGACATGTTAATTCTACAACTTTTGTTTCTGATTTATCGGATGCGCTTACAGAACGAATTAAAGTTGGAATGGCACCTTCAATTCGGATGCATTATGATAGTTTGAAGATATTCAACATTTACACTTTTTAAGTGCCCTGGATAATCACAGATTAAAATGCCACGACTTTTGTTGGTGATGCATTAGATACGCCCAAAATACAATCCTGTGAACTGAAGTTATAAAGGCACCTCCACCTACAATAGTTTTTAAAAATATGTTCAAGATTTAAATTTTCAAATGGCCCATAATTTGCAAAATTCTCAAAGCTGTCATTTCTCTTTGCAAAAGACCAGACTTTCTGTGTAGAGGTATAATCTTGTCAAGTTTTGAGTTTCTATGTATATAAGTCTTTAAATCAAATATCGGACAAATTTGCTGTTGACGAATGAAGATACCATGGAGAAACTCACATCTCAATTGTATACACGACATGGGGTGACTCACAGAGCCCTGAGGCCCCAAGGTACAAAAATGGAAGCAAGAGCCAAAACGAGGCTGTGGATGCTAAATATGGCATGGAGGCAAGAGCAAAAACGAGGCTGTGGATGCTTAGTTTGGCATGATCCCTATAGCTTGAACGTGTATGAAGAAAAAAAAACCCTTTGATTTCTCAAAAAAAAAAAAAAAAAAATCAGGTTGGTCAATATTACCTGGTGAAAATATGGGTGTATGATATGCCAGTGTTCTCCTACATTGTTTTATAATCCTAGTACTCACTGTGTGTAAATGTACAGCAAGTAAATCTGCTCCATTACGTTTAAAATGAACCACTACTTTTTAGAAAATTCGTTACAAAGAGCTGAAATGAAACTTTTGCATGAACAATGAATAAACGTTTTGACGTCATCTGTTTCATGGTCCATTATTTGTGGTTTGAAATCTGGTATTTCTTGGGCACTCAGCAGCAGGAGCTGAATTTTGGTTAGTTAGTTTAGGCTATAGGATTCGCAAAAGTCTGATGGCTGATTTATCAAGGATTGGTTCACGTCAAATGGTCTCGAAGGCAAAATCATTTGACGTGAACCATGCTCTTATAGATCAGCCATCCCATCGTAGCCAATCCTTTGACTCGATACTCGTCCGACATGCTCTCTTTGTCATCTAAACACAGAGAGCGCTGCATGGTTGATCATTTGGTTCTGCAATATTTCTCTGCAATATTTGTAAAATCACTGCATGCAACGACAGCAACACTTGTGGTCCATTTTATTTGGTCATTTGGACATAGTTTACATGCCAGAGATCACCTAGGATCAATCATTGGTCTGAGATCGATGGACAAAGCACTATAGGAGACGTATTTTATCTTCCCACTGGAACAAAGGCATTTTGAAATTGATAAATAAATTTCCCTCCAGCGACAAGTGCAGAATACTCCTCATACAGAAGCAGATTGGATTCAATCCAGACTTGAAATAAAAAAAAAAAAAAAAAAAAAAAAAGAAAAAAAAAAAAAACAACTACAGGTGTCAGTATTACAATTAGGAGTTGGTGACAGCAAATGAGCAAACGCTCCAGTGGTAACTGCGGGGAAAGGGATTGGATGCTGTGACAGTCCCATGGTTGACTGTAGTGACCAGAAAGCCGAACATTAAGCTCCAAGAAACACCAGACCCCTGTAAAACACCACCATTATCAACTGTCATATATGATAAAGTGTAGCTGTCTCAATAATATATCTAGGAACAGCTTTAAAAATGTCTTCATTGAAAAAAAAAAAAAAAAAAAAAACGTTATTAGACCCAAATAAATGTGTTACAATAGTAAGAGACGCGGAAGGCCGGACATAATTTTGAAACACGTCACGATGAACCTTATATTTTTATACTTCATATTTTCACAAAAATAATGAAAAGCATCCTCATTCGATGTACCACAGGCACACCCGACCACGGCGAGTCCATAACACCAGAATTGAACATATCTTACTGTAGTATACTACATTTTAATTTGCAAGCTTTTGTGAAGGACTGTTTGCTCTCCTCTCTCCAAGATAACATAATTCATTACATTTTTTTGAGTTCTTGCGCCTGGATTTGAACTCGTCAACATTTTCAGAATTTTGTACATGAACAGGCAGGCTGTTACAAAGTTGCACTGTGGACGGGAAGAATTCATCGAAGAGATGGGTTTAAGTGCTTATTGAAGAAAAGATTAGAATTTATCGTACTTGATAAGTATTCCTATCATGAACATAGTTTGGGAGTAGATTTTGCAAAGAAAAAGAAAAAGAAAAAGGAGCCAATCCATGCAGCATTTTGTAAACTATAATCAATTTACTTTTAGTTCGACGTTCCGATAATTTTTCTAAACCTGCCTCTTCATAAATCAGTTGGTGTCTGCTACCTCTAGTTGCACCTGCTACAAGCCGTGCTGCTGCTAGCTGCACATTCTTTGATCATTTATATTTTGATGATGTACACCCATCCCGAACAGCAGACCCATATTCAGAAATTGGGCAAATGAAAGAGAGATAAAAGAATTTTAGGGATTTTCTACTGAGCAGCATTTGTAAATGTTTCAAAATATTAACCACTTTCATGGCTTTTATATAATTTTCTTCATGTGACCGGACCAAGTCAAATCTTATAGTAATATAAGTCCAGCATATTTGAGTTCATTTTACTTTTGGAAAGTTTGATCCATGAACACAAGATGTGGGTGTGTTCAATGTGTTCTCTTCCTCGAGATAATCATAGATTTAGTCCTTGATGGATTGAATACAATAAGCCACTGTTCTGCCCAAATCTTGATCTCCTGCACATCATAGTTAAAGAAGCCGCTGCTGCAGCAGGCTTATTTACAGGTATGAACAGGGTGGTATCTTATGCAAAAAATCTTATACGTTATTGAACCACATTTACTGTATGATTTATAAGAATGCAAGCAATGTTCTGAATGGACAAGTTATTTCCTTTCTGTTGTAAAAGACTATATCACAAATGATAATGTAATTATTAAACCTTATGATTCTCTGTGGTATGCTAATATTCTCCGTGCTGAGAGAAAGGCAGAGTGTATCCATAAAAGAGCCAAAAAGAATCTGTCTTTGTGGCCTTATTTCAGGCAACTGCGTAACAAAAACAAAGAAGATTTGAGACTAACCATGTTTTTTTCTTTCGTCTGAATTACAAATTTTCCCTAATTACTGAGTGGTCACATGTAGCCTAAAAGAGGAGATACTTTGACATTAGACATAATTAGGAATGTATGTGATCTTTTGATCAAGACAGGTTGAAGATGTTTCATTAATTCAGATTCAGTTTCATTTTATCCGACATAGAAGTGAATATATTGTATACATTTTGGTAATTGCGTAGAACCATATATGAAAAACAGGATAGATAATAGTAAGACTGGAATTACCACACAAAAATAGCAGTCAGGATGACCCTGCTAAGGATGAGAAACATCCGCTTTCGCGAGAGCCACCTGGGAAAAGTTGACTTGTATGTTACACCTAGTTTCAACAGAGGTCCATTACAGAGGAAAACAAAGACAAAGAACCCCGGCATCAATAATAAGATTTCAGAGATTATTACAAAGTGTCATTACAGACAAAACAATCAACAATGGAGCAAGTTTCAGAATATTGGTGTATATAATATGTTTTACAATATCTAGAAAAGTAGTGTGTGTGTGAATTTTCCTGTCATGTGTAAGGGTGTATCAGAAAGTAAATTGGGGACAGAGTGCCGTATGCACTTTTTGGTGGACACATGTTGGGGGGGGGGGGATACTGAGAAGTGTTCCGATATCTCGTGGTTTATGGGTGAGTGACAGCTAAGGCTGAGAAGATGTTACTAAAGTAGCCAGATAATTCGTTTTTAATATATCTTTACTACAATTTTAAACCTTTAAGTTTAAACAAGTCAAGCATTTTTAAAAACCTTCAAGTCCTTAAATAAAGGTTCAGTATGTGCATAATAATGTGTTAAACATATTAAACGAATAGCTAATTTCTGAAGTTTAAATATGCGATCACAGGAATAACCACAAGCCAATATAGAGTAATTGATATGTGGCAGAAACAGAGAATTGTAAATTAAAAGTAGTGCATTTCTAGGAAGCATATGATGTAGCCTTTTAAGTATTCCTATAATTTTATTAGCAATCGTATTTATGTGGGCATGCTAATTTAATTTTTCGTTGATTATCAGCCCTAGGTATCAAACTCACTTTTTCTCTCTAATTGTGTGTCTTTTTTTCAGATAAATATTCATGTTTAATTGGTTTTGCAGCAAGCCAATGATATACTTTATTAAGTTCGGAATTTATGCCTTTTGAGATATACCTGTTGTTTGACTGACGTCCAAACCTGAAAGTACAAAGTGAATTTGTGAGAGTTGTGTCATCAGCATAGAGTATTGACTCAAAGTTTTGGGTGTCTAGATAAAGATCATTAACATAGATTATGAAAAGAAGTGGCCTAAGGACAGATCATAGTGGGACACCAGTTATGATATGTAATGGCTTGCAATGAACGTCATCTAGCTGAACATATTGGGAACTTTTGGTCAAGTAGCTTTTAAACCATTTTAGAGGTGTCTCAGGAACACCATAATATTTTAACTTGTATAACAGAATTTCGAGATCCAAAGTATCGAAAGCTTTAGAGAGGTCTAGAAAGATTGTTAAGGGTATTTCACCTTTATCAAGAATCTTATATATCCTATCAATAAATTGACCCTGGTTGGTGTATTGACGAGCATATTTAGATAATTGGTCATACAAAGGTCGAACAGTTCCCAACATTTGTATTATGACCTGCATTTATATCACCCATAATTACAATTTCATCCACACTAGAATTTCCTGCTTTGTCAACACAGTTCGGGAAGTAGTCCCAGAAGCTAATGAATGCATTAGCCGGTCGATAGACTACACCAAACAAAAACTTGTTATTGTGCGCTTGCACTTCAGCCCAAAGTAACTCTATGTATGGACTCTCAAGATGAGTAGGGGGGGGGGGAGGTCTTTGTTTTCTTTTTCTTTCTTTTTTTTTTTTTTTTCTTTTTGTTTTTTGTTTTTTTTTTTTTGTTTTTTGTTTTAGTGTTTGTTTTGTTTTGTTTTTGTTTCTTTTTCTGGTGGTGGTGGCGTTGGTGGTGGTGGGGGGGGGGTGTAACCAGTGCTCTTGACAAAAAGACAGCGACACCACCACCCATTCCCGCAGTTCCGTCTGGCCTAACAAATGGGATAAAAAATGGTACGTCAAAATTACAACATGAACTTGCATGGTGAAGAAAGGTTTTGGGAAGGCCCATAATGTCAAAGTCGACGACCCGAGAGGTTTTGATACATTTTAGTTTGTCGTCTCACAAACTATGGATATTAGCATGAAAAATTGTCAAATCTGCAAATGAAGCAATGTGGCCTGCCATTGGATGTACATCACCAGACATCAGCATCAGTAGAGCGGCCGCATACAAAAAAGTAGAGCACATCATAGAGCCAAAAATGGTACAAATGCATATTGTATTGTATAGCCAGGCACACATGCCTGGTAACAGGAATAAAAGTGGTAGATAAACAGTTAAGAATAAGATAAAGTAAATAGAATAGGGTAAGGCAACGTAATTTGCACTGAGACTCACAATCTTTATCAAAGTATGACGCTTTATCATCTACCTGATTACCAATGACGTAAAAGGGACTAGGGCACCTGAGAATGTTGCAGCGGACCTGGTAGTATTGGCCGAAGACATTATATCCCCGAACCATACAAAACGTGTCATTATATGCACTGCCATACCGTGTTTGGACAAAGCACTCGATGTCAAAGTGAAAGCTGTAAACTCCCTGGTTAAACCCAAAGAAAGTGGGAGACCAGGAATTGAACTATGTGAAGACTCTGCTAGTATTTCCTCAACAGACAAAATATACCTCATCAAGAACTATATGCTGACAATACCCACCCTTACAACCACGGATCCGGTATACTGGCTGGAAATATAAAGTATACATTCTGAAGGTCATGAGGCGCCGAAGATACAGACTTAATAATCATGATTTTTGGCCGCTACAATGCGAATAGTTGACACAATAACAGTTATACTTGGGGGCTTAGAAATAACTTGAACACGGGCAACACACGCCCCTTTACATAACTCTATACATTGCTGTGAACTGTGACAATGGGTAATCACATTAAGATCATGATATGGAAAATCCACGAGCACAGACATAAAGTCTCTGGCCAATCTGAGATAAAATTTATTGATCCTAAGTTTGTTAATATTCTCAAAAGAAACATGATATTTTCAGTTTAGCCGAGACGCATGCAGGGGACGGTTGTAATTTATATCTCCCTACATATAAAATACATCAATGCATACGACCAAAGAAATGGAATGCATGTAAATACTCAGGAGGTAAAGCAAAATATGGTAAAAAAAATTGTCTTTCAAATGGTAGTGAATGTCCACCTATTACAAACCCAGATATAGTATGGATTAAGTTAAGGAAATCACATTTTATGTTAACTGAAGACGTATGCATTGCGACTGTATACATTCCACTGCTGATTTCAACGTATAGTAGAAGTGCGGATGTTTTCGGGTGTTTAGAATCTGAAATATACAAATCATACAGTGGACAGGAGCAAATCCGTTGTGATGTGGGACTTTAATGCCACAACAGCAACTATGAACGACTTCGTTTTACATGACAAGGCTGATTCTGACCTCATACCTGTATTTATTGATAACTTCTATCATGTGCCATAAGATACAGCTAATATGGATGAACGGAAATTGGATGATTTTAAGAAAATTGTGTGGATTATTTAATGTTTTCTCCTTTATTTTTCTTATTATTATGCGTAAAATGTACGAGTCGTGCTTCTTGTTAACGCCTCCTAGTGGTGAAAAAAATAGAAGCAGGACGTACCGATAGTCTCATTAAAAAAAAAATCCAGCTTTTCATGTCGACATATATTATCACATTATATACACATGTATGCATTTTGCATAGGTGGCCTATATCTTTAAACTCGAGTAAAAAATTGTGCATATGTGCTGCGCATGCTTTAATTCCGGCAGGCCTGTGGATGCATAGTACTGGTAAGTTGCTAGGCCTATTGAGGCCTACGGATCACAACAAATGCAGGCAAAATATCGTTTTTGCCATGGATTTCTAATATGGCAGACAATAGCCTAAATGTTTCCAGTCGAAGACCTGAGTTACAGTAATCTTTGTGCCCGGCGGTATCGTATAAGTGAGTTTCTTCTCGCAAAGATAATTGGAAGCTGCTTTTATTTGTCTGAGAACCAACGAGTTCTTGTCTATGGTCACGGTTTCCACGTAACTCATGTACCAGTAGGTGACGTTTTTGTTTTACATAGAGCCATGTATTTGGTATAGCAAACTAATCACCACAATCCGAGTTGAGTATTTTACAAATATATTTTGAGAATGACCATTTGATATTTAGATAGTAAACTGTTTATGGTACCTTTCCATGTCGTCAATGCTCAGTGTAAAACATAATAAGATGTAAAGATGCATTTTTAACACAGTAACAAAACTGTTAATCATATCTCTTTCGCTGATATAAGCGACTTTTGTAGTGAAGATGATTTCTACCCATGAGGTAATTTGAGATTCAAATTCTACGACCTTTCATTCAAGTACTAGCATGGCTAGTCTAAATTCAGTATCAGAAATCATGGTCTTTGTCAAAATCTTTCCTCGGCGCACTTGTCATGCTTGTGCCAAGGCAGGTTGTTGACTCGGTGCCAAATGAAAGTAATATTTGTCTCTTTTGTGGGTAAAGTATAAATATTATATATATATATATATATATATATATATATATATATATATATATATATATATATATATATATATATATATATATATATATATATATATATATATATATATATGCCCAAGGCTTGCTCTGTGACTGAGCCAGAGACAAAACCCGGGATCGCATCAGAAAGACTGGAGGTGAAAGTTGGCCAATATAAATAACAATAACTATTAGAGTAAATATATAAATTCGATGTCGGACTTTATGATGAACAGGCCTAATAACAAGTTTTATAAGAGAAGACCAGGCCTAGGTCTGTGTATTAATGATAAGGCCAACTATAATGGTCTAGAGCAGACTCATGATGCACAAGGAATAGATCGGTTGCGTGTCACCGAGGTTCACTTTTGACGTTAAATACAGGGGGTGTGATGAGGGTCAAAAGGTCTGATGTTAAATGCCGTCAAACATGACAACTGACATGGCTCCTAAACCGTTTAAAAAAAGAGAAAATTATATCATGGTAGACATATATAAACGGCTTTAACAAGCTTTCTAAAGGCATGCATTTGGTAGGCCGACAAAAATGCACCCTTCTTTAAAAAAAAGCGCACCACACAAGAGACGTTTTTTGTTTGTATTACGTTCAAAACCGTAAACAGGGCGAAATATTCCTTCTTCCAAATTTAGAAACAAGAAGATTTTAACAGAACAAACCTCTTTGCATTGGCTTGAAATATCAAAATAGCGTAAGATGGGTATATATCCGTCACGCTGCAAGTCATGTGACAAATGTATCGATATTTTTGCTAGTTTTGAACGTGGACTCAGTCTTCACACTTTGCGTGCCTGGGGTCGCCACTGGTGACAATTATGGTGTAGTCTTTAACTTTGGTGTGATTTAAGACTTGATGTCTTTTAAACGGTGTCCCCGTTGTTACGGATGTTTTGACTGACCTCTCCACCAAATAGTACAGAAAAACATGATCCATATTCAGTAATTCCAAACCCAACAATGACAGCAAAGAGATTTCAGACTTGTCAAAGCATCAACATTTCTCTTCCAATACCAATGTGAAGAAACAAATTTCACTCCTTACTTGAGACAGGCAGTCACCCATAAAAGGCAACTGGTGGTTTTAAACCGGTCCTCTCAACCTTAGAAATATTCATCATAAACTGCAGACACTACTTCTTTTCCAAAATCTATAGGCCTAACCACCCAAAACACAAATTTCATTACTTCTGCCAAATATTAAAAAAGAGATTAGTTAGGCCTATCACCTTTTAGTTTTTCCGACTTGTCAGTCAGCTAAGTTTACAGCAAAAAAGTAAAGTAGGCCTACATCGTTTTTGTGAAATTTATGAATCTAGAACATTTTAAACACACTCTACCTCCACTATAACTTTGTAAAGGTATTGTGGAGTTTGATATATTTGGGGGTTGTGCACAATGAGTTCTTTTATCCCAGGACCACGACGAATGATGACCGCTCTACGCAATACAACCATGTTCTTTTTTTATATTTTTATGACCAAGACATTGAGTTACATAACAGATATGCTAGTACCTGAACTACGATAGTCTGAAGCACAAATTAACATGCACTCGCACAACAAAATCAAAGCAATTCGTACATAAGCCTTTTAACATTTGACGCTATCATTTTAGGAAGTATTCCATGCGGTTGATTGAAAGAAAATTTAAGAAGGTAAGTAAGCAAAGATGCAAAGAAACCTGTCAGGCGGTAAAAATATATTTTAACTGTGATAGAATTACATTTTCGAACTTATGACACTTTAATACGGGATGCCAAGTGTAATATTAATTTTCCGACAATTTCGTCCACAGAATTTTTAAGTATATCAGTTTTGTCCACATAATCAATAAGTTTATCAATTATGTCCACAAAATTCAGCATAGCTACCAACTCTTTTCCACAAAATCGTTAAAGCCTGGAAATATTGTTCACAAAGGCTGCAAGTCTGCCCAGTTTGTCCATGAAATTGAATTAACTCAGGATTCTGTAGAAAATCCCTGGGCTTATCGATATAGAATTTATCAGTTTTGACCACGAAATTGTAATATATATATATATATATATATATATATAGAGAGAGAGAGAGAGAGAGAGAGAGAGAGAGAAATATTTATCCAGTTTCGTGCACAAAATTGAAAGGAATGACATTGTGTGCACAGAATCGGAAATAAAATTGCGTAATTGTGTGAAGCCACAGAATCGGTATCGTGATCATTTTCGCCAGTTTTTAAAATGACTTGTAGAGGGCATGGGTTAGAACGCCTTGCAATGCGTCACGTGCCATCGTGACGGTAGACGTACATAGGCCTACTAAAACGCTCATGCGGATGCAGACCGCGGAACCCATGCTAAAACGCGGTGCCCGAACTTTCAAGTTTACACATGGCACTATATTTCTTGAAGTATAATTTGTAAACTAGCAACATTTGAGGTCATAAATATGCTGAGTTATCGATACATCTGAAGTTCTGCAAATTCTAGCTTGGTCCTGGAGTACATTATCGTGCTCACCATTGACCTCAGTGACCCGAGGCCCGGGGTCAGCGACTGCACAGCTAGGCCACCGTAGCCCACTGATCATCGTGGAACAGTGGGTGGTTAAGTCGTTAACGTGAGTTTATTTGACTGTCAGTTTCTTTTTTTTAAGCGTAGTATGTCTCCCTTTCTCCAGCGATATAAAATTCAGAATCAATTAAAGTCGAGACTGTCTCAAAAGGCAAGTTACTCCCAAGAGTTCTAGGAATATAGGAACGTGTCAATTTAGCTTAGATCGGTGAACTGAGCGCCTGTACTAACTTTTAGTGATTTCTCAGTCTTATGCTTTCTCGCCGACACGCAATATATATTAAATGAATTAATTAATGCATTTATTTATCTCTCTTTCTTTCTTCAAAAGCCAGATGGCCTACACTTTTTCAGGTAGAGGATGCAGGATTGGTAATGAAGAAAACAAACAAACAAACAAACAAATAAAAAAAACAGTGGGTGTAATCCCTTAAGATATTTGCCTGTCCGCCATCCTTGGCCATTGTAAAAAAAAAAAAAAGAAAATTAAATAACGCTGTCTGTACCAAAAATTCGTGTGTCCGTATCAATCCACAGTACTACTTTATAAATACGATGGGAACTCTTGACAAGTATTCACAGCATAGAAAGCATAGCATACGACGCGTAGGCTTTACATTCACACCTTCACACAATATCGTTTACTTTGCTATTAGTTTCAAAGAATTGGGGAAATATAAGAGACCAAAATATGATCTTATAACATTAGGCCTCCTCTAGCGTTACAATTTAAAGACTCATGTACAAAAACCGTCGATTTTCCACGAATTGCGTTCAACACTATTTCCACAAACTAAATTTGCCCAATGGTAATTTCTGTAGGTCTATGTGATTTTAACCCTGAACTTATATCTTTTTCAGACTGAATTCGTGTTTGTTACAATGTCGGATTGTCTTAGTACGCCAACACGGAAATTAAAACCCGTCTCCTCCCCTCAAGTTCAATCAAAGAAAAAACGGGAGAGAAGTTAAAGTTAAATAAAAAAGAAAGACATAAGACACCCAAAATTTAGACTTATGCATTTAGACTAAGATTAATATAGGTAGTTGTATAGGTTACTTTAGATAACTTTAAGTGATGAATGCTGTTGTGTTAGATGTTTTGGGGAAATTAGCTCGTAAACTGCAAGTAAAATTTGGAGTCCAGCGTTTAAATGTCAATCCTCCTTTTATTTCTCCAAGTTGGTAGTTATAAATCCATGATAAAAAATGTGCATGTACTTCTCATGGGGTTCCATGGGCAAAAAACCTAGAGCCTACAGCTCTTATTCAAGACCAAACTTTACTATAATCCACCTCCTTCATGACCAATAGGAAGCATGGATTATCAATAAAATCTTAACACATCAAATAATGAGGAGGGGAGTCATACTATATAAGTGTACAAAGGGTTGGTTGACACAAGATACACCAGTTTCCAGAAAGTAAAGACTCGCACCAAGCCTCTCCACATCAACATTCCTGTGGTTACCTGTACAGTCTTAGCAGCGTAACAATCACTACGTAGTTTCCTCTAAGTCCTGTCACATGAAACCTTCACTACCAGTTTCAACCCCACATCAGGTGAACAGACCACCAGTGCTTAACGTAAACAAAAACAAAAACACGGGGAGCATACAAGATTGACTGGTCGGGATGCCCTGTATACGTCAGTTAATATACTTCACATGCTTCATATCTTGCATTTTGACAAACAAATAGAATATATTTTCTAACGTTTACCTCATGCATATAACAGTAGTGAACCTGCCTTACAGGTGATAGCATAGTCTATTTAGATTTAGTTGCAAAAGTTCGATTTTCCGGTCATCTTCCCCTTCAGAAACTTCCAATGGAACAAAACTGAACTAAAGAATACAAATAGGCAGCGTGCTTGTGAAAGTACACACACACAAGGCAAGGGTTTAAACGCCAGGCCTTTGATTCATACAATCAACACTCCAAAATTCCTGGTTAACACGAATCATGCATAAAAACACAAATTAAATACCTGAACCAATATTTATATATATATATATATATATATATATATATATATATATATATATATGTATGTATAAACGACTTCCTTAGAAAGTAAGACAACTAAAATTATTTGGGGTGAAAACGTTGCATTCAGTTTACCCTTTTGGTCTCAATGGCAGAATTGAGGGTTCGGGGAATAGCCGAATTTTAAATTTTGATATTTTCCATCGAGGTTGCACGCCTGTTCAAAATACACAGGCAGAATTCCTGAGGAGGAGACTACGCCAAAACAAAAACAAAAAATCATTAATCAAACAATGTGTAGAACTGAGATTACTACAGGTCTGGTTGAAGACTTGTTAAACATAATTTAATCTGACAGGAATTTTATTTAAGGTCAAAGCAAGTTTAAAAGCCTTACTTTTATTGCTCATAAATATGGCCGTAATATTGGTCCATCTATTTTGATTTACCAATAATAATAATAATAATAATAATAATAATAATAATAATAATAATAATAATAATAATAATAATAATAATGATAATGATAATGATGATGATGATGATGATGATGATGATAATAATAATAATAATAAACCACTTTAACACTATGCAAAAATACTATACAAGAAGCAATGTTGAATCGTACACAATTAAAACTTTATTTACCACAATTCATTTTCATCTTAATAATATGAGTAAGTTTTACGTAGTATTTAGTTCGGTATTAGTAAGTACACTTACCTCTCGACCACCATTGCCAAGACCTCCCAGTCTGGCCAAATGGCTCTACACAATCGAATTGGATTACTCACTCGACTTTTCCCAAACATTTGAAGGGCCCAGTGGCACCATCCCTTGGTTCCTCTCGGACCTGGTGGTGACACCTGGTGCGCATGCTTCCTTGTAGTTGTACTTCCTTCGTGTTTGATGATTGGTCATTGGACATCACTTGAGTGAAGGAAACAGGGTGGTTGGGTGGGCTTCTCTGATGGTTGACATGTAAATATACTTACATATGATGAAATTATTAAAAATATTACGCATTAGTTACGTAAAGTTACCTCTCTTCCACCATTGCAAACACACAAGCACTTTGGAGGAAGATGTAAAATTACTGGCATAATGACCAAGGACCACCAGGACCGACAGCCAACACCAGAATCACGACATAAGCCTGAAAACTCCCCTTACCAACCAAATGAGACTGCAATGTGCTCCCTAGGAAATCATCTGCCAACCTGATAGCTGTCCGCCATGTGGGTGGATGCTGTGGGTTTCTATTCCTCTGTTCCTGGAGATCTAGCAAAATTAGGGAGTAATGAAAATGGTAGGCATTGGGGAACGGTATAGTATATGGTTTCACGAGGCAATGTCCAAAACTAGGTCTGACCGCTCTGGCAAGGCCACCAAGGATGACGGCCCGATGCCAGTCCGAGTATGGTTCAGGTCTACTCTTGGTGTGCCGACCTAAAGGCCTCTACCTGGTAAAAACGTGGACGGCGACATGGGCTGGAACAGGGTGATGCTCTGATTCCATAGTGTTTGACAGCAGCAGGAGAGAAAACATTACATCTATATTTAATGTTCACAACTGCTACACCATGCTTTAATTAACAAAATCCATTGCCTTTATTGTTGTCTAATGGGCGAATCTTTTGAATCTGTAAATATTTATTGTTTGACTACACAACAGTAGTTTCATTCCATTCCTGTCTATAATGGTCCATACCCTTATTAGAAACAAAGAGTTACAAGTGCAATCGACTTACGTCCCTGCGCTTCACTCCGACATGGCTTGACGTAGCTTATAAATGTTATGTTAGTGGTTCGGTTATAATATTTAATTTCGTTTTCATGTCTTGCGGCCTACACAGGTCTCCCTCCTGTTTTGAAGGTTTCCCTTGTACTGCCATTTGATTAATACAAGCAAAAATGGAAAGAAATAGAAAGATAAATGAAACAATAAGGAAACAAACCATAACTAGTCACTGCCAGCCAATTTGACCGACGACGTTCTGCATCTTCCTTGCTTTAATGTTTTCAGCTATATAAACTGTCATAAATGCCGACTGAACCAACATGTGATTCGGTGCACCCTGCGATCTTTGTGAAGCATATGGTCAATGTGATCATTGACCACGTCTATATTAACCTGATTAGCTTTCTCCTGTACTATCATTCGAAACGTGCCATGAAGACAAAATGCCAAAGAAGATACCGAAAGTAACTGGTGGTTGTCGACCAGTTCATTATTAACCTAGAGACTAACCCAACAGTTTCGACCAGTTTAGGTTATTCACAGGCTGCCTCCCTACATTTTATAGTGGGCCTAATACTAAAGTACAGCTATGGGATTTGCATGCTATCCAGGCGACCTTGACAATTGATAAATCTAATAGCGACAGTGAGTCAAGCAGGGAAAATGGAACCTTTCTGAGCTCTATTTTTAATATGAAACACAGGTGTAAGCTCTGCAATCGTTGGAACACACGCGGCAGCAGCTGTTGTCAAAATTCAATGTGCGTTGTCACGTGGACATCAACAGAGTCGTCACATTATCTGTGGCAAAAGCTTCCTGTTTGTCTAGTTCTGAGTAGATTACAGCTAGCACATGTCAACCTTGATTACGGAATTTTAACCGAGGTACCAGAGAAACAAAAACAACACTCCTAACAATTTTATATATACAACAGCGCGAATATTTATCAGACAAACCGATTTTAGTAGCTTTTTAAGGGGGTGGGGGTGGGTGGGGAGGGCTATCTGTGAATTCTGCTCATTGTTAGCTCAGTATATTAACAAAAGGCCTCGACGTTCTGACGCGTGAAAATCAGATTTTGTATCATCTGATTTGATGTATAATGGCGCTTTCGAATTTGTTGATGATAAATCTTGGACATATCATAGGAAGTTTGGCTGGACATGCAATGATCTGATTACCTTAATATGACATGACTTGTTGTATGTACAACGTCAAAGTTGATTTAGCATCTTCAAATTTCCGATGCTTCTCGAGGTTGACTAAAACAGGAGATTACAAAACCAAGCCACTTTAAGGGCTTGAGCATGGGACATGATAAATGTCAAATTTGACATTGGGCCTAAACACACTTGGCTGGTGAAATATATATTTCATACACTTTTGTAGTCACCTTTCACAAACCTCCGTAGCTTTGACGTCCTGACAGGGTTACTTAGGCACAGTGTATCTCTCCATTGTAAAAATATTTTTATGAGTAAGTTGTATTAAATATTTGTCCATGTTGGACATAATATTGTATCTGACGAGTTTGTGTACTGGTGACAAAAAACAGCAACGACTTAGGGAGGAGCATCCCCAAAGGCCTTTGCGCCTGAGCGCGTAACACAAAAAGCACTGGATATTGCCTGACTCGGATTACTAATTACCTTAATGTCATATGTCTATTCAATTTCACGAAGCAACGACAAGACTCCGCCCATTCATAAAATCGCGTAACATCGAAAAGAATGTTTATGTCAAGTATACATTAGACATTAAGGGCCCGGCCAAGTAAAAAAAAAAAAAAAAGGGGGGGGGGGCAGCTCGATTACCTGGAATTCATAATATATTTGACTATAGTTATTGTAAGTAACTACGTTTTATTCTTTTTTTTTTTTTTTTTTTTTTTTTTGGTTTTTGTTTTTGTTTTGTGTTTGTTTTGCTTATTCGATATATCACAGTGGAACAAGGCATATGCCTCTTGGAGTTCTTTACGTTGGGAGACAATAAGTACTCTATATTCGGAACTAGCGAGACTCAAACTTGTAACCTTTAGCATCAGCCACCCATAGCTGAAAGGAAAAACAATGTAAACTTAGACTTATTTACATAAAATTATGACTAGCAACATAAGATACCCCCCCATATGTATATATATATATATATATATATATATATATATATATATATATATATATATATATATATATATATATATATATCTCTTTCACAACTATTGAAAATGTACACATCATTCGGTGTTCCATAGTATAGTACACCATCATCCCATATTTCATGAACGGCTTTGACATCCTCTTGTATGGGTTTCCAGGAAATTTGCACTTTTGCCTACGCAACCATCGATTTTTTTCATACATTTGAAAGGCGGACAATTGAATATTATATAAATTTTGTATTTTACCTCCGAGAGAAGTACATGTTTTATGTCCAGAAATGCAATTCATTTGGTTTGTTATAAAGGTACACATATTCTGACACAAAATAATATCCAGACAAATTTCGTTTATCCAATGATAAAATAATTTCATTGCTGATGTTATAAGCAAGTTTTAGAAATTAAGATTCAACGATACATACTGAATATCTGAAAGCTTTGACGAATTAATTACATGGTTTCTGGTAGGATATTGGCGTGTAATACTTTTACTGACCTGAGATAGTCGAACATCAATTTGTATTTAAAGACATCTTTTTCAGCAATTGTCCAGGTATTTGCTCTCAGCCAGGCATTTACGACTGATTTGATTTTACGGCGAGGGCAAGAAAAACCTCTCGATGGCACGCTGTTGGCGTAACTCGGAGTGTTATATAGCTGTTCATTTGCTTGTGGATAGTTTTTTAATCATGTTGTTATTGCTGTAAAGTGTTTTGGTAGAGTTTAAATTTGAACATGTTTATGACCATGATTGCAGAAATGTGTTCGCTGATACCTCATATTTAGTTGCAGAACATATGACATTTAAATTGAGTTCCCACCAGGCTCATATCTCATCGTGTCATCCATAAAATGAAGAATATAATGGCGTAAGGGTCCCTTGATATTCCGGAAATTACACACTTTTGTCAGTCTTGAAAGCTATTTACGTGCATTCGCCACAGTGTAGTTATATTATTTAATAGCTTGTAACCAAACGAGGCCACATAATATTTGCAGAGCCCATTGTGACACTGTCGTTGAATACTTGCCTGCTACTGTTCAATACCACATGATAAGTCCTGCTTAGGGAAGAAAAATAGAGTCGTACTATCTTTACCTTCGGTCAATGTCACTTGAGTATACCAAAAGATATAGTCTGTCATTTACATGACAACGGATTGTACCTATTTGTTTGGTATTATTTTTGGCCGGGTGAACTGTATGATTATGTGTACGTCTACATGCAACAAATTAAATGGTCTGTTTTTTCTTTTTTATAGATTTAATTGAAATGTGATCTACCAAAAGCTCGCTTCCCTGAAGTCACGCGGCAAGTGCTTTCAAACACCACAGGGCCACTTCTAGATGCCGAAAAGTCTGAGTTAGATGGTGCTGCGAAGAATTTTTCGTCTTTAATGGAATTTTGTGAGCTTTCAGTTTCTTTTTTTTAAAATTGCAAGCCTTTTTGTCACGTTTAAAGTTAGTGAGGGTATATCTCATGTAGAAGCCTTCGAAACTTCGCGCTTCAGTAATAAATATTATCTATTTTTGTGGCGGAGGTTTTGTGTGTGTGTGTGTGTGTGTGTGTGTGTGTGTGTGTGTGATTTATGGCTCGGGCTGAGCAAACTGATAGATTTTCAGTAACGTTTTCGTGGATGTACCTTAAACAACTTCGATCATATTTGTGCTCTATCAGTGACTACTGCCATTTCCTAATTTGAGTTTTGAACTTTCATTGCATACAATAATGGGACACGCTACTATACCATATATTTACTAGCAATGGGGCTGGCAGTATTAATGGACAAATGGACTGTTGAAAGGTACAACTTCTTTTAATTTTGAGTCGAAAACAAGTGTCAGAACGACAAAACCAAGTCAACAGGTAAATGCATGTGCTAGTCACAAATACACAAACTTGTCACATCAAACCTGTAGAATATTCTTCTTAGGGCCGTACTCCCTGCATCCATTGCCTTATATTGCGAAGCCCCCAGGTCACGTCTGCACGGAAATAAAAGAAAAAAGTCACTATGTCATTAAGCTATGGCCATTCGACCATAGACACAATCACGGCTACATTTCTGACAGGTCATACGTTTACTGTAATTGATTTATACACACACACATATGTATGTGTATATATATATATATATATATAACACAGGACAGGTTTCGTATCAAATGCTGATAAGACAGTTCAGTTAGTCGATGATCCTCAGCAAGAGCTGAATAATTGTGAATTATGTCTTCTTCTTCTTCTTCTTCTTCTTCTTCTTCTTCTTCTTCTTCTTCTTCTTCTTCTTCTTCTTCTTCTTCTTCTTCTTCTTCTTCTTCTTCTTCTTCTTCTTCTTCTTCTTCTTCTTCTTCTTCTTCTTCTTCTTCTTCTTCTTCTTCTTCTTCTTCTTCTTCTTCTTCTTCTTCTTCTTCTTCTTCTTCTTCTTCTTCTTCTTCTTCTTCTTCTTCTTCTTCTTCTTCTTCTTCTTCTTCTTCTTCTTCTTCTTCTTCTTCTTCTTCTTCTTCTTCTTCTTCTTCTTCTTCTTCTTCTTCTTCTTCTTCTTCTTCTTCTTCTTCTTCTTCTTCTTCTTCTTCTTCTTCTTCTTCTTCTTCTTCTTCTTCTTCTTCTTCCGTGCGTTGCGTACGCCATAATTCAAGACAGATTTGACTTGGGTAGTTGATTTTTTTTGTAAAGTTGTTCCTATATAAAACTTTGCTTGGGATCGCAGATGTATGACTTTAAACAGTTTGTCAAGGTCGCATGGGCATTTCGTCCAAAATCAATGTAGACATGTTATCTCAAAAAAGATTCGACTTGGGAAGTTGAAATTTTGTGTGAAGCTGTTCCTATATGTGATCTTGCTTGGGATTGCAGATGGGTGACCTTGACATTTTTCAAGGTCGCAAGGGCATGTCATCTAAAATTGACACGGAGGCAAATACTCTGTAAGGATTTGACTAAGGAGGTTGAAATTTTGCATGTTTATGTTCCATAATACCAACTAGGTTGGGATTGTTGATGGATGACTTTGACCTATTTTTATAAGGTCACGTGGGCACTTTTAAAAAATCATTGCACATGCACTCGAGAAAGATATGTCTCAAAGAGGCTGACATTTTCTGTGATTATGTTCCTATGTAGGACTTTTGTAAGACCTTGCTTGTGACTGCAGATGTATTACCTTGACCTATTATTCAACGTCACGTGGGCATTTCGTCAAAAATCAACGTGGATCTGATAACTCAAGAAAGATTTGACTTGGGAAGTTGAAAGTTATATAAGACCTTGCTTAAGATTGCATATGGGTGACCTTGACCTATTTTTCAAGTTCACATGGGAAATCATGTAAAATCGATAACTCAAGAAAGATTTGACTTGGGAAGTGAAATTGTATGCGAAGATGTTCCTATATAAGACCTTGCCTCGGATTGTAGACGGGTGACCTTGACATTTTTCAAGGTCACATGGCCACTTTTTCAAATTCATTGCAGACACACTGGTGAAAGGTTTGACTTACAGAGAATGAAGTTTTGTGTGACTATGTTTCTATGAAAGACTTGTAAGACCTTGCTTGTGACTGCAGATGTTTGACCTTGGCCTATTTTTAAGGTCACATGGGCATTTCATTAAAAATTCATGCAGACATGAAAAGTCCACAAGGATTTGATTTAGGAGTCAAAAATTCTGCATGAAAATGTCAATAAAGACTGTACCTTCACCATATCTGTAGATCATTGGAATCGCGGATATCGGTATGTCTCTTTATAAAAATAAGGGTGGCAATAGTAAGGACGCACGGGGAGACATTTGATTTTCTGTAGGAAAATCAGCCTGTTCTAGCAACATTTTGCTTTTGTCTGATGTGTTGTCAACTTGCCACGCATTCAGACGTGATATTTGTTTGAGGTCCAAAATGCATGTCCAAGTAAAATGAGGTTACTGGGTTAGTGCTATCCATATTTTATCAATCCAATAGTAGTATGAGACCATAAGATGTCGATATCGTGGTCAAAATTTCAATTCAACTCAAATACTGCCCAAATCTTGACTAAACTATCAATCTGAACATCGCCAGATTTAACAGCAAGACGAATGTCCATCAAGGAATATACTGTCATTAAATATCTAAAGACGATCAGATGTCATATTGAAAATATAAAAATAATGACCTCTATAAAACATAAAGACGAACAACAGTTTTCAACAATGCTGGAAAAACTGCACTGAAAATCCAAGCAAACAAGAACTACCCATGGGCAAAACCCGTCAGTCATCAAGCAAGCAAATTTGAAATCCAGAAGGTCAAGGTAACCACACTTTATGATATTATATATGTCAGTGAATGCCTATGAAATGCCGTATGAAGGAAAACCTCCCATTCTTCTGGCTTGAGACAGATACCAACAAACGTTAGTAGTACTTTAAATCAATTTAATTCTAGCATTCTCATGTTTAAGAAATATCTTGCCTCATACACGCATTGCATAAAATGTCAGCGACCATCGTTAGTTTTACATATTACCACATCATCTATACAACACCTGAAATCTACCTGAAATCTCTTTAATAAATTTTCATTTCTTCCTAGAAACTTTAAAAACGATAATTTAAATTTAATTTTCGAATATCACCCTTTCACAAGATTTTTAAATGAAAGTAAGTGACGCGAGTCGATGTTGTCAAAATGGGCGCATACCTTTGCAATGGCAATTAACCTTTTAGTCCATTTGTCATTTCCTGGACCTAGAAATTTTCTATCCTATGAAGTTTTTTTAATGATTCATATGCAGATGGGGTCCCACAACAAATTCAGCTTTGATGCCCAGACGGCAATGTTGGGCAACTCTGGTAATTTGCATAAAATCAAGATGGCCGCCTGTCACCATTTTAACAATTTCTCCTGTGAAAGACTTGTCCTAGAATGATGTGTAATACCTCTTATAGGGGGTTTTGGGGTGTGTAGAGTCTATTTCTGATGTTATTTTTTAAATTCAAGGTCAAAGTCAAGGTCATCATCACATTAAACATATCCATGGACAATTGATGAATTAATGAGATATTATATCTCGTGTCAAGAGTTTTTGGATGAATAAAATCCGTTTTTGAGGTACATTTTTCCATTCAAGGTCAATATTAAGGTCAGGAGGTACTTTATTCGAGGGCATGGTCAAATTTGACCCAATTATTGGGGAATGAAAGAAAATGTCCACTGTATAATATTTAAGTTAGTTAATGCATAGAAATGTATTATTGCAGAAAATCTCTATACATTTGTTCATGTGAAAAACATCAATGTGATACTTGAAACCTATAATCACATCTGTTACACATTTTATATATCTCAAATGTATAGTGCAAAGATAAGGAGGAACACTCGCTTAAATGTCTTTGAAAGTATCTGTGAAACCAATATATTGCCATAGCTATTCATGATTCACTGCCAGTAAAATTTTGAAGTAAGTAAATCACATATGACAGTCATTATGAGATTGTCAAAATACTGATGTCGATAATCATTGACAGAATATAGTTCCATATAATCGTACATGTTCCAAGTGTAAGGTTCATGCTGTTTAGATGCTGCGTAACAATCTTCATATTATAGCTACTGCCTAACAATCTTCGTATTTTAGCAACTTCCACTCATCATTCAAGTAATCATGATCAGCAAAACCAACCTAAACCTAATTTGGACTACAATCGTCTCATCTACATCCTTTTCAGAATTCCTCACCACCTTCCTCAACATCCTCCATCTCAACATCATCCCCATCTGCAGCTTGACCTTCTCCTCTATTGGTGTAAGGTTTGCAACAACTCTCTTCACCAGAGCAAATTCAGTATGATGTGCATGCAAGATGATATTTGTGGCAGCCACAAGCCTCAGTAATAATGATAATACTCTGTGGCACTCTGCTCATTTGCCGCGGTCCTGAAAAACTAGTCAGGTGGCTTTTATTGTTGCATGCCGACAGCTCCTGCTGATGTTGCCACCAAGCAGGGTCACGGAAGCCCTAATCAGGGCCACTTTCTCCCTTCCCTTCTAACTTGGTTCTCTATTCTCTTTGGTGATTAATCCTAAAATATTATTCCTCCTCTCCCACCACTGCACCATGAAGACTCTGACTGACTTTAAACCTAAACTACTACCTGGAAAATCACCCTCCAATCCTAGTATCCATGCTAACGTATCATTCTGTGCCATGTCCCTTACTTGCTCTAAGCTTTTACACTGCCCATCTCTTGCTCTCCACTGTACAAACAGCTTGTCTGTAAGTGCTCTATAACCTGTACACCATGTTATCATATGATCTATGGTCTCATCCTCGTCCTCCCTAAACACTCTACACTTCCCAACACTCTCATTCATCCACTATTGTTTCCTTTTTGCCATATTGATCACTCCTGCTTTGCCTTGAAACAACAGTCTAGAACTCTTGCTACCATCCCAACATTTAGTTTCCAGTGGCTTGTCTATAGCTGTATACGCTTAAAGTGTGTTCTTTTCCTCAACCCCCCTTTCCACTGCTCCACGTTTCTCTTGAATCATCTTTCCTACATACAATTTCTATGGCACTTAAATCTTATCTGGCCCTTTCAACTCATATTTTTCAGCTAACTTGTCTATTTCTTGAACCCACTTTGTCGTCTCATTAACAGCCTCCATGTACACCTTCCTGCACCATCTTTCTTCATTTACCTGTTGCAGATAGCCTCAATAGCCCAACCTAGCCTTACCTATTCTATCTCTTATTTGTAACCATCCCATCTCTCTCAACACAGCCTCTGTTGCAACACATGGTGGTGTCCCAAGCACCTTTTCCCCCATCTGCCACTGTGCCTTCTCCATCCATTACACTTCTTTTCTGCTAATTGCTGTCACATTGAACCCATAAAACATCCCAGGTATGGCTACACATTTCCACAGCACCCTTCCTGTAAATGCTCTATTGAAGCTGGTCCCTGCCGTGACCTTTATCATACCTTTTGCTCTGTTCACTTTCTGTCTGATTTTCTCAACATAGTACTTAAACATTCCCTGTCCTGTGACCTTAATGTTCATGCCTAAACATTCGTACTCCTCACCTTCTCCAATCCTGATGGCTTTCTCTTGACCCTCTGGTATCCTAAACTTCCCTACCATCCATATCTCCTCCTGTCTTCTCTTCTGCCTCAAGACCATGACTTGGATCTTCTTCTCACTAAACTTTAACCTCCACTTTTCTCCGTGGTCACCTACTATCCTCAAAAGTTCCTGTAACTCTCTATCTGTATCTGGCATTAATATAATGTCATCAGCGAAAATCAACCCTGGAATCTTTTCTCCTCCTTTGTTACTCCTCTATTGCTCTCTTACAGTTCTGTTTCCAGTTCTCTCATGTATATAGCAAACAAACTCCGGGATAACACACATCCCAGTTTTAGACCAATATCTAACCTTGCCCCTGAGTTTCCACGTCCTCTATACTGAGACTTCCATTTATATCTGCTATGTTTATATCAGTGCTGCACTTCTATCCCTGAGCCCTACACTGACACTGAACCACATCAATCAGCTCTAGTGTAGCTGAATAATAACCGGAGCAGGGATGCCATCCTGGATCTCTCACCAAAAGTGGGGGATGTCAGCAGATTCATCAGGTGGGGATCTGGTCTGCTGCTTTCCATAGCATGACCTGGAGATGGGTCCGCATGTGAAGGTACAGGTTGTTGGATCTTGGAGGCAAGGCCATGACTTTGGAGGTATTCTTCCTCTTTGTGAAGAGTGTGAAGTGGGCAGATTCTATGAATGTCCTTGGTGGCTGACCATACAGAGCAATGAAGAAGGTTTTCCCATCTCCATCAGATCAACCTGCGTAGCACCTATCTCCCCCCCCCCCCTCCCATCACATCAGCCAAGCCTGGGAAGTCCCCAGAAAGCCAGGTGTTTACTACACTAATTTTTCCTTTCCCAAATGGGTATGATGTAGTGTTGCACAAACTGAAGGCATGCATGCCAACAAGCTGCAAACACTGTGGCTCTAGATCTGCACAGGTGGCGTTGATGTCCAGCACTGCCCCATTCCGCCATTCCATCTGCACCTTTCGCTCCAGCTCTGCTCGATATACCCAATGGACCAGTAGGAAAAAATGAGGCTGTGTCATCGCTAAGCACACAGATTATGGCCTTGCCAGAGTTAGCAGCCTTAAGGACATAGGAGACCATGGTGATGTCAGCCTCATCATGATCAAAACAAAACAGCTTGCATTCTATTGTGGGTCTCGTCATCATGCCGCTCTGCTGCACACTGAATCACTTTCTAGACTTGTCGTACTTTAAATTGATGGAATGGCCCATATCTCATGCAGGCTAGCAGGAGGCACTTCCTATGATCAACAGCTGCATCAGTCATGTTGCAATCCTGCATATGAAATCCATGCATGTCAGATTTGTATACCACACTGATGCACCTTTCATGGGTCTGGCTATAGAATCGGAGGAGGGTTTTGCCAGCAGGATTATGTTATTGATTATATGGCAAGACCTACACAAGATGCATCAATGCTTATTTTGACATTTGTGGTGACACAGGGTCACTTCACACAATCGGCTTTAGGTCTACTATACTTCTGTGTTCAAGAGTTCACAGAAACCTCCAGATGTTTCAAGAACTGGTGGACTTGTTCCTCTTGGCAGTACAAGGCTTGCAGTATACACCATTTGATGACATCAGATGATACTGGAAATGTAGCCAGATGGTCATTACGCGTATGCCTCTCATGTTTTCAGCATATGAACCCATGGTTTTGTAACTGTGTACAAACATGAATGGATTGAACAGCTGCATGTTATCTATATTACATACACCTACCTTAGACATAGAATCAGACCCTCCCATGTGACATAATTCCAGCGATCTGATTGGCCTCTGCATCCCAATGACATTAGAATAATAGAATTTTACTCGGCATAAAATTTCCCTTTATTTGCTGCCTCTATGACAGTATTAAAATTTTACCCCTTGGACCCAATATTTTGGACGCCATCAAATTAGAAGAATTGTTCAATGTTGCTATGTGGGCAACTAAGCTAAACTTGTACTTTGACCCTATAGGAGTATGTTGGGGCCCAATTTGAAGTCTCTGTGACAGTTTTTTTTTTTAATTGACCCATGTGATTCAGGTATTTTGGACGCCATGTTGGATTTATGCAAATTATGCAAATTTCCCAAAGTTGCGGTAAGGCAACCAAGCTGAATTTGTTCAAGAACCCAATATTAATACAAATCAGCAAAAACCAAATTCATAGGATAGAAAATTTCTAGGTTCAGTATTGAGTGCATAGGAACGTCAAATGGACTATTTGTACATAGGCACCATAAGCTGGTCCATGTGGAATATTCATACCCATGTGAGAATAATTCATTGTCAAATTCAAAATCATCACGGTTCTCACAGTTCAGTTCGGCTCAGGTCAGCTGCATGTGAAACTTGTGTGTATATATATATATATATATTCTTCAGCATTGAAATTATATATATATATATATATATATATATATAATTTCAATTTAGCTCCTGCTGTTTTCATAAAGACATCGAAACCAATCAGGCCCACTGCTTCCCTGGAGCATCTACGGATTGCACATGGATATGGCATGATGAAAGTGTACCCGTCAACACCGATATGTTTGTCCAGAGTTTCTGTTTTGATTACTGCGTCCTGTAGAAAACAAGAAGACAGACAAAAGCATCACAATAAGGACATGTAGGGGGGCCACAGATGCTGCCGCTGTGGGCATGATCTGATCCGGGTGCGTGTGTGCTGCCTGGTGTCGTTACATGAAACACGTTCGTCATGTGTAAGTGTGTATACTAACCAGCATTTCATCAATGGTATTGAATGAAAATATGTCACAATCGTTTTGCACGACTGGCCTCATCTCAAGTGACCAGTCTGTCCAGTCCTGCTAAAGGTCTTGTGCTACTTTGACTTGGAACTAATTGATTCATGTCATCGTGGCGACTTCAGCATGAGTTACAAGATCCGTTTTGTGTGGTACTGGACTCCACCCAACATACTTCAAGGCAATGTATTCACATTATAAGGTTATGCTCGCACCAGGATAATACTAGTAATATTGTATCATTAATTCATTTGATAAATAAACCTGCTTTATAAATTTATCCAAGTAGCTATGGGTGGACACAAAACATATTTAATTTCATCTTTGATCTAAATACCTCCAATCCAGATATACATGAGATAATGTTAACCCAATATCCTAAATGTCAATAGGTAAAGGAACGAGATAGTTCTACTTTGTCATGACTTTAGCTCACTTTACACTTTCCAATTGTGAACTTCAGCTGAGATGCATTGTTGACTAACTGCAAACTATCATTTAGCTGTGATGTCACCATTGGACACCTTAATCTACTCTCCCAGGAAAATTTTAACAATTATATCGTCAAGATGTACGATTTTGTCCTGACTGGGTTTGCGGTCGACTGGAAAGATGCCTCCGATTACAATTTACAGCGTGCTTTGTGCTATACATTTTGACGACTCTATGTTTGTCGGTGGTATGATGAAGGATGCTGGGTTTCGATACTACATCGAAATTATTCCTGGTGCTATGCCCTGTATACAGCCACGGGCACAGCCAACCCCTGAGCAGTTGGCCAGTGTCCTAGGACCCAAGAGAGGGCGTGGTGCTTCTGCCACATAATACAACTCCCGAGTCCAGACGTCGACGCGTGAGCACGGCAGTGTAAAACTTGCTAGACTAGAAGCCGTGTACGTTTTGCAAGATATATTAAAATACAGAGGAATGCAATATTTTGTTTCTAAAACGTTTGGAATTTTTATACCTGCTTACTCTTTGTCAATATTAGATAATCGTCTGGCCTGGGGCCATAATCTGTATGCACTTCCCTGATTGTTTTATTCATTAACCGTTTATTAGGCCTTAGCTTCAGTTGATTTTCTTACAGTTGTGCAATGAAAACAGCAAGGGTTCATTAAAAAAAATCCACAGTTTTGCTTCAACATTTTCATCACTTTTATATGCATGCACGGGGAAAGTTTTCACACTGTACAAATAAGAGGACATTCATCACTCACTTGCTAAGGGGCATGCTACTCTTGTTAGGACAGCCACGTTCAAATACTTTTTCATAAAATGGATCAATGAAATTCTCTTCCAGCATTATATGTTGTGCCTGCCCCTCTCTGTCATCTTTCAGGAAGAGACTGAGATCCGTGAAAAATAAACAAGAGGGATAAATTTACTCTGTTCTTTCCCAGTACATCTCCATCCCTATGAAGTGGTAGATGCACGGTTTTGTTTGTGAATTTTGGCTTTGTTTTTTCTTTTTCACAGAAAAAATGGAAGTACTGAATAAGTTTGTTGCTTTTTTGGTTCTTTTATTAATCTGATGTTAAGAATATATATATATATATATATATATATATATATATATATATATATATATATATATATATATATATATATATATATGTGTGTGTGTGTGTGTGTGTGTGTGTGTGTGTGTATATATGTATAGTGCATGTACAGTATTACACTAAATGCATCGTGTAAGTTTCATCATTTATTTTCTGATACCTTGCCTGTTGGTTTTAGTTGCTATTTACAGGGATGTTGCCCATATTGCAGCTATTTCGAAAAAAAAATCACAGACCAATATGACAGGCTGCCACAGATAAAAACATATACTGTTGAGAAAAACAATGCATCACCACGATGATAAAAACATAAATTTACTTGTGACTTAATATTAATTGTATTACATGATTAAAAGCATACACCTGCAGTGCGCCCCTCCCCCTTGTGTACTTTGGTCCTTTCATGATGAAAATGAATCGGTGAAAATGCTGAATGTTCCCAAATTAGCTGTTCATTTTTTTGTAGATTGTCTTTATCACATTGGTGATTGGATATTTGTAAGGAGCCATCTCACCCCTATTGCTATGTCTTTGTATGATATTTGTGCACATCATTATCCTGACCATGTTATGATCTGTAGAGTGTACATTTTCCGTAAAATTAAAAGGATGTAGGCTGTTGTCACGTCTTTTCCTTATATCAGAGCTCAAGGCGATGTTATAGGGCCTACCTACTTGCCCACTAACAGACAATTTTCAATCTTTTCTCACATGCACTCAGTAACAGACTACAGATCACAGAGATTGTTACTACGTAGCTGTCAAGGTGACAATGTTAATACGAGTGATTGATGCACACACTCTTCAATTCAGAGAGAAATATTTAGACAGGGAGCCCATGGTTTTAAACTTTGTTGTGAAAGAAACATTTTGGGATAAGATAATGGCGTTAAAACATAATATTTCAGTCTTACAACATTTAAGGTTCCTCCAAAACTAAAACTTGCATGTAACTGTGACAGTGTGGCATGTACAATGCTGGTGGCCAATTTGCAACTTCACAAAACATCATGTAAGAAAACACTTCTGCATGTTCTATGCATGTACATTGTACATGCATAAGGTAGTTTAATGCAAACTGAAAACATTCAAACACATATACAGTGGTACTTGCTGTATGAAACCACTCCTGTGAGCAGCCGAATTGCTTTTTGTGATGACTAGGCTCGGACATAGGAGTCAATTTCTTTTTAAAATTTACCTGTGGTGACAGGATACTTTTCCTTGGCAGAAGGGGTGGCCACATACAGCAGGTACCACAGTATATTATCCCATCGTTCAGCATTTGCCATCATAGATCAAGTTTTCCTGCTTAACAGACACCAGTGGTGTGCCTAAGACTACCTTGCTCCTCCGCAATCTGTACACTGCCATTTGAAAAGGACTCGCGGTCCTACTGGATGAAGTGCAGTGAACGGCATCTTTTCAGTCCTGTTATATTGAAGTCCGCCAGCTATGGGTTAACCAATTTGTTGTCTAGTCAGCAGGTAGCCGCATTATTTTCTAAAATCTCCTCATGCAACATTTGCTTTTATGTACAAAGCTGCATTTGATGTTGAGCCACACAGCAAATTTGTGAAATTTGTACCCGTCGTGGATATGTTGATACACTGCATGGGGATCTCAATTTTTTATTCATAATGAGTGATAATTTGAAACAACTTTTAATTTCAATGACATCTCTTTTCGCTTCATTTCATGCAGTGGTCAGTCTTATAAGGCCACCTTAAAAGCAACTAAAAGTGGTGTCATCAAACGAAAACAGAAATATGATAAAAAAGGTAAATTTACGGTGCTGCCCAGTGTAACCAAGTGCTTGGCATGGCAAGATATTTTAATGGTTGCTTGTGTTTAAGAATCATGGGCATTTAGTTTTTCTTTCTTTTGCTGACAGCCATTTAGGCTACTAGTTGAGTGATAAGTCTTCCTTTGGTTTGCCATTTACGCTATTTAGTAAGTATTCCTACTCCCTGTTCTTCGGTCATTCACTCCGGCAGACCCTACACCATTTCCTCTATTTTCAGAACATAAAATCCAGTTTAAAAAAAAAGCTTTAAGACTACGAAATAACTGCTATTTTTACTTCTCCATATCATTCTTGTTCCTGGTTTTCTCTCTCTCTCTCTCTCTCTCTCTCTCTCTCTCTCTCTCTCTCTCTCTCTCTCTCTCTCTCTCTCTCTCTCTCTCTCTCTCTCTCTCTCTCTCTCATCAAGATGATAGTAAATGTGAGGCACACGTGATTTTGAACTAATAAAACTGTTGTGGATTTCCGCCAGAGTAGGGTATGCCAGAGACAGCAAAATACACAAGCAGTGTATTTTTCCCTGCGAAACATCGGACTTCATTTACATTGTAGACAGATCTTTGGATACGGTCTATTCCACTTAAAACACAACAAGAAGTTGACTCATTTATTGACCACTCAATCATCATTTAGTGGCAACAACCTTATACCAGGACAATTATATATTCCACCTCGGCATGAGAATTTCGAATCACTTGGCTGAGTCTTGGCCTTGCATGACATACTCAACTCAGTTGGTAACTTCAGTCTTGATACTTATCAGCCATATGCATTTTCCATGCTTGCACAGTGTTTCTGAAAAAAAGGGTGGCGAAACATAGACTTATTTTGTTAAAACGAGTCTCTGGGAGTCCTACCCCAGAAATGTTTTGTGTGAAATGGTGGACATTAAGCCATTTTTAGACTAAAGTGCAAGAAGATTTGAAGAGAGTTTAAACAAAAGTATCCACATGTATTTTGTAAAACAAAAAAGGTGGGCAGAGGGGAGTATTGCCCTCTCACCCCCATCAAAATCCACCCCTCCTACACATGTGCTGCATTCTAGATCTGATACTTTTCAATCACCTGTGTCTTATTTAATGGATGCAAACATATACATAAATTAAAAACTTGGATCCGATTTGAATCTTAATGAAAATCATTGACAGGTTATAAAAAAACAGCCGAAACTGAAACTTTGTCTCTATATTTCCCATATCATGAACTTGTAACGAACTGCCATGTAGTTGATGTTGACCATCACAGTTCAAGTACATGTAAATAAAGTAAATCTTTTCTGCCAATGCCAACTTTTACAATCTTGTCACCTTTACAATGAGAAGAGGGATAGTAAAAGATTCAAAATATAGAAATTGCTGTTCGCATAACACTTTTAACTTGTACAAATTTCTGAAGTCAAACGTAAAGTACAGAGACTGAATGTTTTCATTGCACTTGAACAATCATATAAAAATAGGAGTTCTAAGAAATGGTAATCAACAGGAATGCTAAAATTACCATCCCGCTCCCCTCCCCCCTCCAAAAAAAAAAAAATCAAATCCTGACAAGCATGATTCCTGATTGTTGTGTAACTTGTGATTCAAGTTTGGTGAAGATTGAACCATGGAATTGGATCTATCTGCATTTACATCTTAGTGTTGGTTTAATTATACTGCATTATACTAGATTTAGTTTTTTTGTATCCAGATCTAATTCCATGCTTGTCTGTAATGTATGACAAGCCCTGTTCAAACTGTAAGAAAAGACCACTCTATGTCTATAACCATTATGTAGTGTGAATATAACACTGTGTACAGTGAGTCAGCAAATGTAATTACCTTCAGCCAAAACCAGCTAAATCAGTGTTAAACTTTGAAGTCAAATAATGGCTCCCATGGTCAAATTTTGAAGCATAATTTTCTCTTTCAGCCAGTGAGTGGTTGATGGATACAGCACCAAGTCACTTTGAACTTTGATGCCTATTAAAGAGGTCAAGGTGACAATTGTAACAGTTGCATGTATAAATATGTGTACTCAGTCTGATTAATATACAATGCAGTGTCAGTAGTTACAGAATTCTGCCCTGGCCCGGGTGATGGTCAAGCTTTCTATTGATAATCATGTACAATTGTACATACATCTTATTCTTAACAACCAAACCCCCAAAAGCTCCAGAAAAGATGAACGCTACATATAGTTTCAACCTTTCAACCATACATGACTCATATTCTAATCATTGAATGTTTGTTAGTAAGTTAGTTATAATATACATAGGCCTATGCTATGGCAATGCTAGGGCTATGCCTATAGTACGGGTCTTGTGACAAAGACGGCTAAGCTGCCTGGCGTCTGCAGCCGCTCGAGATTTCGATTATTGGGTTAGCAGCGACAGTGCTTTTCAATGCAATGGTTAACACTGACATTTATCGTCGACTGGGCCATCCTGCACTCTCCTCAGTCCATGATTGACTAAGTATCAAACCTTACGCTTCATCAGTTCTTCATGGCTTCACTGAACTTGCTGAAAGTTCCAAATAATAACAAATAAAATTACCAAAAAAAGTTATCCGCTCTGCCCTCGTACGGATGAGGATCGTTGGCTGGTTAGACCGCTTCCGTCCGCCGACCTTTTGCTGGGGCTTTGGGCCGATGTTCGGTTCGTTATCTTCCTCTTCAACCTTGATCACATAAAAAAGAAAAAAAAGAAAAAACCTCATCCACGTCGACATCGACCATGTACTGTATGTGTCTGTCATCTTTTGCAAGTGAAACGAGTTCCCCAAGTGACGTAATACGCTTCTCAGATTCCGATTAAATTTTTTTTTTTTGTAAGAAATGGGTAAAACTAGACAGCAGCTACTTTTTCCGAGACGAATTCCGGACATGGTAAAAGCAATGCAACCATCAGTCACTCGAACTTACCATCTAGGCCAAACATTCCTGTAACTGTATTACAATGGCCTTTAACTGTAAAGACATTTGTAACAAGTCTGTATGGACCTTTACAGTATCACAGTGATCAAAGAAGCCAAACAAAAAGACAACTTTTCACGAAAAACAAAGACATGGTATTAGGACGCTGAGCATGAGTCATCATTTTGGACCAATCTCACTTACATTGTATAAAACATCATTAAACATACAAATCCAAAACCTCCATGTTATCTGTAGGAAGCAGGGCATATCTTATGTACATGGTGGATAAGATCTATAGGAGAGATCCTGTTGATTAACACCTGATGTTAGAAAACATTAATATTGGCTCCAGAAGAAAATACACAAGAAAAGATCTTCGGCTTACAATATATGTGAAAATCTCATGCAGGTCACTGCTGAGGCTGTAATGGCCACAACTGTGCCCACAGTTTTGGTTCAAAGAGGCATTTTAGTGTCTACTCCCATCACAACATCAACCTCCACAGACATAGTAAGGAGCTTGTCCACTTTTAATATACCATTGTATTGCCATGATAACTGCACACATGATAGGCTACATGACAATAAACCAATGTTACGATGTATGCTATGCACGAAATGGCACCACGATAAGGGTTTTGTTGAAGATTCAGACTATGTAGGAGTCTGGAGTAGCTCTCAGTGCAGGAACATCCCAAAGACACCTGCAGCTATCCCAAATTAAATGTTACACTTCCTACCACTCCTTCATATGAACGAGGCCGAGTGCAATGAAGAAACGCTGCCTAATACCGAACTGCAACTATCATAGTTTCTTACTACAAACTATGAAAGCCACCAAGATGTCAAACAGAAGCCGATACTGTTATGGAGTCAATAACAGTAAAAATGACAATGCGGGGAAATCAAGCGAAGTACGAGACGAGTCCCCAATCTTTGATTGAGTGTGTTGCTGAGCTCCGTGCAGCTGAACTTGAGTTCCAAGGTCTACACAATTAACCTATGACAATACAAGGCAAACATGCTACACAGGAACAATATACCGCTATGCAACCTCAGCTACGTAGTAAGCAATATGAACCTGCCCCTTAAAGATCATGCAATTCAGGATCACACTTTAGTTTTCTCTGTAGATTCATTAACAGAAGTTGTCACTTCAAATGCTAACGTCAGTGTTGATGGGTCATCAAGTCAACACAAACGCGAAGCGTAAAAGAACTGCGACAGGCTACACATGTTCAGCACAGGCTTCACACGTTCAGGTCACATAACTAAGTAGTTGACAGCTATCAGCTAAGAGTTACGTGGGTGGATGAGTGGCTATCATTGGCTGCCTCGTCTTGGAGATAGTTCTACAATTTCCAACTAATGCTAAGTTAGTTTGAAGCGCTTTCAAAGAAGGAAAACAACTTAATTCCATCAAGGAAATTCCAATGGTGGCAATTCGAAATTTATACTGCATGTGTACATATAGCAGAATCCACATAAACAGTCCAGTAGCTCACGGCATTGGTTCTTTTATTTGCATATTTGAGGTAAGTACTTTTGGACAGTTTCCAATACATACCAGGGCCGCTATTAATGGTACTACCATGAATCCCAAACCTCCCAGAACAGCACTGGACTTTGGGTACAGTTTTTTGTGGTGTCTTGTCTGACGCTGTGAGAAAGGGACAATTTCCCACACAACAAATGAAACAAGCTTAAGCCTGTAGTTTACGAAAGAACTGCGCTTGGTGGCACAGAGTGCTTGCAGTGTGGCAGGCTGGGTAGCTTCATGTATATTATTTGTTCCATACAGAAGATAGCGTAAATAAGCTTTCAAGAAGGTGAACTCGTTTCACTCGCTCTGCTCTGTTGTGAGTTTCGCCTGTTACTGTAGTTTCAGTCCTTGTGGGCCTTGATGGACCCTAACCTTTGCTGTGTGAATACGTAGGTAAACAAAGTGAACGCCAATCATGGTTGCTGTGGGTTAACACAAACCCTGGACTACTCCAGTAGTCCCTTTTCATAACATACACAAAAAAAATGTTCACTTCACTACAAAACCAGAATGGACAGCATTTGGCCTGTGTGTAGGGATAATAGCGTAAAAGAACTGCTACGGACCCTGCACTGTTTATGCACGTTCATGTCACACGGTCAGGTAGGAAACGGCCATTACATAAGAGCCAAGTCGGTGGATAAGTGGCTGTCATCGGTTGCCTCGTTCTGGTAATAATGGCTCAATTTCCTTCATGTAATCAAAGAAATGCTACAGATCCAGTAGCGCAGCTTATGCACGTTCAGGTCACACGGTCAGGTAGGAGACAGCTATTACGTAAGAGCCTAGTGGGTGGATTAAAGGCTCTCATTGGCTGCCAATTTCTGGAGATGATGCTACAATTTTTCGCGTGTAATAAAAAAAAATGGTACGTTTGAAAGAAGCACGGTGTCTATTTCATCGAATAATTTTCAACAGTTGCAATTAGATATTTGGACGGTATGTCTACATATTGCTGAATTCGGGTACAAACAGTGTCCATATATTCCAGTAGCTCAAGAAATTGGTTCTTGATTTTCGTTTCCTCCCTTGCCTTCCCATGTGGTCTACTTCCTGTAAAGAAAGTTGTTCATAAGGTTATATCGAGCATGAGATGTAATGTCGGGAAATCGATGGGCCCCACGTTTTGAGTGTATGTAAATTACTATGGCCCTCACCTTTGCAGTGTATACAATTTCAGGCCTTCTTGGACCTGCAGTGGATATACATTGTATGTATAGGTTGGTGAATAAAGTTAACTGCGGTCATGTAGGGTTAATGCAAATATACCAGAATGGAGAGCATTTAGCCTGTATATGTGTATGACGTGAATTGGAATAAAAGCCCCGTCCATCCATGTTATGGCTGGCATCATCGCCAGATACACAGCCTGGCAGCTAGATTAACATACATCTACAGTTACGCCCGGCTAAAGGTTAACAGCCAAACGCTTTTTTCGCGTTTTGCTGGTGTTTGGCTTGTGTTTGGAAACGTTTGAAGACGTTTGGAATGTGTTTGGAAAGTGTTTGGAATGTGTTTGGAAAGCGTTAGGAAAGCGTTTGAGAAAAATCTCAAACACTGTTACAAAACGTTCGAACACTTTCACAAAGCTACCGAACACTTTCACAAACGCATTCAAACACTATGCATTTCAAACACTTCCATTTAAATGATGAAGAATCTCCAAACGTATTTTCAACAGGTCCAGCAATATATGATGTACCTGCATGTAAATGTGCACTTATCCAGGTTGTATATATTTATATAAAACACGATCCAAATACGTTTACCCAAGTGTCTAATTCAACTAAAATTAATTAAAGCCTTAATTCTTCATTTAAGATGTCATGAATACTTCATCTTTTAAAAACTGTTTCGGAGTAAATCCATAGGCAATATCATGATGCATGATCTGATCATGATATTGCCTATAAATCTACTCCGAAATAGTTCCTAATTTTCAATTAAAATATATATAATTGCTCCAAGGACCAATGGAGTATCGCCTGGCTTGCTCCACTGGAGCTAATTATATAGCTTGGCTTAGTAAGCCAAACAATACTTAAATTGAGCTGCTTCTGTATTTCCATTCGAAATTTTAAAAGTTAGCCTTTTTTCAAGAACTTCATTTTCAGAAAAAGTATGATAGCGACTGGGTATACTTGCCACTGAAAGATCTGTAACTTTGTAATAAATGAAGTGTTAAACCTGTTAATGTAGGCATATTATTTGTTTTCCTTTACCTATACTTATTTTCTTCCTTAATTAGGTATGGCCATGTCATAATATTGTTGATTACAAGTAATAATATAAATATTATCAGGTAAAGCTGACAAATACATATTTCCAGGAACTATTTGTCACTGACTCATTTTTTCTTTTCTTCATTTCATGTTAACTTGAATCAGATATAAAGCGGAATTTGATTTGTGGAGCCCAGATTAGTGAAGTTTTCATCCCTGAAAATCCAAATAGTCCGGATGAAAATGCAGTGGCAAATGCCAGGAAAACGCATATGAGAGCATCTATTTTTGATAATTTTCTGGGGGAGGCCCTACAGACCCCCCCCCGAAAAAAAGCTTCGTGCCGTCGGCACTTCGCCATCAACTCGCTGACACCCCCCTCCCCCCGAAAAAATTCTGGATCCGCCCTTGAAGCCAGTATATCTGAGGCTTTAACACTTTCTAGTCTGAGTCGGCAGCTTTTTAGACACTTGTTAAAAATATTCCTGTCATCACAATTAGATTACCAAGTGTACATGTACATGTATCACATACGTTTGGCGCAAAGTGTAAAGTGTTTGAAAGCGTTTGGAAAAGTGTTTGAAAACGTTCGGCTTTCACCAAACTCGTTTGGCAAAGTGTTTGAAAGCATTTGGCAAAGTGTTTGTAAAGCGTTTGGAAAGTGTTTGGAAAGTGTTTGCTACGCGTTTACAAAACGTTTGACTTTCACTGAAAGTGTTTGGGAAACTTTTGGGAAACGTTGGTCCGTTTGGCGTTTGTTAACTTGAACGCGAGCGTAACTGTAAGCTCAAAGATGTGGATTTATAGCCGAACGGTTGCACCCTATCAAAGCACTGAATGTCATGGAAAATTTTAACTTCTCTGAGCACTTTATCCTGCTCAATCGATTAAACAGGCACCACTAATTTATGCACTCCCAACCAGAAACTATTCTGCAGTTTGTGATAACTGAGTATGAGCTACAAAACCTGAAACAAATAAAATAAATTGTCATTCATGCATTATCAATAGGGCTGGTTCGCACGTAAACAATAAAACACCAATAGTCAATGTGGCAAATGAAATCAATTGTGAAAGAGACAATTGGCTTATGTAGACAGCGAGAACATGAATCTTCAATGAGATGGTCGTTAATAAGCAATTTCATTGCTTCTTTATAATGAATCGCCCCACGGTCTGTCTTGTGACTTGTGGTGTCCTTCTTTACTTTGTTGATCCAGGGCGGAGCTCTTCCTCCTGGCGGTGTCTTTTAACTGCCAGCAGTTTAGAGCTTCGCTCTGGACCCTTGACGTCTCGTTTGTCCGGTGATATTGTCCTCTTCCGACAAGAGGGGTTAATATAGGGCCTTGCCCTTCCCCCGATTGTTTTCTTTGGAATAAAATATGTTTAAACCAACATAAGTGTCAAATATGTGGCAAAAAAATGGGCTACACCTAGTGGAGAGAGGCAACATCATGCAGCGGCTCAGCCCTTTTACTCAATCAGCTGTACACATGCACTCTTAGGGTCAGCAAATTTGTGAAGCCCCAGTAGATTCTAGGTACTTGGCAATGATTTTCTGCAAAATTGCATTTTAAAAATTCCTTACTAATTGGACAGTGGCATTACCATATCCAAACCGCTGAATCACATATATTTATAGTTCGTCTTTACCCAAAAGAGTCCAAACGTATGTGCAAAGTTCCATAGTGTCAAAAAAGCCATGTCTAGTTTTAACATGACAGAATGCAAAAAGTTTTGTTTTAAATTATAGGCATGTTTTAGTAAATTGGCTTGAACAGATGCATCATTCATATGCATATAACAATTTATTAGCTCTTTATGTTGTCGGTTCAACATTTGCTACTTATGGTATTTTTGTAAAGTTCAATGCAATTTGATTGTGAAGATCCAGACGGTTTTTTGTTGATGCAAGTAACCACAGTTTTCAGCACTACTTGGTGAATGCCATCGCAATCACCTCATATTGCATTATACTGAACCGCAAGACTGTTATGATAACCAATTATACAAGGAGACTACTGTCACTGAGCTCATGACAGTACCGCCCACAACAAGGAAACCGTGCACATAAAGCTACAATCTACTTCCATTCACTGGCGCGCAGCGACTTTAGGAACCGTGGCGTTTGCATAAAGTGAGAAATATTCATGTTGATACAAAAAACTTCTTTGAATGTTAAATGTATACCTGTGAATTTGAAGCCAGCGTCTCAACTAAAGAGTAAGATTTGACATCACGAAGGACTCACAACAGTGCACCTGAAAGTTCGTAGTCTTGCATCGAAAGCTGATCAGAGCAGTCTACTGTTGCAGAGTAAAAACTAATCACGTTTTGTGTTCCACAGGACGTGACAACTATGTTCCAATCGATCTATGCCCGGGTCATTTTAGCGCTTATTTCCCCAGTGCAGGCGTTAATTCCAAGGACCAGACTGGCTTACCAACTTTCACGGGTACAATCTGTGATAACGAGTTCATATTATCTAATATTAATAATGAATGTATACCTTTGCAGCTAATCAGTTTACCTGAAAGAAGCAAACTTTATGTAATGGGAATGGACAGTCGTTTGTTTTCTTTCGCCGCACTATCAATAATTCGATCGTTGATATATTGTCTTTGTTTAGTGACATAGTACAATGTACCAGTTGACTGTAAGCTTATTCATGTTGCGTTGGTATACAAAAACAAAGACGGTCGTTGTGAATATGCATACTATTGTGCGATATCCATTTTGTTATATGTTAGGAGAATAATAGACAAGCGTGTACAATACGCTTTGTTTGAATTCTTCACGGATAAATTAAAATCTCATTACATCTGAGCAGTCAGCATTTGTAAAGCATCACTCAACACAGACTGCATTACATGGTACGGAGCGTGACTGGTTGGGTAAAATCAATGATGGCAAAATAGCTCTCCCGGTCTTTATTGGTGTTCAAAAGTGCTTTGACACGATTGACTTTAAAATCCTGCTGCAAAATGAAATTCAATGTAATTAAAGATGATGCAAATTCATAATTTTGATCCCATCTACATGAACGTTCACAGATCGTACCCTTTACCTGGAAATCACCGGAGAGAAGTGGTACAACTGTTGGTGTCCCACAAGGCTCTTCCTTGACACCCATGCTATTTTAATTATTTATAAATGATAAGTCCACATGCCTTGAGGAATCCAAGTGTCACACATTTGCTTATGACACAACCATTTACTGCAGTGTGTCTGTCGAAGAGGGGCAGATTCACATTTAACAAGACCTTATTGACGTAAATAAATCGTATAAGTGAAACAAACTGGCAATGAATATTGAGAAATCTAGTTGTATGCCTATGGGATCCAAAAGAAGATTACCTGACAGTGAGCTCAATTTAAAAATTAAAGATGCGTGCGCGTCAAAAGGAATCGCAAGCAAAATTACTACTCGTCAAGATTGAAGCAAACCTTAGATTGGATGCACATGGAAACTTGATGCCAGTAAACTCACACATAAAATTGGTCTTCACAGTTGACGGTCAAACATCGTTCCGTTCCGATTTTAAGATACCATTTATAAGAGTACTATGTTGCCTCATTTTGATTGCTGTGATACGGTATGGGGAAACTGTAATAAACACATTCAAGGCAGTAAACAACGTCTATAAAATAGCATAGCCATAATCACATCCGGCATTTTCGATTACTCTGTTCCCTAGCCTGAAATCTATGCTGGGCTTGGGTGGCAGTCTCTCGCAAAGCATTGAGAATGTCACAACACCATATTCATATATACAAGTGTGTCTATGATCAGGCGCCAGTTTATGTCACACAAAAAAATCAGCTTGAGACAGAGTAAACATAATTGCAAAACAATAAGTGCCAATGCCGCCAATTTGCATGTTCCCCGATCACACCATGAAAAGTCCAAGGACTCCTTACTATATAAGGGCGCAGTGGCATGGGACAAACTGCCCGAGTCTGAACATCAAGCAGAATCTGTCGATGTCTTCAAAAACGATTGCTCCAATTAAATAGAGTGTATACATTTTTTTCCTTTTTTATAAACATTTATTTTAACCTAGTGCATTTTCAGTTTTCCATGCATGCTGTTGAGGTTATGTGTGTAGGATTTGTTTTTACATATATATTTGTTTCTATATCACTGTGTATATTATCTTATGTTGGTTCAATATTTTATATTGTAAGATGCAGGGCCCCCGGAAGAATACTCTCTGAACGGGTTGCCTTATCTTAAGATGTTCAAACAGATAAATGAATAACTAAAAAAATTATGATGGTCTTAATTTTCAGATAATGGTAAAGTTCACTTAGAACTGAATGGTATTTGTTGGGGCCATCTTATCTGCATATGTCCACTGAAATTTTCAGATGATGTGAAATGAATGATATGAATTACAAAGAGAGGGTTAAGAACCGTCAACTAGCCTTCATCACCATTAGCAATGAACAATAATGTGCCAAATCGCTGGACACGACCTTTTTGAACATGCTGGGTAGGGAGACATGCATGACTACGGAGCATACTATATGGCATGCGTACAGATCATTAGGATTTTTCAAAGTCTTTAAAAACAGAAAGTTAAACTGTTGTCGCTTGAGGAGCAAATAATAATAATGATAATAATAATAATAATAATAATAATAATAATAATAATAATGATAATAATAATGATGATAATAATGATGATAATAATAATGATAATAATAATAATAATAATAATAATAATAATAATAATAATAATAATAATAATAATAATAATAATAATAATAATAATAATAAATAGCAGTGGGTTCGCCAACTATGGTGTTCAAGAATTGAGGTTTAGGCGAACCCCAAGGACATTCAGTGCAATTTAAAATATATTTGTCAGATAGGTTAACAGTTGCCCCCCCCCCCAAAAAAAAAAAAAAGAAAAAGAAAAAGGATGAAAGCTTGGAGGTTGTAAAAGTCAGAGAAGCGTCAATGTGTGAGAACCTGACAGAAATGCATTCAAGGTACATCCCCTCCAAACTCAATTTAGACCTGTAAGACACTGCAGAAATGGCACAAATATTCAGCTGACTAACAAGCCAGCTGAGGTAAAAACAACCAAGCGACAGCATTTGAAGTTTGCCAGTGGAGTTCGAAAAATTGGAATACGAAAATGATATATGCGTCATAGGCACGTTACCAAAAGAAGACGGATATTCGTGGATTTATGAAATATAAATATAAGTCTGATACGTGCTAAACAGGTCTTTAAAAGGAGATTTGCTTGTTATGGCCGAAAATACCTGCCACGAAGACACAACATAAAACGCCTACGGGCTAGTTTGGTTAGCTGTGCACGCAAAACACAAATCCTTATCAATTCACTGCTTCCATGCCCACTGCATGTCTGAAGTATACATGCGTGCATGCATATCAAGTGTCCAGTCTTTACTCTTTCAGTGCAAATTTTTAGAACGAGTCAACAGCTTTCCATTTTTTAAATCTTTATTTAAACATTTATTTTAACCCAGTGCACTTTCAGTTTTCCGTGCATTCTATTGAGATTATATGTGTAGGATTTGTTTTTACGTATATATTTGTTTCTGTATCTCTGTGCATATAATCTCATATTGGTTCTATATTTTATATTGTAAGATGTAGGGCCCCCGGAAGAATACTCTCTGAACGGGTTGCCTTATCTAAAGATGTTCAAACAGATAAATTCAACTCCATAAGCGTTTTTTGAGGTTCTTTGTAAAGTGTACCACAGCAATAATGTTACTGTACTCTTGGTAAGTTAGTTGTTCAGGGGAGCGGCTTTGCCGTTGCGAATTCTCTTAATCATATCCTATGTAAGTACAATATTTTGAGCTCAAAGTTGCCTTCGTATAATGTACACGATCTGCTTGTACTTGTTGACAATGCCAGACACATACCAGCTAAATTTTGTTCACCTGCCAATACCATCCGCCAGTTATGTGAAATTAGGGATGGCAGCTGGCAGACTACTTGAACACAGAAGTGCCATAACTTCGTTAACTTCCTGTGCACCTGTTAAAGTATCTTCGTTATTAGAAGGTGTACATTATTCCGATGTTGAATGACCAGTGTTTGTTCTACTCTTTCACCTCTTTCTTTGTATCTTTATGATATATACAATACAGTCTACTATTATGTACGAATAAAGATATATATATATATATATATATATATATATAATCACTAGATAAATAATAAGATGGTCTTAGCCTCCATATAATGGTAAAGTTCACTTGGTATTTGTTGGGGCAATCTTATCACGAGAGGGGCTCATATAGGCGTTACCTGCTCCCCAATCGTTTTTTCTTTCAAAAATTAAATAAGTTTAAACCAACAGCTTTCTTATGCGCCGGTTGGAAACACAGCGCTCGAAACACGCCGAGGAAGGCTGCAGACCAGGACTATTATATTTTCTGTAACTATTGCACACTGGTACGTGAGTAAAAGGTCATTTCACAAGGAATATGGATCTATCGGGGGTATCGCAATTGAGAGCACTTCATCTCAAGTACTTCGACTTAAGTCGCAGTTGGCACTGAGAGAGTTTACGTCTGCTCTTACTCATTTTGTTTCAATGCAAAGGTAACAAACCTCACCTTTTAGAAACAGATGCTAATCACAGTTAACATTCAGAAGCCTTTACAGTAACTTTATGATGGGATATAATGGTCTGCTATTAGTGACACTTTCCTATGAATGTGGTTCTGTCTTTTATGCTGAAGATACTTGGAATCAAGTGTCTGGGGGTTTTATCCAAAATTATCGTTCCTGGTAATATCATGATTTCTTTGAAGTTAGAACGATAATTGGGCCACTAAGGTATTATAGACGCCAAGAACAAGACATCAAGGACAGGAAGTCAGTGTACTATGTTTGTTTTTCCTCTAGTACGTCGAGAGGACCACCACTTGGGAATTTTTAATGACGGTTCATAAAAGTACGCTTGGGTGTGTCATTACGCCCTGACGTTGCAAGGCGCCGACATGTGTGCTAAGTCAGATGTTACCATACTGTCATCATGTGAGTGGTGCTTCACACCCGTTTCCTAGAATTCTGGTGTTCCTTGTCAATACGTTACTCATTTAAGTGGAGCAAAGCGCGTGTGCATGTACTTTCAGATGCCCCACTGTGACAGGTGTTCAACTTTGAGAGCATCAGGTTCCACGCGGAAGTCACCACATGAAGTTTTCATCGGAGTTCCACCCTTGCTCAATGCAAGGAGTGAAACACTCTGGTTATGCTGATACATATGTTCCTTGTTTTTTTTTCTGAGACCTGACTCATTTAATCATTTTGTGACGGCACAAGAGAAAAAAGGACGAAGCAATGCGACAGGTGTGACCCAGTTTTTGCTGTAAACCGAGGCACGTAACCTTTTATAAAGGACGCCCCTGCTGCCAACATAGTTTAATATTTCTTGCGTTACAAAAGCGTTATTTTCCTGTTATGACCATATTTTACCTTCATATAACAAAATATTATCCTAATATCACAACAATTTTATCTGGTTATTACCAAACGAGTACCTTGTTTTAACAAGATTAAAACAAGATATCTGGTTTCCCGGATAAGTGTCTCGTCTGACAAAGTGTCCGTTGTTTCCAGATAATATGTTGTTGAAACCAAATATAATCTGATTATGAGTGGAAAATAATCTTACAATAAAAAAGTGAACTCAGGTTGGCACTAACCGAATGTTCTGGATAAAACGGCGGTCTTCGGTGTCATTGCATATGTTAATGACATCCTCTTACCTTTAACTGGCGTATCCAATAACAAAGGTGGGTTGGGGGCATCACAAGATATTCATGTGTGCTATCAATGAAATATATTGTCTTCTCCTGTCTTCACACAGGTGAACAAATTATAATCATATTTTTGCACAGCAAGCAATAAATCATAATCTATCTTAATGAGAAGCCATAATATATATATATAGTTATTATAGACACCTGTAATACAGCGCACACACCTGAATTTCCCATCTTCTATGTACCTTTGTGCTGTAGAATGACAGCCTGAAGCTGAACATAACATTTGGACCAGACGTACGGCACCATTAAAGCGGTGTGTATCATGAGATATTGCACATCGTATAATCCTATATATGTCGGTTGTGACCTATAGTTTTACAGGTGAATTGAATTTTGAAAGTTCAACATTTTTTAAACATCTGTGTTCTGTCTTATATAAGATGAAAAATGCTTTCTGAGGTAACATTTAGAAAATAAAAGGAAGACAAAAGCAAACGCCAAAGAGAACCGATTGATCTCCCAACTTGTCTGGCAAACAAAGTATGTGTATGATTCTACAGACGGAATTATTTTAAAGGAAATAAAAAAGCAGTAGTAATCATTACACGACTTGATGTACATGCTTTCTGCCTTGTTGCTTTTCCCCCAGAAGATATATATTTGAGCACATCAGCTACACAAGCAGCATCTTTAACTTACGCCACAGTTTCCTTTCGCAAGATTATATTATATTAGGAATTATATATACCCATAACACCAATAGCTGCTAGAATACCAAATATGTACAACGATCGGATGACGACAAATTATTTTCTTAGTCAAGTGAACTCACTGTCGTATATCGGCTAACGGAATACACATATGATTGGATCAAACAGGGAGCGCATGATTGATCAGGTGATGACGCAATATCAAACAGGAGAAAGAGTTAATATTCAGACACAGCATTACCTTATAGTGTTTCATACATTTGTTCCAATGCACCATGATGAAAAAAACCTAGCAATTTAAAGCAATTTGACAAATGTAGGTTTTCATTATATTGAGATATCTGGTGGCGCCCTCTTCCTCAAATATTCTCCACTCATTGCATGAGAGGTGCAGAGTGAAAAGGGCGTCCAAAACTACCTTCCTTGAATACAGTTTCTTAAAGATTCCACCTTTGAAGATTATTCTTCAAGGGTCCCATGCCTCCATGCCCAGATGTACATTTCAAGCTCTGGGCCGCATATGTCCTAAAAGCCGGACGCAATTTTGACCGCTCTGGGGCGTCAACGTCTTAAAGGAGGCACCAACCTGTCCAATGGTCAGGTGGGTCTTGCAGGAATGCCCATGTCATTTGTTTCAAAATTGCGGCCCCTACTACGGGTAACCGACAACCAAATCGTCCCTTTTCTCCAGGCGTCGAAAATGCTACAACTATTCACAGTGTTACAATGAAGTGGTATTATAATTTATGTCCATAATGCTATTCAAAATTACCAGTATCTATATCATTATGAAGAACCTTACCTAATATCTTGCTGTGTCAATATTCACCTACATTATAATTATTTTAGGTAATGTTTGGAGGGAGATCCTCATGATGTGTGCTTTATATGCACTTTTTAAAATTTTACACGCGAAATAAATGATTTATAAATTTAAATAACGCTTGACCGGGTTAATGATGCACGCCTGAACTCTCTTAAACTCTCTATGGCCCCTTCAGAAAATTATAATAACTTTATTCTTAAACTACTGTCTTGTGGGGTCATACGAAACATTAGAGCTACTTTTAGTGAGGGGCTTGAAGACGGACGCGTTTATCACAGGCCATGTATTTCTCTCCTCAAAGGAAATCGGCAAACTTACAGGTGCAATGTGTTGAAGACCCCTTAAGGACTAAGTCATCTCTAAGGCAGCGTAAAAGCTTTTGGACTCCTTGAGAATTACCCTACAGCTTAAGGATCTTTAAAGACAACATATATTTAATGCAGCAAGAGGTGCATCAGAAAAACAATCGAGAGGCAAATTCCATGAAGACATGTTGTTAAATTCTATGCCTTTTTGTTTGGTCAAAGGGTGGGGGAGGAATGAAGAGATATACATATGCAAGAACGTGTTAGAAAAGTACACATTTGAACATTTTTTTATGAAGTGCAACGGTCATGTGCACTTTGATAACTTTTTTCAACAGTGGCGACCTCTGATGCTATTGCCCTTTCTGAAAGGTTTTATTGCATGCGCATTAGTTAGGTTAATTTTCACGTGGGTATTCATAAATACATCACTGTCTACATACATTGTACCTTAGTAAGCATGAATTATGTTTGTATATGAGAGGTTGCATACAATTTATACATTTGAAAATTATGGCATACCTATGTTTTTTATCGAAGTAAAGGTTGGCATATTTTGTTTTTTTGCATAAGTATAAAGCATACAGAACATAATAAAACTAAATATCCGAATTCCTTCCCTGCGTTATTTTTACAGTCATTGCATTCCGAAAAAAGATATAATGTTATGCATCTATTATCATTTTTCTTAATGCGTAGGACCTCTGTGTTTAATATAGTGGGAGTTTTGGAATATACGTATAAACGTAATCTGAGTAGATTATGTTTGCAGATGTTTAATATTGTAAAGCATAAGGAAGCACACATTGTGCAGCATATGCCGCTAAACATTAATGCTATGGGTCAGGAGAGCCACTTCTATCTATCTATCTATCTATCTATCTATCTATCTATCTATCTATCTATCTATCTATCTATCTATCTATCTATCTATCTATCTATCTATCTATATATCTATCTATCTATCTATCTATCTATCTATCTATCTACCTACCTACCTATCCATCCATCCATCCATCCACCCATCTATCTATCTATCTATCCATCCATCTATCTATCTATTTATACATACAAACATATATATATATATATATATATATATATATATATATATATATATATATATATATATATATATGAGAAAGTTTAACACTATATTAATTAACTATGTTGTAATGATCAAAAACGCATCATCTTTAGTTTTTGTGGAGTTAAAACCCAATCGGGATTCCCTAATGTGTTTGTGGAGACTCTAATAGGCAACTGCCAAGCTGCCGTTAAATCGTACTCTTAACGGAACCATTCTTACTTAATAGACTTGCATGACTTGACAGCAATGATAAACTGCCATGTCTTTAATCGTGGGTACATAATGGCAGGAAAATATCATAATATGAATACAAAGATACTTTAAAAATGGAAATTTCTGTTCCCAGAGGTAGGGTTGCCTTTTTATGGGTTCCTAACACACATTTGAAAAATGTCACATGTCAGCTCCTGAAATATTGCTTCTGGGTACATTGAAATTACTGAACACCAGTGACATGGCACTTAAGCAGATTTATGCGTTAGCTACTCTAACTATCTATCCGTATGAAGATATCACTGTGTAAAAGGAAAACATGTTTCAAAGATAACTACAAAAGACAAAGTACATAATAATAATATAATCATGGTGGTTTTATGACCTATGCTAGACGTTAGGGTATAGTTAGTGTGCTTAAAGCGATATTTAATGAAAAAATAAACAAACAAAAATCAAACAAACAACACAATATTAGGCCTCCCATAGACCTATATATTTCATTGGTGGCAGACGGGATATACTGAAATGTTTCTCATCAACTGAATCCCAGCGTAAATTGTAATTGTAATGGATTACGTCGAGGCATTTTTCTCTTTCTATTTTTGTATAGCAAGCAGCATGAATACAATTTTTATTGACGTTTACTGGCATCAATGTACATCAAAATAATAATTACGAATTTCGTTTAGAAATAATTGAAGAACATATCTTTTTGTTGCATCCTGCATGCGAAACAAACACTCACGTAGGTTTGAGCAACTGTACAACCCATTTTCAAACAGTGCAACCTTTTTCTGATACAGTGGCCAGATACAGCGAGGTGATACATTTGCAACTAGAGAGTCTAAAAGTCAATAAATTGCGCAAATATACAATACTCTTAACTACACTTCCCTGTGAATAATACAGATATAAGAAATCTGATACATTCCTGGCAAGAGATAACATGGAAACTACAAGATCTGTGGAATGATTGCTTCAAAACGGGTTGAAAGTTAAAAAAGAAACAAGCTCAAAGGATAATTTGAATGACGTCCTTGGCAGCATGCCCATGTATCACTGATACTATTGTCGTTTTGACCATTGTTTCCATGATCAGCAAATTTACCCAACATGTCGTAACATCATCATTTACATACACATGTATTAACACGTCATTGGTAGGGTTGATATCATTTTGAGTCAGGTCACTTTGATCTTGCTCCTGTATGGAGTGAGTTTGATAAGATATCTCTTTACCCGCCCTGTCATCTTGAGAACCTCGAAATGATCGCCAGCTATTGTGGACATTTTTGTCAGCTTATCAAAATTGTCAACAATTTTTTCTGAATCTTGGTTAGGCCCTTCCATCGCCCAAGGCTTTCATGATGGCTACCCTCATATCATGTTGTTTTTTTTCCTATAACGGCTACCCTGCCACCAGGCTAGACTTCTATAACAGCCATCAGTTTTTTTTTCCTTTAACGGATACCCTGCCATCATGATGAGTTTCCAATATATACAATTCCAAAGAGTGTTTAATGAGGTGATTCGCTTGCCTCATATTGTGACTATTATGTCTCGTCAGCCATTGCACACATGTTCGCGCACACTGCGCACTTCAAACTACCATTCCCCATTTTCACCTATCCACATCTCTATGGTGAAAACAGGCTTACTATTATTGTTTAAATGCTTACAAAAATTTTGTTCTACCGTAAGGCTATGTTTCAAACTATAACTACCACACGCATACCCATTTAATTATCATTCTACCAATCACACCTGCCACTGCCCTGTGTGTATTGGTCATGAACTCTATCCCCGACAAGCTGGATGATAATTTGTGTTGCAGATTAATTCCTTCATCAGTCTCACGCATACATCATTCAGCCTTCAGCTTCGCAATGTACCGCTTCAAATACACACCCGTCTGTTCTGTGGGTCCACATATCCGCACTCTCTATAGTTTGTCTATACACACCATTACAATTGTATTGGTGCATTTTGGTCCAGAACCACTTCCTAGTAGTCATTACCCTGTTCTGCCGTCCAAACATTTTACTCTCCATAAGCTAGTCTGTCACTGTCTAACCTATATACATATGAAAGTACCATTATCCATATTGCACACGTGCCTCTTTAGAATTTTGCCATAGGTTGTATTAGGACAAATAAGTTGAAGGGTCTTCGGCGGGTAACTACTCAGAACATGTTTTGGAGCCTATACCCGTACATGTCTCTCTGAGAAGCAGCTCCTTGTCTAAGCTAAAGATTTAGCAAAGACAACCCACATAATAATGATTGATTATGAACGTGGCAAATGATGAATTAGCTAAATACGTGATTTTTGCTTATAAATGCAGAGCTTCATAATGAATGAAGAATACTTGTCAAGCCAAACATAATAACTGAATTTATATAGTACAAGTTCAGATACGAACAATTTAAGTTACCCCTGAACCAGTGTGTACCCTGTCTAGCTGGATAGCTTATCTTAGTTAAACCACTAAACAGTGTATAACTGCAGTAGAAACAAACTGGAGCATTATATTCAGTCCCAGTGATTATTTAAAAAACAGTTGCAACTACACCACCTGTATGAAATATAGCAGCATTTAACCTAATTGAAGTGCATAAGATGTAACTGCTCCACTCACTTCTCAAAACATCTGAGATAAGGATTTTCTGATATCATACATCATTGAACGTTGTACACCCCCCCCCCCCCATTTATTTTGCGAGTCATGCTGGATTTCTTTTGAAAGGGAACTTGTACTTCTTAATCCATCCATAAAGTATGATTTAAAAGGGAGAAATTCGCAAGTGTAAGTGCAAAAGTGATCTTGACAGACCAACGCCCTTGTCCGTATGAATTCATCAGTAGGCAAAAGATAAATGTTATTGCTTTGGTAACTCTGGGATCTCTTTGCTCTCATTGTTTGGTTTAAAATTTATGAATGTGGGTTATGTGTTTCTAAATTGTTTAATAAATACTTCATTGGCTATGTTGTGCTGTGGGCTTGGTTCTGCGACTCGTAGTTATAATGGAGGTAGAGTGTGTTTAAAATGTTCCAGATTCAAAACTATCACAAAAACAATATACGCCTACTTTCTTCTTTTGCTGTAAACTAAACTGACTGACTAATCAGAAGAACCTAAAAGTGATAGACCTACCAGGTCTCTTTTTATTTTTGGCAGAAGTGATGAACTTTGGGTTTTGAGTTGTCAGGCCTAAACATTTGAAACGAAAAACACTATAGTCTGAAGTTACTGAAGGATATTTCAAAGGCCGATAGGACCGGCTGTTTAAAATCACCAGTTGCCTTCTATGGGTGACTGCCTGTCTCAAGTCAGGAGCGAAACTTGTTTCTTCACATTGGTATTGGAGGATGAATGTTGACGCATTGGTAACTCTGGAATCTCTTTGCTGTCATTGTTTGCTTTGACATTTATTAATATGGGTCTTGTTTTTTCTAAACTATTGAAACTTTACTTTTGACCTGCCTACAATGTGGCTATTTTCAGTAATGTCCATAAGAAGAGATGTGTTAAGCTGAAGCTAATTAGCCAAGGTCCAAGCGCAGCTAATAGGCCAGGGATACACGAGAAGCAAAAAAGCTTGAAAAATAAGCAACTATGCTGATTATCCAAATTTAGTGTGTGAAACCTGCAGTAAAACATACTAGCTGGTGATAAAACATACTAGCTGGTGCTGAAATATAACATCCAATACAAGAACGACATCCATATACTGCTTGCTTATTTACCAACAGTCCCATTGTGTGCTGCACAATAAATGAGTATGCTGTGTCTGACGTTCTTACCTTACAAATGTTTGGGAATTTTACCTTCTGCTTCCAGCTAGTCCTTGGCGGGAAAGTTTCGATGTATGGCAAGCTTCTGCAAGGTCAGTTTCAAAGAATATAAGTGTACCTTATGCTACTAAAATGAGTTTCATGATATGCATGGATGGAAGTACACAGAAGAACAAGAACCTTCCATTCCTTGCCTTTATCCTCATAATCAGGATGTATGACCCTATCATGTGTGGTGGATCACGTGTACAACCATCAATATACTGTTGTTCAGTGCCATCTGGTGGGCAATGCCAGGGCCCGTGACCATGTCCAGTGACATGGGTGAGACCCCAGCCTGGAATAAAACCCCCAGGCTACACCCAGGATGGGGAGTTCAATACCGGGAGCCACGAGGGACAGGTCTTCAAGCCAGCAGGTCTAGGACAGTCTGTCAAGGTGGTAGAGCTCCAGTGCAGAAGCATTGCCCGGAAAACGTGCTTGTGGACTAACAAGCGTGGTGTTTGCAAGCACGGCTACTGTCACGATAAGGTTGGTCACAACTTTTATTATCGTGCCCACAGTTACATGTATACGCATACAGCGGGTTCGTGTGCACAGGGATTTCTGTGCGGTAAATAGAAGTAAAGTCTTCATTGGTGTCAGAAGTGATTTTTAAAGTACCCACTCTTGGATAAATTATTAAATTTCTTGCTGGAAAATTGTAATTTGAAAAAAGTCACTTGGTCAAAATGTTTATTCGCCTGTACATTCTCTGAGGTATGTGATACTTCGGTACGCCAACACAGGCACAACAGGCATGTGTAATTGATCAAGTCAAGCAAACAGCAGGGTAAAAAGTTGTTTTGGAACAAAATCGTGGCAAAATTAATTTCTAGGCAGGCGTAAATTAACCTATCTGCCATATTGACTAGAAGTGTGGTCAAACCAGTTTTGAAGACAGCACCTTATGCACTGTAATAGTGTACGATTGATTACAAGTATGCCAGCAGTCTGCAAGTTAGACATGGTAAAGCAAAGTCATAAACAAGTACCAGATCACTTGAAAGATCTATTTGATAGATCATGCATTGGTCTTTCACATGAAAAGTCTGAGGCAGTGGCAAAGCTATTGGTAGAGTTTGAAGGTATCTTTACAAAATCAGACACAGACTTAGGGTGTTTTAAAGGAGTTGAGCATCAAATTGATACAGGGTCTGCAAAGCCTGTTCGCCAGCGTATGCACTGAACACCAGTTGGCTTTGACGATGAAGAAGAAAAGCACTTAAAATCTATGTTAGATGCTAGCTTGATAACACCATCTAATTCAGAATGGGCATCAGCGCCTGTCTTAGTTAGAAAAAAAGATGGAACTGTAAGATGGTGCATAGATTACAGTCACCTAAATAGTGTCATGGTCAAAGATGCTTATCCATTACCAATTATAGAAGAATGCCTTGACACTCTAAGTGGTTCGACCTTCTATAGTGCTTTCGATATGGCTGCCGCGTACTGGCAAGTGCATGTAGCTAATCGTGATAAATCTAAGACAGCCTTTGTCACGAAGTTTGGTCTATTCGAATTTACCAGAATGCCATTTGGGTTATGTGGGGCATCTCAAACTCTACAAAGAGCCATGCACCTGGTGCTTAGAGCCTTAACCTGGAGGTCAGTTTTGGCCTACCAAGATGACGTAATAATTCTTTGTTCAAATTTGTGGGACCATTTGTCTAATTTGCACGAGGTCTTCTCTAGGCTGAATGCTTACAACCTGAAATTGAAGGGAAAAAAGTGTTCCCTATTTTGTCGTGAAATAAAGTTTTTGGGAAAAGTAGTTTCAGGACATGGATTGGCTGTGGACCCAGAAAAGGTCAAAGATGTGTCTGATTGGCCTATTCCAAAATCAATCAGGGAGGAAGAATCCTTCTTGGGGTTCATAAATTATCATAGGGACCATCTCAGAAATTTAGCTGAAGAAGCGGCATGTCTCTCTGAACTGACAGGTCCGAAAGCCAAATTTGAATGGTCTGAAAAACATCAGTGTGCTTTTGACAAACTAAAGTCTACTCTTCTTGGGACTCCAGTACTTGAATTTCCTGTAAAAGAGGGGTTGTACATCTTGGATTGCCATTCTTCCGACATTCTCATTGGGGTGGAACTGAGTCAAATACAAGATGGTACGAAAAAACAATTGCTTACAGTAGTTTTGTGTTAACACCTGCACAAAGAAAGTACTGTACCACCAGGAAGGAGTTGTTAGCAGTAGTGAGATTCACTAGATAGTACCGCCATTATCTACTTGGCAATAAATTCATAGTGTGGTCTGACCATAACAGTTTGGCATGGCTTATAGGATTTAAGCAAATTCGGGGACAACTTGCCAGGTGGCTAGAAGAGCTGGCACAGTATGACATGCAAATAATTCATAGGCAAGGGAAGCTCCACGCCAATGCTGACAGCCTTAGCCGAATCCCTGATAATGTGACATATTGCGACTGTTGTGTAGCAGGTACACAGCTTAATTCATTGCCATGTGGTGGCTCTAAGTTTTGTCAAACAGCACAAGAAGAGTGGCCGAGATTTGAGGAGGATGTACACGATGTTGTGCCTCTGTCACTCAGAGTAGTCAGAACAGATCCATCTAGTTCTAATTCACAACATGGTAACATTCCATCTGCAAGTACTCCAGGCCACAGTCATGATACAGGAGGGAATGCCTCCCATGACTCTGGTGTAGAAAATCAAAGTAGTTGGGTAGCACAGTATACCAACAAAGAGTTGAGAGACTCTCAGTTAAAAGATTCAGACTTGTCACAACTGATAGCCTGGATTGAAACTAATTCAGAGCCTCCACAACATGAATTATGGTTAGCAAGCCCTGCTGTTAAGCATCTCTGGCTATGTAAATCACAGCTAAAAATTCAAGATGGAGTCCTGCTGTATGAATGGCAAGACCTTATGGACAGGAAGTTGTGTTTTATAGTGCCAAAAGCCTTAAGGGAGGATGTTTTAAAGGCGCATCATGATGTTAGGCTAGCGGGTCACCTAGGGCCAACTAAAACACTACAGCACTTAAAACAGAAGTTCTTTTGGCATGGTATGAGCCAAGACTGTAATGACTACATGAAAAGTTGTCAGAAGTGCAGCAGAAATAAAAAGCCAAGACAGTGGCAAAAGACAAGATTAGGGAGATATCATGTAGGTAGTCCTTTAGAAAGAGCACATCTTGATATTCTAGGTCCCTTCATAAAAAGTGCTGCAGGAAACGTATATGTCCTCATGGTTGTGGACCAATTTACGAAATAGCTAGAATGTTACCCACTGCCTGATCAATCAGCAGAAACAGTAGTGGAGAAATTTGTGCATGAGATTGTGGCAAAACTAGGTTCCCCACTGCAAATCCACACGGATCAGGGCCGTAATCCTGATAGAAATCTGTTTCAAGCCATCTGTGATCTTCTAGAGATCGCAAAAATCAGAACTACACCATATAGGCCATGCTCTAATGGACAGGTCGTAAGGTACAATCGTACACTATTACAGTGCATAAGATGCTGTTTTCAAAAATCTCAAAAGGATTGGGACAAAGATATTCTGTTGTTGGCTGGAGCTATTCGATCTATGGTGAATAGACAAACTGGTTTTTCAGCCAATAGAATGATGTTGGAGAGGGAAGTCATCAAGCCTATTGATATTTTGATGGGCAGGACTGACGAATTCTCAATTGTGAGAACTCCTCCAGTGTATGTCAAACAACTCAAAGATAAAATGGAGAAAGTACATCAAATAGCCAGAGAAAATCTCAAGTCAGCACAATCTAGATAAAAAAAGAGATTATGACCTGAAGGTTGCTCAGCACACTTACAATGTAGGTGATTTAGTGTACATGTTACATTCTGCTACAAAAGTGGGACAAAGTAAAAAACTGAGCCCAATTTGGAAAGGTCCCTTCATGGTTACAGATGTTATATCACCAGTTCTGTATCGAATAAAAGATAGAAAGAGAGTCAGTTGTCCACCATGACAGATTAAAATTGTGCAATGATAGGGTGATTCCAATGTGGATGCGCAGAATGAGACATGAGTTCTTAGACCTAGATTCCACTATTGCATATGATCAGGGGGAACAAGAGGAAGAACCAGACACATTAAGTGCAGTCACAGAGTTATTTGCTGCAAGCATAGACAGAAATGATGAGGAAGGTAATGAAGATGCAGATGAGAGTGTGATGCAAGATACTGTAACCCAGGTTACGTCACAGAATCTAGCTCAAGACAGAGTGAGGCAGTCAAAAGCTCAGGATAAAAAACAGTGTACGGTAGTGCAAGCAAGGTCCAGCAGACGCAGGAGGCAAACTAATGTCCCCAGTTATCTGGATTATCCAGTGTGAAAACTTACATAAGAGACCATGAATCGGAGTGTATTTAGCTTCGATTTTATAATGTATATAGCAATGTCAGAATGCGCATCTTGCTTTCTGAGTATCTGAAATTTAATCATGTATCATGTAACCAATTGTCATGTCTCATAAATGATTAAATCAGAGTGTATATAGCTCTGGTTTAGAGATATAGACAACAATGCATGGTAATTACAATTAATGGTGAGACTTTATTAAATCAGAGTGTCTATAGCTCTGGTTCATGTATATTGATTAACATGAGTTATACTTAAGTACAGATTGTAATAAATGTGAATATATATAGCATAGTCTCTGTGTAACAAAATGCATTGGAGCATATCTGAACTTTAACATATAACTGTGTTCAACTTATAGAATACTATTCTAATTTGGTATAATTCACAGTGCATACAGCCAATACTTGTGCCATGCACATATACGTTAATCATTATGGCATTTCAGCATCAGTATGGAGTCTGAGAGTGAGTTTCAGCCAGACTACGAGGAGGAGCTGGAGGATGAAAGGAGGATTCAAGTTGTCCCTCTTGCTTCCAGCAATGGCAATGACGCAATGGATGAGCCAGGTATAAAGGTGCCTTCTAAAAGAAGGAAAATAGAATGCAGAAAAGTCTCACCCAGTGCTGTCCACTCTGCAGTCAAAGGCCAGTGCATCTAAAACGGCATGCACTGACAAGTCACTTGCCCTGGTATACCTGTCCAGGAACAGCATGTTGGCATCGTGGGCATCAGTTATTACAGTTGCGAAAAGTCCACAGACATGTTAACAGGTTCCACACAGGAGTAGATGTTTCACCTGATTTTTCAGACGCACATCTGCAAACTTGGCATATGCTAATGTGTGGCCTCTTGTACTTTTTTGTAGAGAAGTTGCAAGCCTGTAGCATTTCTGAGCTAGTGCGTAGGGTGCAACAGGCTGAGACTCAGTCATTTGGCCCGGTGGAGGTGTCAGAGACAGACTTGTTACTGATGAGGGCATTTGAAACTAGGTGTTCCATAGCAGGTGAGGAGGCTATATCATTGTCTTCACCCAACTGTGTGGCTGTATTGCTACACTGGCGGAGTCTGTTGACACTGGCGTCATTAATATCTTCAGAGAGCTTGGGGGAACTGAGGCAGTGGTATAGACAACTGAACTTCTCAGGCATGGAGTCCGTGGTGAGAAATGAATTAACCATCTTAGAAATTGTAGATTCTCATTTCCATCTGGATGAAATGCTAAAGCAGGCAAGCTGTTCATCCTTCCAGCAAGCCTTGGATAAAATGCCATCATCCTCAGAACCACATGTAGTTAAGTAATCTATTGCTAGCTTCTGCTACGTGCAAAAATGGCCCACAGTGGAAGATGTCCAGGAAATCCTGAAGGACCCCCGACTAAAAGTTGCATGTTGCGTACACCCTAGATTTGCAAGTTGTATCTCTGATGGTCAAATCTGGACTTTGAGGTCTCTGTTGGGATGTGAGGGAGTGGTCGCTCTAGGTGAGATAGGACTTGACAACACCAGTAAAAATAATGCCAGTGTGGCACAACAAGAAGGTGTCCTATCTAAGATGCTGCCCCTAGCTGCTGACTTAGGTTTGCCACTGGTTATTCACGCACAGGGAGTGAGTATCTGAGTAGCAGGTGTTTGGAGATTTTCTAGTCTTGCTTGCCCCAGACACACTTGGTACATAGACACTGTTTTAGTGGGACATTGCAGGAGGCAGAGGAATGGCTTACAGATTTTCCCAACACAATTTTTGGCTTGACTCCCACTTGTCTGAGACCAGGAAATGAAGATGTGTCAGTAGTCATCAAGCAGCTCCCACTCACAAAGTTCATGCTTGAAAGTGATGATCAGTTTAATAGTGTAACACTACGTTTATTATCATAAATATTACATGGCATATTATTGCATTAACTAATTATATATATGAGTAAGTAGAAGTTACTTGGGGATCAGAAGAAAACTTTGATCCTTACCATTGCCTATTAGGGTAACAGGTTGCTCACTGGGATTGGAGTGTAAACTTTGATCCATTAACTTTTGAGTTCTTGTAAATTCTCAGGTGTTGTGTTATCGTAGGTGGGTAACAAGAAAACGCATTTCATTTAAAAGGCAGTACTCAGGTCCGAACTGGAGTGCAGAGCTTTAGTTCAAAGGATTTGAATACTCATAAATTATATATAATTTCAGATATATTTTATATAGGTACCACAGCAATTAATAAAGTGAATAAGGGAACATTTACTGTATTTTTTAAAATCCTGTTACAATGTTAAATCATAACTGTTTGTATTGGTCGGGTCTATGGCTACTATGTACTAGTGTGGCTATTATCATCTGATTGGTTACTCTTCCTGTTTAATCTCAGCCAAAGTATACAGATTCAAAGAAATTGGACAACTTCCTTGCTTACCTAGAATTGATGGCCTCCTGGATTCAAGGTGTTCCTCAGTTGCACCTGAAAAGTCTCAACTGAAGTAAATTGAGGGCTCATCCTTACAAGTGCCTAACTAAATGAATACCATCCGGATGAAACAGATTATTATTGTAAATGAATGGGTATGATTCATTTCTTTTATGAGAAGGGGGTATGTTGTGCAGTGCCATCTGGTGGGCAATGCCAGGGGCCTTGACCATGTCCAGTGACATGGGTATGACCCCAGCCTGGAATAAAACTCCCAAGCTACGCCTAGGACGGGAAGTTCGATACCGGGAGCCACAAGGGACAGGTCGTCAAGCCAGCAGGTCAAGGACAGTCTGTCAAAGTGGTCGAGCTCCAGTGCAGAAGCATTGCCCGGAAAACGTGCTTCTGGACGAACAAGCGTGGTGTTTGCAAGCACCGCTACTGTCACGAAAAGGTTGGTCGCAACTTTTATTATCGTGCCCACAGTTACATGTATACGCATACAGCAGGTTCGCGTGCACAGGGATTTCTGTGCGGTAAATAGAAGTAAAGTCTTCATTGGTGTCAGAAGTGATGTTTAAAGTACCCACTCTTGGATAAATTATTAAATTTCTTGCTGGAACATTGTAATTTGAAAAAAGTCACTTGGTCAAAATGTTTATTCGCCTGTACATTCTCTGAGGTATGTGATACTTCGGTACGCCAACACAGGCACAACAGGCATGTGTAATTGATCAAGTCAAGCAAACAGCAGGGTAAAAAGTTGTTTTGGAACAAAATCGTGGCAAAATTAATTTCTAGGCAGGCGTAAATTAACCTATCTGCCATATTGACTAGAAGTGTGGTCAAACCAGTTTTGAAGACAGCACCTTATGCACTGTAATAGTGTACGATTGATTACAAGTATGCCAGCAGTCTGCAAGTTAGACATGGTAAAGCAAAGTCATAAACAAGTACCAGATCACTTGAAAGATCTATTTGATAGATCATGTATTGGTCTTTCACATGAAAAGTCTGAGGCAGTGGCAAAGCTATTGGTAGAGTTTGAAGGTATCTTTACAAAATCAGACACAGACTTAGGGTGTTTTAAAGGAGTTGAGCATCAAATTGATACAGGGTCTGCAAAGCCTGTTTGCCAGCGTATGCACTGAACACCAGTTGGCTTTGACGATGAAGAAGAAAAGCACTTAAAATCTATGTTAGATGCTAATTTGATAACACCATCTAATTCAGAATGGGCATCAGCGCCTGTCTTAGTTAGAAAAAAAGATGGAACTGTAAGATGGTGCATAGATTACAGTCACCTAAATAGTGTCATGGTCAAAGATGCTTATCCATTACCAATTATAGAAGAATGCCTTGACACTCTAAGTGGTTCGACCTTCTATACTGCTTTCGATATGGCTGCCGCGTACTGGCAAGTGCATGTAGCTAATCGTGATAAATCTAAGACAGCCTTTGTCACGAAGTTTGGTCTATTCGAATTTACCAGAATGCCATTTGGGTTATGTGGGGCATCTCAAACTCTACAAAGAGCCATGCACCTGGTGCTTAGAGCCTTAACCTGGAGGTCAGTTTTGGCCTACCAAGATGACGTAATAATTCTTTGTTCAAATTTGTGGGACCATTTGTCTAATTTGCACGAGGTCTTCTCTAGGCTGAATGCTTACAACCTGAAATTGAAGGGAAAAAAGTGTTCCCTATTTTGTCGTGAAATAAAGTTTTTGGGAAAAGTAGTTTCAGGACATGGATTGGCTGTGGACCCAGAAAAGGTCAAAGATGTGTCTGATTGGCCTATTCCAAAATCAATCAGGGAGGAAGAATCCTTCTTGGGGTTCATAAATTATCATAGGGACCATCTCAGAAATTTAGCTGAGGAAGCGGCATGCCTCTCTGAACTGACAGGTCCGAAAGCCAAATTTGAATGGTCTGAAAAACATCAGTGTGCTTTTGACAAACTAAAGTCTACTCTTCTTGGGACTCCAGTACTTGCACTTCCTGCAAAAGAGGGGTTGTACATCTTGGATTGCCATTCTTCCGACATTGTCATTGGGGTGGAACTGAGTCAAATACAAGATGGTACAGAAAAAACAATTGCTTACAGTAGTTTTGTGTTAACACCTGCACAGAGAAAGTACTGTACCACCAGGAAGGAGTTGTTAGCAGTAGTGAGATTCACTAGATAGTACCGCCATTATCTACTTGGCAATAAATTCATAGTGAGGTCTGACCATAACAGTTTGGCATGGCTTATAGGATTTAAACAAATTCAGGGACAACTTGCCAGGTGGCTAGAAGAGCTGGCACAGTATGACATGCAAATAATTCATAGGCAAGGAAAGCTCCACGCCAATGCTGACAGCCTTAGCCGAATCCCTGATAATGTGACATATTGCGACTGTTGTGGAGCAGGTACACAGTTTAAGTCATTGCCATGTGGTGGCTCTAAGTTTTGTCAAAGAGCACAAGAACAGTGGCCGAGATTTGAGGAGGATGTACACGATGTTGTGCCTCTGTCACTCAGAGTAGTCAGAACAGATCCATCTAGTTCTAATTCACAACATGGTAATATTCCATCTGCAAGTACTCCAGGCCACAGTCATGATACAGGAGGGAATGCCTCCCATGACTCTGGTGTAGAAAATCAAAGTAGTTGTGTAGCACAGTATACCAACAAAGAGTTGAGAGACTCTCAGTTAAAAGATTCAGACTTGTCACAACTGATAGCCTGGATTGAAACTAATTCAGAGCCTCCACAACATGAATTATGGTTAGCAAGCCCTGCTGTTAAGCATCTCTGGCTATGTAAATCACAGCTAAAAAATCAAGATGGAGTCCTGCCGTATGAATGGCAAGACCTTATGGACAGGAAGTTGTGTTTTATAGTGCCAAAAGCCTTAAGGGAGGATGTTTTAAAGGCGCATCATGATGTTAGGCTAGCGGGTCACCTAGGGCCAACTAAAACACTACAGCACTTAAAACAGAAGTTCTTTTGGCATGGTATGAGCCAAGACTGTAATGACTACATGAAAAGTTGTCAGAAGTGCAGCAAAAATAAAAAGCCAAGACAGTGGCCAAAGACAAGATTAGGGAGATATCATGTAGGTAGTCCTTTAGAAAGAGCACATCTTGATATTCTAGGTCCCTTCATAAAAAGTGCTGCAGGAAACGTATATGTCCTCATGGTTGTGGACCAATTTACGAAATAGCTAGAATGTTACCCACTGCCTGATCAATCAGCAGAAACAGTAGTGGAGAAATTTGTGCATGAGGTTGTGGCAAAACTAGGTTCCCCACTGCAAATCCACACGGATCAGGGCCGTAATCTTGATAGAAATCTATTTCAAGCCATCTGTGATCTTCTAGAGATCGCAAAAACCAGAACTACACCATATAGGCCATGCTCTAATGGACAGGTCGAAAGGTACAATCGTACACTATTACAGTGCATAAGATGCTGTTTTCAAAAATCTCAAAAGGATTGGGACAAAGATATTCTGTTGTTGGCTGGAGCTATTCGATCTATGGTGAATAGACAAACTGGTTTTTCAGCCAATAGAATGATGTTGGAGAGGGAAGTCATCAAGCCTATTGATATTTTGATGGGCAGGACTGATGAATTCTCAATTGTGAGAACTCCTCCAGTGTATGTAAAACAACTCAAAGATAAAATGGAGAAAGTACATCAAATAGCCAGAGAAAATCTCAAGTCAGCACAATCTAGACAAAAAAAGAGATTATGACCTGAAGGTTGCTCAGCACACTTACAATGTAGGTGATTTAGTGTACATGTTACATTCTGCTACAAAAGTGGGACAAAGTAAAAAACTGAGCCCAATTTGGAAAGGTCCCTTCATGGTTACAGATGTTATATCACCAGTTCTGTATCGAATAAAGGATAGAAAGAGAGTCAGTTGTCCACCATGACAGATTAAAATTGTGCAATGATAGGGTGATTCCAATGTGGATGCGCAGAATGAGACATGAGTTCTTAGACCTAGATTCCACTATTGCATATGATCAGGGGGAACAAGAGGAAGAACCAGACACATTAAGTGCAGTCACAGAGTTATTTGCTGCAAGCATAGACAGAAATGATGAGGAAGGTGATGAAGATCCAGATGAGAGTGTGATGCAAGATACTGTAACCCAGGTTACATCACAGAATCTAGCTCAAGACAGAGTGAGGCAGTCAAAAGCTCAGGATAAAAAACAGTGTACGGTAGTGCAAGCAAGTTCCAGCAGACGCAGGAGGCAAACTAATGTCCCCAGTTATCTGGATTATCCAGTGTGAAAACTTACATAAGAGACCATGAATCGGAGTGTATTTAGCTTCGATTTTATAATGTATATAGCAATGTCAGAATGCGCATCTTGCTTTCTGAGTATCTGAAATTTAATCATGTATCATGTAACCAATTGTCATGTCTCATAAATGATTAAATCAGAGTGTATATAGCTCTGGTTTAGAGATATAGACAACAATGCATGGTAATTACAATTAATGGTGAGACTTTATTTAAGTCAGAGTGTCTATAGCTCTGGTTCATGTATATTGATTAACACGAGTTATACTTAAGTACAGAGTGTAATAAATGTGAATATATATAGCATAGTCTCTGTGTAACAAAATGCATTGGAGCATATCTGAACTTTAACATATAACTGTGTTCAACTTATAGAATACTATTCTAATTTGGTATAATTCACAGTGCATACAGCCAATACTTGTGCCATGCACATATACGTTAATCATTATGGCATTTCAGCATCAGTATGGAGTCTGAGAGTGAGTTTCAGCCAGACTACGAGGAGGAGCTGGAGGATGAAAGGAGGATTCAAGTTGTCCCTCTTGCTTCCAGCAATGGCAATGACGCAATGGATGAGCCAGGTATAAAGGTGCCTTCTAAAAGAAGGAAAATAGAATGCAGAAAAGTCTCACCCAGTGCTGTCCACTCTGCAGTCAAAGGCCAGTGCATCTAAAACGGCATGCACTGACAAGTCACTTGCCCTGGTATACCTGTCCAGGAACAGCATGTTGGCATCGTGGGCATCAGTTATTACAGTTGCGAAAGGTCCACAGACATGTTAACAGGTTCCACACAGGAGTAGATGTTTCACCTGATTTTTCAGACGCACATCTGCAAACTTGGCATATGCTAATGTGTGGCCTCTTGTACTTTTTTGTAGAGAAGTTGCAAGCCCGTAGCATTTCTGAGCTAGTGCGTAGGGTGCAACAGGCTGAGACTCAGTCATTTGGCCAGGTGGAGGTGTCAGAGACAGACTTGTTACTGATGAGGGCATTTGAAACTAGGTGGTCCATAGCAGGTGAGGAGGCTAGATCATTGTCTTCACCCAACTGTGTGGCTGTATTGCTACACTGGCGGAGTCTGTTGACACTGGCGTCATTAATATCTTCAGAGAGCTTGGGGGAACTGAGGCAGTGGTATAGACAACTGAACTTCTCAGGCATGGAGTCCGTGGTGAGAAATGAATTAACCATCTTAGAAGTTGTAGATTCTCATTTCCATCTGGATGAAATGCTAAAGCAGGCAAGCTGTTCATCCTTCCAGCAAGCCTTGGATAAAATGCCATCATCCTCAGAACCACATGTAGTTAAGTAATCTATTGCTAGCTTCTGCTACCTGCAAAAATGGCCCACGGTGGAAGATGTCCAGGAAATCCTGAAGGACCCCCGACTAAAAGTTGCATGTTGCGTACACCCTAGATTTGCAAGTTGTATCTCTGATGGTCAAATCTGGACTTTGAGGTCTCTGTTGGGATGTGAGGGAGTGGTCGCTCTAGGTGAGATAGGACTTGACAACACCAGTAAAAATAATGCCAGTGTGGCACAACAAGAAGGTGTCCTATCTAAGATGCTGCCCCTAGCTGCTGACTTAGGTTTGCCACTGGTTATTCACGCACAGGGAGTGAGTATCTGAGTAGCAGGTGTTTGGAGATTTTCAAGTCTTGCTTGCCCCGGACACACTTGGTACATAGACACTGTTTTAGTGGGACATTGCAGGAGGCAGAGGAATGGCTTACAGATTTTCCCAACACAATTTTTGGCTTGACTCCCACTTGTCTGAGACCAGGAAATGAACATGTGTCAGTAGTCATCAAGCAGCTCCCACTCACAAAGTTCATGCTTGAAAGTGATGATCAGTTTAATAGTGTAACACTATGGTTATTATCATAAATATTACATTGCATATTATTGCATTAATTACTAATATATATGAGTAAGTAGAAGTTACTTGGGGATCAGAAGAAAACTTTGATCCTTACCATTGCTGTGGCCTATTAGGGTAACAGGTTGCTCACTGGGATTGGAGTGTAAACTTTGATCCATTAACTTTTGAGTTCTTGTAAATTCTCAGGTGTTGTGTTATTGTAGGTGGGTAACAAGAAAACGCATTTCATTTAAAAGGCAGTACTCAGGTCCGAACTGGAGTGCAGAGCTTTAGTTCAAAGGATTTGAATACTCATAAATTATATATAATTTCAGATATATTTTATATAGGTACCACAGCAATTAATAAAGTGAATAAGGGAACATTCACTGTAAATTTTAAAATCCTGTTACAATGTTAAATCATAACTGTTTGTATTGGTCGGGTCTATGGCTACTATGTACTAGTGTGGCTATTATCATCTGATTGTGTACCCTTCCTGTTTAATCTCAGCCAAAGTATACAGATTCAAAGAAATTGGACAACTTCCTTGCTTACCTAGAATTGATGGCCTCCTGGATTCAAGGTGTTCCTCAGTTGCACCTGAAAAGTCTCAACTGAAGTAAATTGAGGGCTCATCCTTACAAGTGCCTAACTAAATGAATACCATCCGGATGAAACAGATTATTATTGTAAATGAACGGGTATGATTCATTTCTTTTATGAGAAGGGGGTATGTTGTGCAGTGCCATCTGGTGGGCAATGCCAGGGGCCTTGACCATGTCCAGTGACATGGGTATGACCCCGGCCTGGAATAAAACCCCCAAGCTACGCCTAGGACGGGAAGTTCGATACCGGGAGCCACAAGGGACAGGTCGTCAAGCCAGCAGGTCAAGGACAGTCTGTCAAAGTGGTCGAGCTCCAGTGCAGAAGCATTGACCGGAAAACGTGCTTCTGGACGAACAAGCGTGGTGTTTGCAAGCACGGCTACTGTCACGAAAAGGTTGGTCGCAACTTTTGTTATCGTGCCCACAGTTACATGTATACGCATACACCGGGTTTGTGTGCACAGGGATTTCTGTGCGGTAAATAGAAGTAAAATCTTCAATACCATGGGAAGTATGCTAGAACTTTAACAGATATTCTCTTCTATTGTAGTCTGTCCTGGAGACAATGGATTAGACAAATTACCAAACCATGCCGTAATTATGAAATGCTACATTATGTACACCAGAATGTGTTGTATTCTTCACAAACTAAAGATAGAAAGCAGGAAAGTCTGAATAAAGCTGCGAACCGTGAATTTGAATAAGAAAATCCTGAATGGTTCCAATGTCATTCAAATCATCACAAGAGGCTTACAGATGGGAACTGTTCACCTACAACTCCAGCCAAAAAGTCTCTAAGATGGTATCGACTGTTCAAACTATCCAATTTTGGTGCAAGTAACCCATTCAATATATCACTAGTTTACTGATACAAGATAAACATGCATGCACCAGATTACCTGTTTGGGCTTAAGTTTATCACGAGGCAAGTTTTTGCTTTGTTTAGAAACCAATACTTAATACGTTTTTTATATCTGCACCCAGTACGTGGTAATATTAGCGCTATCACCATGAAAATGTTTATAAAGTAAAATAATGAAAGTTAAATAAATAAAGTTAGTCAGTTAATTCTCAGGTAGACCGTTTATGGCGATAGGTGTCCACTTCGCACTTCACACTCAGTTATATTGGTTCCTTGGTGAGCACGTTTATGATAAAGCGTAGGATATTGGGAATCTTTACGCCGATACTGTGAAAACACTTGCATTTGACTTAGGTCTTTTCGCACACAGTCTCTTGATGACGTTCCAGTCTGTCATATTTTATTAAAGGTTTCTTGTATCTGTGTAAATAGAACAACACTCCGTCTGAATTATGAATTCATCAGATGAACGCACATATCTGTAAATACAGTGATGGAAACGATTAATACAATTTTAACGTACGATATATAGAGCATGTGTAACGTGCATGTCCTCATTCTTTCTATAGTTTTATCCCGATGAGTTGTCTTTGTCCCAATGAAGCACGGGGAATAAAAGATATGTAAAATGTTTGCATCTATGTTTTGGATATGACCAGCACGCCGCACAAGCAAAGAGAAATGCAATCTACGTACGTGATGTAATAACATTGAGACCGCATGACTGATGTGTTATCTTTAAATGTTATATGAGTTAATATCACTGTAAATATCTCAGACTCACTGTAGAATTAACCCTGTCCCACTGGTAACTTCGAAGGTAAATGGTAGTTACAATTCCTCATAAAATTGTTGTCCTTTCTTTTTGTTCTTGTACTATCATCATCATCATCATCATCATCATCATCATCATCATCATTTCTTACGTGCATTCACAGGGCGGATGGAAGGAACGGGTGAAAGGATTGATGAACGTATGGACAGACAAAGCCAGCAGGGTAATTTACTTTTTCAAAACGAGGCAGGCACTGATTTTCAATTTTCAAATTCCACCACCATATCTGCGCCGTGACTTACTCTCTCGTGCGCATGAGTTACTAACCTGCGACTTCGAGCAACTTGTCCAGATTTGTTTAAACCCACGGCACTTTTTGGTTTTCGGACTATACCAATTGAAGATGTTTTTAGTGAGGTTCAATCTCACCCTGAAACAATGCGCTATGCATTGTGTGTTAGATTAAGGTGCAGTACTAATTAAATGAGTCCCCTTCTTGTATGGAAGTTGTACATGTAGCCATGGATACCAAATAAATCGCTTTACTGTAAGTATGCACTTACTTTGCTCTATAATAAGTGCATTTATGTACACGTTACCGTGCGCCAAATTACCTTGGATGTAATCTTACTTCTTCCTTTTTTACAATAAAAAGAAAAAATCCGTTTCATTTATATCTTTCCATATATCCTTGTGATCCGTTACCACAATCAATTTTAGTCTATCAGAAATCTGTACTACTGCATTGCTAAAATTGACATAATATTGTGTTGTATAAAACAGGCAGCCTGTGGCAGGTAGCCAGTATTCTGTATACATACGTAATAAGTTCGACTAGTATAATAGTCCACTATCTTCAGCAGATGACAAGTCCTAAACCAGATGCCATGGTTGCTGCCAGCAACCTGGCCTGACTCAGTATGCCACACGGCAGAGTGACTCCGGTAGGATCGTGATTTTGCAACCTTCTTCGGTTCAATTGGGTGAAATATCAATACACCAACCCACCTGAAAAAACTTCAAGAGCACATATCCATGTAACCTCTCCACAACCGGAATTGAAGTATATATCTTGAAAGCGCCCGCCGCAAGGAGAAACAGAAATCATGTCAGATACGAAATGCAAAAACCGTCCTTCTAGAAAATTCCGATACCCATCGGGTTAAGGCCACTCTGATTGCCGGGACTAAGATTGAGAATTACTATCATTGACCATTGCAAAATTCATTTTAAAAATGTTAAATGTAGATTAACCAAACCAGTGGTAAATCAAATATACAAGCAGCAATAACAATGTTCAAAATATTGGTCCATAAAGTACAACGTGCACAGTAACCATAGTATCATGTGATGGGAGTAAATCCTTCGCTGAGCGTTTTTTGTATGCTTGTGTTTGTGTGCAACTGGGTGTGAGTATAATTCCCATTTGCACGGAGGTGTTTCACAGTGTGCAGGTTACCATGAAACGAAGTGGCAGCTCTTGTGTCCTACGACGCATGTTGACGCATATATATATATATATATTTGGCTACAGTAATTTTACAGTTTTTAGACTTGTCTCTTCTGCTACTTAACTTTATCTTTTGGCATCATTCAGTTTTCATATTCACTTTCAGACATGTTAGGCTTTCATGTTTTCTGTCAGGTTTAACCCCCTTGGGGCTATCGGTAGCAAGCACAGCGGCCTGCAACAGTTATTTGTTTGCCTAATGGTACTTAAAATCTTGTTAAGAAAAATTGTTTTGATAACATGATTTTGGCATAAATGCTGATGACTTTCATCCATTTCTGACATGCCTAAATGCACATTTATTCAACATTTTAAAAAAATGCTCAAAATTGACAGTATTTTCTCAAATGTCACACACCGGACACATTCCGTTGAGTTATTGACTCAGGGTTGTCAGTGAAATGGCACTTAATTGTTTGTAAACTTTCAAAGTGAAGAGTAAGTGTCATCATGCAGTACGCTTCACATTTCTGGTGCAGGTTGTCCATTGTTGCAGTCCTTCTTAGGATTTCCCTTAGTTTGTACAGATGGTCTAGCTGCAACTGTTTATTTGACAATCATTGCGACTGAATATAATGCCCCAGTTTTTTTCCACTTCAGTTGTGCAATGGCCGGTGGTTTAACTAGGCTGCGCTATCCAGCTAGAAAGGGTACATATTGGTTCAGGGATAAGTCAAATTGTTCTTACCTGAACCTGTGCTATACAAATTTAGCAATTATAGTCTGTTTGAAGATATTCTTCTTTCAGACGGAAGCTCTGCATTAATAAGGAAAACTTCACGTTTTTAGCTAATTCATCATTTGCCACCTCCATATTTATTCATTATTATGTGAGTTGCCGTTGCTGAATATTTAGCTTGGACATGGAGTCGCTACTCAGAGCGACATGTACAGGTAGTAGGCTCCGAAACACGTTCTGAGTGGTTACCCGATGAAGATTGATTACTATGTAAGTGAATGGTTATTTTAATGCTAATATGCATTTTGGACTTTTCCGAGGACACTGTCAGTCAGATTGACTTCAGAGTTGGTGGCAATGTACGTTTGGTGGGATTCTACCAAATTTGTTCCAATGGTCACCCTTTGATTTTTGCAGTTTTTTATGAATACTTTGTTCTTTTTGGGTGCAAATCTTCGAAAGTCTTCTTCCCCAAAACTGCTGACCCAATTGCTTTGATATTACACAGGAACACGCCTAGGGACTCTAAGTTATTAATTTGTTCGCCAGGTAGCGCTGCAATTTCTTTGTATTATTAGATGATTTTTGTGTGTTTTTGCTGTTTTGACGTCTGCTCCAGAGCTGTCACTCAGAGTAAGTTGAAACTTGGTGGTTATGTTAATTGTGAAGGGTCAAACAAACATGATCACTAGGTGGCACTGCTGTGTGTTAATTACTTTTGCTACGGGTTTAATATCACGACCAACGATATAACAGCTTGTTCAATTGCATTTTTATTCACAGTTGATGACAGGTTACAGGACGACACAGATGCACAGATGCATGTAGAAGACCAACGGAAAGCACGTAGAAGACAGGATGCAGAATGCAATGACTGTAAAGAAAGAAATTAATTACAAAGCTTCCTATCTTTCAGCCTAATATACAATCCACGTAATATATATATATACCATGATCAACGAACCATTAACGTTAAACTTTAAACTCTAGGTATGATATAAAAAAATACATGTGAAAATTAACCAGGTAACGCCATCTAGCGGCTAAAACAATACATTAATCCCGTACGCAAGAGTCAATGATAAGCCGTGCATGAAAAGTACAAATATAACTTTTTTTTCAAAACTAGAACTGCATATTAACGATCTCGTTACCGATACTTGACCAGCACATATTTTCGTAAGATAAACGCGTGAGAAAATCTTATAATGAAACTAAATTACAAGATAACTGATAAATGGCTTTGCGTGTACTTATTGACAGGAAAAAAAATACCTTACATACACTATGGAACATGCGACCGACTTACGCGGGCTTTAGAATACATTGAAAAGCCCAACTGCAAATTCGCGAACTAAGATATACCTTCCCATAACTTATGATAAGCTATATGTGAGACTTATTCAAGCATTTGAACCATCATATACCGGATAACTCTGGATTCATGCCATAAACGAAATTCTGTATCGAGCACGTGTACCTTTGTCAGACAAAGAACAAAGAGAGATATGTCACGAAGCTCTAATATACATAACTTCATAGTTACGATTACTACTTCCACAAATTAGTGGACCTTGGTCTTCCTAATCAATCCATAACAAAAGTTAATCACAGTGCAGGCTCAACGCAAACCTACAAGCCAAGATACGTGTGTATCACAAACGTGTCAAAGAGCAAGCTTTTTTTATCAAGGTAAAAAATAATTATCTATGTAAGCAAAAAAAATTCACGCGAAATTGGAAACTGACAGATATTTCGACAGTATACATGCTTTAACATAGTGCAGGAACGATGATAAACTGAATTTATAATACAAATTATGTACATGGTAACGAGGAGGGCCCTCACGGGCAACAACGATCTGCACAGTCGAACTGTTCCAGTCAAAATGAGAGCGACTATATATTATCTGGTTCCGAGGCCAGAATGAGACAAAAGAAAAAAGTGAAGTAAAAAACATAAACTGCTGTACGGAACTCGGTATGGACATAAATATCGGACGGAAACGGAATAGATTATTGTATGTACTATTTGCTCAAATATTTAACTTCAATATTTGACACTGTGGATTCCATGTTAAAAAGTCGTCTTCTCCAAAACAGCTCATCAAATTGCTTTAATACGAGGAACACTTCTAAGGGCTCCGAGAAATTTAATTTATTTCTCTTTTTTTTAGTTCACGTACTTATGGGTTAATGCGCACAACCTTTGTATTTTGTTCAAGAAGACATGCTATCCTACCCTAAGATCCACACAGTCACACACACACACACATCCCCATTATGAGTCTACACTCACGATGAACATCCTCGGTATCAAAGTGTATCCATATTGAGCCAGCCAATCAGCATCTAGAAAAATCCAATATGTCGGACACAAAGACAACCTATGTATCTTTCATGTCGCAGTCTTTTATGTTTGTATGTTATCCGTAATTTACTAAATGAGAGCCTAAATTGTGAATTTCTGATGCTTTTTGGGGGTTAATATGTTCATTTCATCCTTGAAATATCCACAGAGTCAGCCCATAGGCCCAATGAGGGGCAGTTCAAACGTTCAATTTAAAGTGGTACCCCGCTAAAAGTTCCACTTTGTCCTGCTTTCAAATTAGGTAAACTTGCTAGAATCCTTCCTTGAAACCCTAATCCCTTACAGATTTGGAGACCTAGATATCTACTGTACCCATAAATAGTATTGCCTTTACACTGAGCCCAGTTGTTAGCTTGATGAATAAGGGAGTCCAAGATGACATCCTTTCCCCATATTTATTGAGAGGGATGGTCACTTTTTTGTGGACCTCCACCCCTTACATATCTTGACATGAAACCACCATGTATGGTATTTCTGTACTGGAGGACAAGTTTACTTTCATAATATTGGAGTCAAAGGCCATTTTGCCCCACCCCTGCATGGATGCAACAAGAAATCCAACCCCACCCTCATTTCAAGAGGGGACAGGCCTCCATCAGCGAAAATTAGCTAAAACCATAGAAGACTGAAAATATATAGCTGAGAAATATTTTAAAACATGGGCCACAAACACATCTAACATATACATAAGTCACTTATGTGTGATGCGTCCAATTAAAGAAATTCGAGTTTAACCTACCCCCTCCCCAAAGGAAAATCTGGAAATGGAACTCTCAATCATTCATCTTCTTCCAAGCCTATCCCCTGGGTCCCGTGGCCCAATGGTGCATATTTGTGGTCAGTAATTGCATCCAGATGTGTAACTGACTCCTCGGTCACAGTCATGTTTCCATCCTGAATGAAAATCACACTGCAGACAGGTTTAGCCTTACCCAGTGTTGGGGCCCAACTTTTTTGCTGTAATCTTGACTTGTTAATGTCTGCAATCCTCAAAACTATATATCATCAGCTCTGCCCTTCGAGGACAGCCATACAAGGCAAGAAATAATTGGTTTGCAGCAGAAATTGGCAATAAGGTATATGCTATAAAAGTTTAAGGGGGAGGGTCACATGACCCAAATCGGACAATCTGATTGGCTTACATGGGTAACTGGCTCTAAGTGTCATGGATACTGGTATACAGATATCATCGTGCTAATGGTTGAGTGCTATTGTAATTTAATTAAGAAAAAAATTGTATTGCTGGGTATCAAGCATCATGACATAATTCACCACATACCAACAGAGAAAAAACACCAAAAAATGTTCCTGTCAGGTAAATCACCTTACAGAAGCCCCCCTCCCAAAACAAAAATGCATGGCTGCTCACCTGTAGGTGTCCTAGCTTCCCTTGATTACACTATAACTCAATAAAACCAAGCTATGTCCCACCCCACCCCACCACCACACCAATACATTGGTCCCCTGCCTTGAGAGACCATTTTCCTTGAAAGACCACATTTTCAACATACTTTGCTTAGTATTTTCTTGTTATTTTTACCTCCTATGAGAGACCACCGGTCTTGAGACACCACAATTTGGTCATCCCTAGGGGTGGTCTTACAAGAGACGTTTCACTGCAAAAGATTTCAAGCAAACTTAAAATAATAACCAATGAAGGATGGCAGACACCTATAAATAAAAAAAGATCTGACACTGAGTGAATAGTGTTCCCTAGCTGTATGAGTCATTGATAAATAAAATACAAAATTCTATCACTGAGTTTTATCTATAGAAGCATAACTATTATATATGCATGTATCTGTCTCCTGAACTTCAAATGTTAACTAAATTCCTACTCACGGAATTAACAAGTAATAATTTAAGCGATTCATGAATAAGGTGTTTTATTTCAATTTAGCGGCAAGTGAAATATGATATTGAATGGCTTCCTGTACATCCCATTTCAGTGTTAAACTATTTAATACTTCAGTGGATGCAGTGCATCTCTTTGTCCGCACAACATTAATCTCCTCACGCTTGAGACATTACCCTACTAGTATTGTATTTGTGTCTTTTTTGCCCAGAACCACTTCCTAGTAGTCAATATCCTATTCCGCAGTTCGAACTCTTTACTCTCCATAAGCTAACCTGTCCCGTCTAACCTGTATATATATGGAATTACTATTGTCTATATGGCACACGTTCCTCTGTAAAATTTTGACATAAGCTGTATCAGCCCAAATAAATTAAAGGGTCTTCAGCGGGTAACTACTCAACATGTTTCGGAGCCTTTTACCCGTACATGTCTCTCTGAGTAGCGGCTCCATCCCTAAGCTAAATATTCAGCAAAGACAACCCACATAATAATGAATAAATATGAACGTGTCAATTGATGAATTAGCTAAATATGTGAAGTTTTGCTTGTAAATGCAGAGCTTCATATCAAAGAAGAATACCTGTCAAACAAACCATAATTACCAAATTTTCATAGTACAGGTTCAGATAAGAACAATTTGACTTACCCCTGAACCAAAATGTACCCTTTCTAGCTGGACAGCTTTTCCTAGTTAAACCATCCACCAATGTTTAACTGAAGTGGAAACAAGCTGGGGCATTATATTCAGTCCCAGTGATTGTAAAATAAACAGTTGCAGCTAGACCACCTGTACAAACCAAGGAAAATCCTAACAAGGACTGAAACAAAAAGTACATCCTGTACCAGCGATGTAAAACAAACTCACTGATGACACCTACTCCTCAAACAATTAAGCTCTATTTAACTGCCAACCCTGAGTCAATGTGTCAACTTAATGTGTCAGGTTTGTAACACTTGAGAAAATACTGTCAATTTTGAGTAATTTTTTAATAGTGAGTAAATGTGCATTTAGGCATGTCAGAAAAGAATGGAAGTCATTAGCATTTATGCCAAAAACATGCTATCAAAACAATTTTTCTTAACAGGATTTTAAGTACAATTAGGCAAAGATGCAACTGTCGTAGGCCGCTTCTTGCTACCTGTAGCCCCTGGGGGTTTACCTAACAGCAAACATGTAAGACTAAAATGTCTGATAGTGAATATTAAAACAGAAAGATGCCAAAAGATACAGTTAAGTAGCAAAACAGACAAGTCTAAAAACTGTAGATTATTGAGGCCAAACTTTCTAATAATCTTTGGATGCTAGTAGAATTATAGGGCAAGTCAGAAAAGAATGGAAGTCTTTTGTATTTATGTCAAGAGAATGTAATGAAAATATTAACCAGATATCAAGTACAATTAGGCATGCTTGTAACTGTCTTAGGCCGCTTCTTGCTACCTGTAGCCCCTGGGGGTTTACCTAACAGAAAACAAGCTAGCCTAAAATGTCCGAAAGGTGAACGCTTAAACATAATGGTGTCAAAAGATAAAATTAAGTAGCAAAACAGGCAAGTCTAAAATCTCTAAAATTATTGAAGCCAAACTTTCTAACCATCTCGGGATATTTACAGCAAAATTTGTAGAAATATTTGATCAAAAGTACACCTTTGAATCCTCTTGACTCAAGTTTATTGTAAATAAATTTGGTTCTTGATGCAAAGTCCTGAAATTTAGAACAAATACGACCAAATCTCAAAATTTTTGTAACAAAAATGTATTATATCCAATAGTATGTTAATTAATTGCTAATATTCGGGCCCACGTGTTTGTGTATATGGTCACATGGGCACCCCAGATGCCAAACCGAGGCCCTGGTAAGAGCCCCTAAGACTAGATTGACCTGGAAACACGCATGTGGGCCCGACTGAGAACAGAGCACCTAAATATTGTCTCTTTTAAGTTGTAGTTATTTTAAGGTAGGTTGTATAAGTCTGTGATATGCATTCAAATTCTTCATCTCATAAAGTTTTTTATGATACTTTTAACTGGATACTGCTTGACGACAACTCATAGAGGCATTCACAAGTGTTTTATTTTGAAAATGCTTTTCAATTTTGATTGGAAACAGAACGATGATACCACATTACCAATTGTGGCACTTTAATCGCGGTTTCAGAATCACATGAATTGGCTTGACGTGCCAGTGAGACCTTTGATTAATCTACTTTATAGTACAGATCTGGATCACAAGAAGTCAAAAGGGTCATCAAAATTGCTAAAAAGAAAAACAAAAACAAAAACAAAAAAAAACAAAAAAACAAAACACACACACACACACACACAAAAAAAACAAAGTAACGGGCAATCTGAATCTGATGACATCATTTAGATAGAACAAAGCATACTCCCAACATATGCCCTACTTGAATGTTTTTTGGAAATTGTTCTTTTCTGTGTTTGCTCCTATAACATCTCCCATCGATTCTCATTAATTTCTCTAGGACCTTGAAAATTGATGGGGATTGCCTGTATACAAATCATACCTGGTTTGATTAAAGGACTTTCGCTACATGTGACATGGCAGTCATAACAGTTCTACCTTGACAGTTATTTTTCAAAAATCTATCATACAGAAGTCAATAAATAAGTCACAATCACAGCTAAACAAGCTCAGTGAGGTTCATCCTCTACCCAGGTTTTTTGTCAGGATCTTTTACTCGGACTATTCATGGTTTAAATGTATATACATACATATTTACCTGCCTACTTACCTATACACCTACTTTAGTACGTATATAATATATATATATATATATATATATATGTATATATATATATATATGTATATATATACATATATATATATATATATATATATATATATATATGATCAATTTGTTGACTTGTTTAACATTTGGATTGAATATATATATTCATTCTACCTTTACACAGACAATTTGTATTCCAATGGGAACTAATTGTGCCTTTTTTGGCCAATTCATATTTATTTTAATGTCAGGATAAGTTTCTGGTGAAAATGACAAAAGAGAATAAATGTCATTATATATGTTTAAATTGATATTAAGGAATATTGATGACCTATTGAGCATGAATAAATACCCCTTCAAAACCATATTTTACAACATACCTCATGATTTGAAATTAAACGAAACAACAGGAAATGACATTGAATATTAATTTCTAGACATAATCATTTATAAAGACAATAGTGAAATAATTTTAAATTATATGACAAACGTGATGATTTTGGCGTAAACATAGTAAATTGTCCACACATGGATCGCAGTATTCCACTTGGGCCTGCTTATGGTATCCAGGTGTCAAGGCTAATAGCTAATTGTGAGAGTATGCACCAACCTTGACAACTTTGACTCATGTGATTTACTTATGTTTCAAAAACTCGTGAAGAAGAAATAATTGAATAAGATTACAACAATCCTCCTTGAAATTCTGGGTAAAAATAAGAAAATTGTTTAGTTGATATCATGTGGATTTGAAATGTTTTATAAGTGATGCAGTAAATATGTAAAACTAACAGTTGCACTTACCATTTTGTACCAGATGTGTATAAAGCAAAATATTTCAAGTTGGGAGTTGCTTGCATTAAGTCGATTTAACCTTTGCTTGTACCTGTCTCAAGATAGGACAGGGGTGTTTTCCTTCAAACTGCATTCCATACATTTCACTGATAAATGATTTTTCTCAGAGGGACGCATGTACGGGTGATAGGCTCTGAAACATGTTCTGAGTAGTTACCCACTACAGACCCTTTAATATATTGGGCTAATGCAGCCTTTGTCAAAATTTTACAGAGACACGTGTGCAATATGGACAATAGTAATTCCATATGTAAATAGGTTAGACAGGGACAGGTTAGCCTATGGAGAGGAAAAGTTTGGACTGCGGAATAGGGTAATGACTACTAGGAAGTCGTTCTGGACAAAACGACACAAATACAATAAAAATATCACAGTTTTTGGCAGGTGCATCTCAAAATTCTGAATTTAGAACTTGCATGTTTGAAGACTGACAGGTTTTGATCATGGATGGTCTTTATTTGCTTAGATATTCGGTGGAGTTTTTCTAGGATTGTTTAAAACTCTAGACACTTCTATTTTTCATGACATTCATTATTTTATGTTATTAATATGGCATCTTGAAAAATTCAATGAAAAATATATCGCTTTTTGGGTATTCAAGTCTTGCTGTTATATCCCGCGATGTCCATGTAGATAAGCTTGTCAAGATTTGGACAGTTTTATACTTAGACTGATCTTCGACCATGATATACAGATATATGAGGTATATAAAGCATTTGAGGGGCAGGGATAATGGACGTGGGAACATTCTGAAAATCAATTAATTTGGTTGCAGGGAAAGTGGGCAAGGAAACATTGCATAAAGCATTTGAGTTTCATGTAAGGGTGACCGGAAACCATCATATAAAGCATTTTAGATAAAGGACAAAAGGACTACTAACTATTGCAGAAATTACTTTGGGTGCAGAGGAAGTGGACTGAATTATTATTATAATCACTTGGGGAGTGGGGAGAGTGGAGGGGCACCATTATACAAAGCACTTCGGGTACAGGGAGAATGGACTTGGACACTATATACAGCTTTTGGGGTGCAGGAAGAGTGGACTAGAAACCATTATATGAAGACTTTTGGGTAAAGAGTGGGTGGGCTGTGAGCCATTCTATAATAATAATAACAATAATAATAATAATAATGATGATAATAATAATAATAATAATAATAATAATAATAATAATAATAATAATAATAATAATAATAATAATAATAATAATAATAATGTACACGAGTATTTCAACTGTAAAACTGTTATTAACAAACAGTATTCACCGTAGGTCACTTAAGCTGGTCTCCGTGCACTTGTTTCCACCTACTATACGTGCTTTGCCACTGCTCCCACAAAAAGTATGTGGGTCCAGTGCTATAACCATGCTGTTACACTCACTAACGTTGAGGCCCTGTGGCATGGCACAGCACTTCTGGTGGCAGAAACGCATCTTAGCAAGCATGAGCGAATCAGTTTTCTACACTCCATAGGCAGAACCGAAAAAGTAAGGATAGGGGGTGGGAATTCTAGTGACCTATGGTTAGTAAAGTTTCTTATCAATGGTTTTACTGTTGAAAAAACCTTTATGTTAATGACACAGTACAAAACCATAGGTCACTTAATCTGATGTAACATTAGACTAGAGGTGGCAGGAACCTCCGAGGAAAAGCCCCAAAACTACGCACTTGAGACCCAAGGACCAAAAAACCATTGTGGAGCCCTGGTGCCCCCACTACAACTTCGTTAACCTACAGGGGGTGCAGAAAGCACCCTCTCAGACTGGTTGGAAGTGGCTGTTGGGAAGCACTTAGTGCCAATAGCCATGCTTTTATTTCTACCAAGTCCCTTAAGTAGAAGAATATAAAGATATTATAGGAGCCCCATCTAAGGGCAGCCATAATTTACCCTGCTGTGTTTTTGAATGCATCCTAGGAGGCAAAGAATGGCTAAGTCTCATGAATTCACAGGGAATGAAGATGTGCAAGCTCTTCATCCCTTCTGACCACCCGGTAGGCCAAGAAAATTGTTTTCCCTATGTATCCTGATATAGTATTGTGCGACACAGCCCAAGACTCCTTCTGCATAACATGGAGGAACAGTGGTTTCTGCCCTGCTTGATGAGGTTCTGTCCTCCCAAATAGAACTGAACTGCCCTAACGGGCCAAAGAGCCCGATCTGGTTCAAACTTCTACATTGTCACCAAGAGTGACTTAACTGAGAAACCTGTCAAAGCTGTGGATGCGTCACAGACTTGCAGTGGTGTCAGCGAAGCTACTTTTTTCACAATAATTACAGCTGCACCAAAATAATATTTTGTTTGCTTTGGAAAGCGGTGGTGGTCATCTACATGCTGAATGAGAAAAACTAACTGAAGAAGATATTGTTTAAAGGTGAAACTTGAGCACAAAAACTTATAACCTTTTACTCAAGGATCCGCATGAAGCTGTGGTTACAACAATATGTAAATAGGTACAGTGCTGTCAGTCGAACACAGGTCAGGACCCAATGTAATTTGGTCAAGCTGCTGATTGGATGCGAAGAATGGGCCAGAGTTCTGGGGGACAGAACGGGCCCACTCTAGCTCACATAGGCTGTGAAGTCAGAACAATTGATACAATGGTCCATTCAGTCACTGTTATTATGCTGCTTACATGTATCCTCTGGATTGCTTCTTTTGCAAAACTCCAACTTTGTTACCCCACCTCTTTTTTGTGGACACCTGCAAAACAACACAAAGAAATCACAGAGTGCCTCATGTCAAAGAGGATTCACTTCAAAGAAAATAAATTTTGATAGGATTGCAAACTCTTGAATCTGATGAAAACACATCAAAGGGGTAGCTCTACGTGTATACTTTGGTCACAATAAAGCTCAAAGCCCAGAAGTCAGAACAACTTGATTAAAAATGGCTTATGTCATGAGATGCAAGTCATGTTACAAAACTTAATTTTTCTTAGGATCAGTTTCTGCCATCACTCTACCAATTTTGATTCCAGAATGTTCAGTAGCAAATGGTTTGGACTTTTTAATTTTTATTTATTTTTTATTTTGTGTGTGTGTGTGTGTGTGTGTGTGTGTGTGTGTGTGTGTGTGTGTTTGTTTGGGCCCTAAACCTAGGCAATACACAATCATGGTGAGAACCACTTGTAAAGTTCAGTTCAAATTTTATTATTATATTTACAGACAAATGAGCAAATCTTTACTTGGCATGTCTGTGAAGTTTAATTTTGCAAACATTGAGGCATCAGTTTGATATTTCTCTGTGGGCGCAATAGATGGACAAACTAGACCCTTCTGCAAACTGCATTGTTGCCATAAAAACACACTGTAACTTTATTTTTATGTAAATATAATCTGCACATCTTGAGCAAAATATATGTACATAATCTATGGGTTAAAAAGTAAAAACCAAGACACAAGACTGGGTTGAAGACCATATTCCTATAACCATAGAGCTTTTCTTACGCCACCTTAAAAGAAAGTCTGCCTCCCAAGACAAAAGGCCCTTAGCAGAGCACCAAGCTGGAAACCTGTTCCATTGTGAGTCATAAATCCTTCGAGAATACTTTTGAAACTCCGGCGGCCACCCTCTCCCTTTCAAAAGCTAGTGATGCAATGCCTTTGGCAATAGTCACCAGACTCGAAGTTTGAGAAACTGAAGGTTACCGTGGAATTTATTTGAGCCTGGTTGTTGGAGCAGTTAAGGGAGAAGAGGCAGTGGCCATGGAGGGTCCATACTCTACTCCAGAAGGTCCAAGGATCATTCTCTCTTGGGCCACCAGGGACACAAAAGAATAATTTTGTACTCCTTCTCCCAGATCTTGTGCAGAACTTTCAGCAAGAGGGCGGTCAGAGAAAAAGGCACGCAATCACATCCCCTGGTACAAAATTGACATGGCATCCACTGCCTATGACAACTCCTACGGAAATGAGGACACAAAGGTGTCGATCTTTTGATTGCTGTGAGGCAGTAAAAAAGATCAATGTGCAGTTGACACCAAATGCCTCACTAGCTTGGGAGTCAGAGACCACTTGGTCTGAATTACCAGAGATCAGCCCAAGAGCAGGTCTGCCTTAACATTGAGCCAACAGGGGTGCCTGATGCCATACTGGTAGCACCAGAGCAGGATCGACTTGAGAGAACAGTCTTTCACCTGGTACCTCCCTCTTTTTTTGATATAGGCAGCCCTGTATGATTATAACACATTACCAAGACATCTTTGTTCTCCACCTGTGAATAGTTCTGGACAAGGGCACAATGAATTGACTCTAGTTCTAGCCAACTGATGGCAAACTGCTTCCACTGAAGAGGCCATTCACCTGAAGGTGTCACAGAGTCTAAATGCACTCCCTGGTCACCTAGGGAGGCATCTATAAATAATGTCCCTTCACCATTGAACAGCACCAGGGACTGCCACAGCATCACAATCACCCAGTAAGACCACCAATACAGAATCAGTGGATCAGCTGGATTGTGAGATGCTGGGACAAGAAATGGCCCTTTGAATCGAGGCAATTCCAGAAACAGAGCCAGACAGGCCAATAATAAAGCCTCTGCAGAGGGACCTGAGGGTCCATAGATTTCAAAGTCCCAAACAGGCACATCCACTGATGTGCTGATGGGGCCAGTGCCCTTTTGAACTGGTTCAAGAAGGCTAAGACTCACCTCCACATGTCTTCTAAAGGCTGACAGATGAAAGGAATGGCTAGGAGTGAATCCCTAGGAACATTAACTCCCTCATTGGAGTCAGACTGGACTTTGGAAGATTCACAATCTGGCCTAATTTCACACACAGATTCAACACTAATTGCATTTCTTGAGAAGAAGGCCCTGGTCCTAAGACTGCAAGAGCCAGATCCCTTGTTTGTGCACAAATGCTGCTATCTTGTTCATGACTCTGGTAAAGAAGAGCTGTGTCAGCCCCAGACCAAATGGGGCAGCACTGAACTGAAAAACTTTGCCACAAAGTGCAGAAGTTTTGAAGACCCTTGGGCATCAAAAAGGTGAAAAAAATTATCTTTCAGGTATATCAAAGCTGCCTAATATTCCTGTCCCATTGCCGCCATGATGGTCGCCATGGTCTCCATCTTTAAGTGCTGCACTACAAGATACAAGTTGAGAAGCGACAAGTCAATTACTGGTCTTTGCCTGCTCAGTTTGGCACCAAAACGAGACGACTGTAAAAGTCTGTGGATCCATCATCTAACACTGGTTTGAAGGCCTGTATTTCCACAAGTTTTTTACATGGCCTCCTGCAAAAGATCCAGATCTGCCTCTAACAATGCAGAAACGAGAACAGAACTTGAGATAGGAGAGGAGAATTGCTTGTGGCAAACTCCAACAAGTAACCATGCCTGACAATGTTTTTGACAAAAAAACATTGTCCCTGATGCAATCCCGTTGGTCAGTAAACAACATTAGTTGGCTGCTAACATATGCTTGCCGAGAACGTGGAGAGAGATTACAGATCGGCGGGCCCAGGGAAGCATCGAATGACTGGTGCATGGCAGTAGGGGTGATGTCCCAGCTTTTGGCTGCCCACTGAGCCAAAAGATCCTGACTTAGAAGACTGGAAAATCTAGTTCACCAACTTAATCCTCCACCTCTGAAAATTTTATTGGTGCCGAAGGCCACCTGGAGTGGTGGCAGGCTGATGGGCAGCAGATGACCCCTGGATGACCTCAGCAAAGTCTCATGCACAGAACCTTTATATCTCTCTTTGGCCATGTTGTTTTGTTTGCCCTTTCAGAGAGGGGAACCATCTCTTGGCCAACAGCCCCAGACAAACTGGGTCCAAGGGCAGCTGGGAAGCAGCTTTGCTAACCGGTGTCAGCAGGTTGACCTCAGAGAGAATGGCATTACACCACACCAACCTGACATTACCATCAAGCGTGATCACTCCCCTAAGCATGTGCCCCACAGCACAGCCTCAACATTGCTCAAGGCCCACCAGGGTCTCCACCAGGCATTTGGTGGAAAATGGCACTGAAGGGTCATCACTGTCTTCTCAAGGGGACCCATGGCATATCACCTCAAAGAGTCAAGAAAGGAGCCAATGATCATCAACATCTGCATATCCGGCAGTACCCAGCCAGTTTGGTAGAAAGCTCAGAGGTGGAAAGTAGCGCTTGCAATTTGGGGGATTGCTTCGACACTTTCCACTGATATGAGCCCAGCCCTGGGATGCACCACTTTTATATAAACAGACTGGCTTCTCTGCTATGTGCACAATGAAAGGCTGATTGACCACATGATCAACCTCCATTCTGTATACAGCACACCCTGGAGCCTCCAACACAATAACTGCTCCAGTGGTTGGACTAGATGTATGGAGGACCCCCTATGCATGCCAAAGTGCCACCTTCTAGCGGGGAAACTGCTGAGGAGGAGGGCTGCTTAACCTCAGTAAGCAATGCTCCCAAACCATGGTTCTTGTTTTGCAGACTCCTTTCTGGGGAAGGAGAAGAGGAAAAGTGGCATTGCCTCCTTTTCCTCTCCTACTTATCCCTGCTGTGGTGGGGGTGTAAACACTTGCAACCAGGGGAGGGAGGTAGGGGAGAGATTGGATCTTATGCTGACTCATCTTCCCCCCCAAAACGTGACTATGATGACCAAGTTAAGGGGCCCAGGCTCAGCCACTGCCACCATGTAAGGCTTAGTGGGGGTCACAGCCTTAACTGAACTAGCCACCCTAGGCTTTTGTGCAGCTGAGTGGGAAGATGACTGGAACCTGCTTTTCCCAGAGGGGCCAAGCATCTCCGAGGAGGTGTGCAGTGAGGGCGAGCACCTACAAGGTCTCAAGAGGGAACCCTATGGTCCAGCTGATCCAACCACTTTCAGACAGTGGCAGACTGTGCCCCTACCTTGCCCATAATTACTTGGACAGTCACCAACACCTTCACAGCTGTAGCTTGTCCAGGCGTTACAAGAAGGAAATCTTGGAGGACTTGCCATAAGGTGCCATGAGGACATCATATGTACTCTACCCACAGCCACTGCTGACTTCCTTCCCCACACCAACCCCTACCCCAGTGTTCACTGTATTAGTATTCACCAAGGTACCATCCTGCCATCGATCAATGCATGACTGGCCATAGAATGGGCAGGATGGGAAGTGCCAGCTACCACAGACCTACTCACATATATGCCAGGACCTCTAAATCAAGCAAACATGCCTCAATTCCAGGCTCACGCCCTCCACCCCCATTCCCAAGAGGTTCACTGCCATCTTGCTCACAGTGTGGGCTGGAGCCTACATTTGGCAGATCCAACATCTGCTCAATGGACTTTCTGCCATTGAGCAGAAGTCCAAAGTCGACCAGCATCGCACAGACTCTCCTCAGTGCAGAATATATCAATCCTGCACATGGCCATTCCAGTATGCCATCCTGTGGTGGTTTGCGTCCCAATGGGCATCCAACTCCACATCCATATCCATGGACCGTCAACACGCCAGACAACCTGGACTAACTAAGCCAGGGATAGATCCAGTTTCCCACAAAAAGTTTTAACTATGGCATGACGAAAAAAACAAGCCGCAAGAGTCCCGAAAGTAAAGAAAAAAAAATATGTGACCAACACTGATGGACACCAAAGTAATAAACTGATTTGTGCATGCTTGCTATGATGCATTACTGCCGCCAACAGTACTGTGTCATGCCACAGGGCCTCGACGTTTGTGAGTGGCGCTGGCACTGGACAAATAGACTTTTTATGGGAGCTCTGGCAAAGCACCTGAGGTGTGTGGAGACCAGTACATGGAGACCAGCTTAAGTGACCAATGGTGTTGTGCTGTGTTCTTATACATATAAATATATATATATATATATATATATGTATATATATATATATATATATATATATATGTATATATATATATGTATATATATATATGTATGTATATATGTATGTATATATATACATACATATATATGCATATATACATATATATGTCTATATATATATATGCAGCCTAGAAGTACATAGTGGGGAAGTATATGAAAATATAAAGGATGGCCTGGGCTCAACTAAGGATGCATTTAACGTCTATACCAGTTCTACACCTTATGGAGCTCCACGAATGACTTCACTAGTTGAAGTGAGGCATCACTCTGTTGTTGCAATCCTACAAATCTTGTTGGGATGACATAATTCTTTGCAAACCTTGGCAGCCATCATCCATATCATGCAGTTCTCATCCCCAAGGCTTCCATTATTTTTTTAATTACAGAATTGAGGCAGATGCGCTGGAAACACTGCCAGTGACAATGCTTTCTTATTGTAAATTTGTGGGTGCTTCAAAGGGTGTAGGGAGTATTCATCGTGACCAAAAGGAAACAAGAGGATCATGGTGATCCTGTGCTCTGTTAACTGGAATCTGCTTTTACAATATTGGAATACGGATTTTATAAGCTCTGCTGACTGACAAATCAGCAGAGCTAAAACAATACTTAAAACTTAAACAAGAAACCTTTTAGGCATATCGTGGAAATGTTTGGAATGTGTAAATAGATGTCAAATGATATGCTGATACGATTTGGGTTGTTTACAAACATGTACAAACATATTCAAATGTCTGCTGATAAAGTTTTGAATGTTTACATAATATGTTCAATTATTCCACAACTTCGAAACAGTAAAATCAGATGGAAATAAATACGATTACATTAAATATCTCCCACTTTTTTGGCAAGTGACTATGAACATTTTTTTCTCAATTTGCTTGGGCAGCCTTGTCTCCTTTTTGGTCAGCATCAAAGGAAACCAAACTTCCACAGCAAATCAATCTCCAAATTTGATATATATTTCGTTTTTATACCTATACGTCATAAAGTAGCGACTTTCTTGTTGATAAAATATCTTGACCTTAATTTGAATGCTGGTACACTATGCAGAATAAAATGGTTGCAAAAATGTGAGCATGCTTCCCTGTCTATATCTCTTTCAGACCAATATAATACACAGGCCTTCTAAGTTAATGCAAACGGGCTAGAGCTCCATTGTGACATTCATATTCTCAATGGGTCATACTAGATTGTTATCTCTGATAACCAATGAAATAATTTTAGTTTAATCAACTGGACACCCTCCAAGCCTGTTGTGTTGCCCTGCCCATGGCAAGAAAATTTTGCCGCCAGGGATATTTCATAGGAGGACCAATTTTGTAAGAAAGAAAAGCATAACTAACAATGGTTTGAAGATGTGTTTTTCTTCTTAAAAAAGGCAGACTTTAAAATTAAAACTTCGATGGTATCTTGCAAAAAGAACAGAAGTCAAAAGTGCATGTTGTTTTTAATATTTTGCTAAACAGTAGAGCTGAAGAAACCACACCTATCTTTCTAAATGACATGTTTATGGCCTATAAAGTTAAGCACGTTATGGATGATTGAAAATAACATATTGGTTGCAATGGTTTTTTTGGATTTGCTGAAAGGGCTTACAAATGAGTAAGTCTATTTGGCACTCCTTTGTAACAAAGTCAGCTGCCAAACTGGTTTTGCTAAAAGAACCTACAGATATTAATTCACGTGGGAATTGAATTTAGTACGGCCTCAATTGATATTGTATCATAATAAAAGGACTCATACTCACTTGAGTCATTCTGGCAAAATAAAATTTTCTCTTTCTAGGCCAGTGTCTTTGTGACAAAGGGACTTGTGTTGTGGCCCGTCATTTTGCCAAATACAACTTTTATTTCTTTTCTTTAAAGTAATTGCTGCTAGAATGGCTCAGCTGAAGTTAAGCCCTTTTTGCAAAACATTTTTTTTCTTCAAAATAACTTACAACTTCAATATTTTTATTAAGTTCCTTATTTTAAAGTTAAGTAGCACCACCATCTCATTTTGAGAACACCACATTCTTGTTTTCTTGTTTGGGTCAACTAGTTATAGTTCTATTGGATTCCTCCAAAACTGTTTTTTATAAACATCAGGACTTGAGTCCTTTTTGCAAGATACCATAGAATTAAAATAGAAATGGATGTAGAAAAAAGTATATTCTCATTTTTATCTCTATTATGGTATCTAAAGGCCCCAGCATATTTTTTCAGAACATGCACTTTTAGAATGTACATTTCTTGATGCGCATTTTTAGCGTAATACAGTGGACGCCTGTGGAACTCGACCCATCATGAACGAGTCCTATACCGAGCGTGAGTCCTGAATCCGATCAACCGCTAATTAATAAATTGGCGTCTAAGCTTCTGGGGACTAGTTGCCAATGTGTGCATTTAACGGGGCAAGAAAAGAAACATTTGTGGTTGTTCTGTTACTGCTAAAAAGGAATTTAAAAGCTTGGAATGCTCACAAAACTTGCAAACCTCCATTCACTGCATCCTGAAGGTGATTAAAAAATAACATATATCATATATGCCTTGCTTGAATCGAGTTTAATGGATATAAATGTGAAAATAAGTGCCTCTGAGTTAATCTTGATTAGAAACGGAAAATGTAATCGTAGACTGTCGCTTTTGTGTAGAGATCTTATGTGCGATAACTCCAGAGCGGCTCACGTTTCAGCGAGCATCACTTTCTCATTATACACTCAGTGCTGTACATGTGAACGACAAGAACCCGTGCTGTATTACTGTGCAAGTCATTCTTTTGTTGACTGTACAGCAGAAGAAACAGATTTGGAGTCTTCTGCATAATGCGACATGAAACTGGATAATTGTATTTCTTCGTCTTTCAGGAAAAATATTGCATACAATTTAGGGGAGAATAAACCGATCAACATGACACTCGGATTCAGTATAAGAGTTGCACACAACAATAGATTTCCATAATAAGCATTGGGCGTGATAAAGTAAGTTGGTATGAAAGTTATCCAGATAATAAGAGATGTCACCACGGCGAAAAAGATGTAAAGAGATTCATTGAAATTATCTGGAAGTTTTCTTGTCATAAATCCAAATACAGCACACAGCAAAACCAGTACCATGTTATAGGTCAGAGGCATCAACAGACTTGAAACTGTGGTCTTGCAGGTCAGTTCTGTATACTTGACCATATCTTGTGGCATAGTAAGCTGTACCAGTGTCGGATCCAGTATAAACACAGTCACCACGATCAGAGTGACAACCTGTAGGTCAAAAATACCTGGTGTAAATAGCAACGAAACATACGTTTCAACAGGCTTAATATGATCTGCTGCACATGAACAAGTCGCAACATCGATATTACCTTCCCAGCTGCTACATATTTTCAGGTTTTACAATTTTGCCTTTTGTATCCCTATCATGAAACACTTTTAGTTGTCAAATGGTGACAGCTATGTTTTTTTTTTAATTCTTTGATAAACCTTAACTCAGTTCTGTCCCTTATAGCAGTCAACCTATAATTAACTCCATGTGGTGGTTCAGTGTTTTAGCGTCTTCTCAATGGAGCATTAGTTAGGGAAAAGCAAATATGAATTCCATATGAAACATTCATATTACACAATATCTATGTCTTTATTCATCATGTATGTAGCAAACAAATTTGAAGGGCATTTGTATATGCTTGTATTGCTGGGCTCTGCACTTTATTCTTACCTGGAGACATATGCTGATAGCTGCAAACAGTAAAACACTCATGGTACTTGCCAGTCGTATGTTCACTCGACAAGATTCTGCAGCCTTAAACAACCTGTACATGCGATTAGTCTTTATCATCAATGGCCCATACATGCAGGTGAAACTGAGATGAAATCCAATTTGGCGAACAAAACACGCTATGTGAGATGGGGTAATGATGAAGAAGGGCACAGCTGCAAATGACAATACTATTCCAAAAAGAACCAAAGCTGACATTTCTTTGCTAGTACACTTGATACATTTGCGATGTCTGTATTTCCAAAAACAGCTGGCAGTGACCACACTAGCGCCTGCTCCAATTCCAAGTGCCACAGTAACGATTATACCAAACGAGTCTGCCCAGTACAGAAAGGTTGGTGTGATAGCTTCACAGATGGTGAAATTCTCAGAGGCTGGCCACGTATATGGCAAACATGCATGACACCTGGATGCATTACTCACTACTATTTCATTCCCTCTACATTTTCGACATTCCCAGCAACACGGCAAGTCACCAGGTATATAAAACTCCCCTGCATGACATGGGTAGCTACACAAGGAATGAGGGATGGAGTAATTCTTTTCTTGGTCTGTTAAATTCATGGTCCAGACCATCTTGCTTGCTGTTATATGCAAACCGTCATTCCTGTACCATGTGCCAAGTGTCAAATAAGACTTGTGCGATGATGTCTTTATCAAATATCCAGCAAAGATGTCTCCATTGGAGTCAAATCTGATGCGGCCAGAGTAGCCCTTGAAATCCACTTTCTTCATATATGACAATAAAGTTGGTCCACTAATGCACTTGAAGACGAAATCTGGCGTCTTTGTAAGGTTGTTACACCTTTCTGAAATCAATGGTCCCAGTGCATGGGCTAAAACGAAAACAGAGTCCATGATGTATGTATGAAATGGGGCTCCAGTATAGCTTGTAGATTCAGTAACAGTTTTGTATTGTCCACAGAACTGCGTTTTATTTGATTCAATCCTCCAAGAACAGTTAAAAATTTGCTCCCAAAATACCTTGTACCAAGGATTATGGGCATTGTTAAGTGGCGACAGGGATTCAAAGTGTTTAATAAACTTTGGTTCATACCCCTGGATACCTTTGATGACAATCACATTGATTGGGTCTGAGTGTTGATTCTGGAAAATGCTCATGCCCAGTTGCAGATGAGATGTGCCAATCCAAATGAAATTTGGTAGCACATTAGCTCTGTATGCAGCAAGAATCAGTCCTTGCACATGCCTAAAAAATAGAAATGAGATCACAACACGAGATGACTTGTACAACGTAAGACGTCTAACAATTGCATGGTAATCAGCGGTGGCAGACATGTGAAGGCCCTCTTTGATGCCGACACATATCCCTCTCTGCTTGGCAAGTGTTGTAACTGTAGTTGCCAGGCTACGACCCCACTCATCGTCTTGGTAAATCAGAGATATCATGGTCCAATTGAAGAAGGAAATCACATCCATCAATGCTGTGGCCTGAAATTTAGTGCTGGGAATTACCCGCATGAAGTAGCGGAACTGGGACTTGTCACTAAACTCTGGAATGCTAGCAGTGGGACTGACATGTGGGATCTTAAATTGGCTCCATAGGCGGCTTGGGGCCATGCCTGCAGCAGACGTGTAAGGTGCCACTAGACCTACGACATGGTTCAGATCGTTATCTCTCTCCCACGTGGCATGTTCATCCACAAGCGCCCGCCTCGGCAAAAATTGCAAGGACTTTGATAGTATTGAACCATGAGAATAACAGTCGCCAATGATGATAAAGCCCAAGGTAAGGTTCATTGGCAGTATATGTCGTTCGTTGATTCTATCCAGGGCAAAATTGATCGCTTCTATTGTTGCCATCCAGGGAGGAACAATTGTATTTGAGCATGCCCCATGTGTGTTTGTAAGGCGAATGGGAATAAGACTACCAATCATCATATCACCTGGACGATTATACACTTTAGGCATTCTGGAGCAAACCATCATCTGCACCCAACAGCTGAATTGCACACAGAGGCTGACGGAAGCAATGTTTACCTAAAATATTTAAGAGAAGGAAAAACGTAGATAATTGCATGACATAGATGTACAAGATATCAAAGAGTTAAAGAAAATCACACGATTATAACATGGTCATTATAATTAGCAGGAAAGAAATGCCCTCAAGACGTACCCTAGCAGGTTTTTACTATGGTGCCTTCCATACACGCACTGCTATAAGAATTTTCAGATGAGAATTAAGTAATTGCAGGTGCAATATATATTTAAGGACTATGATTTGAAGTCAACGTAGGGATGTGTCACAGAAAAAAACAGTTACAAAATGCGGGATGTGCTTGCAGCTAAACTGAACCAAACAGTAGCACAAACCTATCATAAGTATTTTGTCCACAAATAACAGCCACCGTTTTGTAACTCTGTCAAAATTAGTGGCATAGAACGACAAAGACGTGTAAAATTTATCTTCAAGGGAGAGATCCCAAGAAGAGGATACTGAATGAGGTTCAAGTTACTTTGTTCCATATATGGAGCTTAAAACCCAATGCAAAACGTACTAGTCATAACGGACAATATATTTGGTGCTTTATTGTTAAACGAGGTGAAAGAAGTCACAAATGAAGAATTCCTCTTTATCATAAATTTTGCGTCCTTGCTATAGAGCGCATTAAAGTTAATGGCAATTCACATTTAAAACTATAAATATATGTCGATCCAACAGTCTTAGTTGCTAAGTTGTTCTACTATGGAGCGCAGCAGGGGAAACAGAATACCATTAGCTGAGGGTGATGTGTGGATGTTTTAAACGTCTAACAGTATTTTTTCCTTTAGCACAGGTATTCCTGTATGAGGTGTTGATGGCAACGCCACACTACTGTAATAAAACATTTTTGGCCGTATTTTATTGTGTGGGAACTGAGCATGTCCATAATTCTATTGACAGTGCTGGTATTGGCATAATTGTCGCCAACACATCTGCCTGTCTAGCAATTTGTCTTCTTCGTGTTGGCTCTGTCCTTCTGGAGGCGATGGTCATCTTACCAGAGAGAAATATTCCACCTGTTTAGCCATATTTGGACAATATGTGAGGTATTCTACTTTAATTTAAATTTGCTGTCGCATTTGTATGCAGAGAAACGCATTACCCAGTTAAGAATTATAAAGAAACATTTAATTGTCACAGTACTTAATCAGTATGATTCAATATAGTGATATGGTCACTCTTTTCATGCTGATAGGCTATTACGCCAATGCTGCAGCACTCAACTTTGTTTCAAAATTAATCTGTTTCGTTTATGGACTAATCCGTATTGATTACCAGTCATGCAATTGATGTCGGTAGGAACATCAAAAACCAAATATGCCATTCCAGTGTCAATGAATATCTTGCATTAACCTATAATAAACATATTCTACCAATATTCGAGGAACACAATGTAATGAAATGCTTTACTACCAAGAAGGCTTTCTCAAAACAATGTAACAATCTGTTCACAAATAGAACCACCATCTCTCCATCTATCTATCTCCCTGTATGTATGTCTATCAATCAATATATCAATGTATTTATTCTTTGGAGCCAAAAATTACGTGAGCTATAAAAACCATAAAATTTAAACACAGTGCGACTTCAAAATTAAAAAAAAAAGGCTGAAATTTTGATATTTCAAAGTAGGCGCTTCGATAAAAATCACGAACTTTTGAGAAAAGTCCCGAAATTATGAGATATAATTCTCGAATTTCTGATTGAAAGCTCAAAATTTCTAATGCGTGTTTTTTTTTACCTTTTTCTTCTTCTTTTTTTGTTTGTTTGTTTGTTTTGGTTTTGTTTTTTTTTGTTTTTGTTTTTTGTTGTTTTGTGTGTGTGTGTGTGTGTGTGTGTGTGTGTGTGTGTGTGTGTTTGTGTTTTGGTTTTGTTTTTTGTTATGTGTTCCTTATAGACTTTCGTAACAAACAAAGTGGAAGTGAAAAACGTTAGTTTCTGATTTTCTTCTGTTTGCAATTTATCACAATCTTTGGTATAAATTAACAGTTTTTTAAATCATTTTCGAAAAAGCATCACCAATGCCACCCTTCTGCCAGAAAACATAATATTTTAGGAACGAGCAGCTGATCCTAGTGTCATTCATGCAGTTCTATCCTGCATCCATATTAACAAGGTCACTTAAACACACCAACCAGGCTATCAGTACTGTGTGTTTTCTTGTAAAAATGTTTTGCACTGTGTCTAAGTAAAAGAAAATTACGAGGTCCCATACGGCCACACATATATCAATGTAAATAGTATGGGCGTGTTTGTAGGTTCTGATCTTACAATCGATATACAAAGAAAAAAGGGATTCGTATTTGATGTGAATGATGTGTTCATCTGATTTTTATTCTTTTCTCAAATCCTTTGACAAGTGATAAAATGTTTTCATAGTTTTGCTTTAAATATAACACTGTTTTCCTGCCTGCGTAAATTTATTATCATGCCTGTCATATTAAACTTGTTCAAGCATTGGAAACAAGTACGTGTAACGATCTTGCAAACGTATTTAGTTTACGCCCATTTTATGTGCTTTGATTTTGTTTAATGGTGGCTTCCAAGTGTGTTCGTGTATATACAATAGCAACTGTGTGTTTCAAACATTCCTTAGACCGCAAAAAAGTTTTCGCTACAGACAGGCGTTGCTTATACACATGACCAAATTCCATATGCATATAATAAAAACATACCCGGAAAAGGGTCACTACAGACAAGAGGTCTTATTATCTAGGTGGTCACATAAGCTCTTACTGCATGACACAAATGTATATCGTGCTATTCACGATACGATGACATAGAGGACTACGTGATGTCTTCATCAAAATATATCTACACATGTACATGACAAATGTATACTCACCATAGTTACTGAACTATCTTTAAGCTGGAACTCCAACAGGTATTCCAGTTCAATTGCAAAAAGCAACTGACGATGACATCCAAACTTTTAGCTTCTTAAAGAGAGATTGTGGGATTTGAATGTAACAGAGTTGGTTTTGTGCCAAAACATCCATACACATATAACAAACCTTAATAGTGGTGTCTCTTACTGGTACCTAGAATAGGATCACTTTCAACCATATCTTATCTTCACACATAATACGATGTAAGAGATCGTTCCATTTATTCGAAGTAATCAATAATTAATTTCTGCAAGAAACGGGATACCGCACCGCACGGCCGTCTTGACAACATTGCTGAGTCCAATGTTAAATCTTGGTAAGATAAATCACCAGGTGGAAACACACAAATCACGATCAATATATGAAAAGAATAAATGACAGGAAATGCATTCCTTGCCATCGTCTTTATCACACTGGGGACAGGTGGCGAACATATATTTGGTATACTGAGACAAAACCCACAGGTGCGCAGTGCATACAACAAGTACCCGGACACTTTACGGCATAACTTCTAGAAGTCACTGAAGTTTCTATCCTGCCAATAACCAGCTTGGCCAAAGGCCGTTTATCTGTTCATTACAGCCGAACGTGGTCTTTGTAGAATGCAATGCATTCGACCCTACCTCTTTAAACGGATAGAGAAATGTTGCTGCGTTGTTCCTATTGTGACATTGACACCAGGTAACATCTCTCAAGAACCAGCTTGCTATCATGATTTCATTTTGTTGAACGGGATGCCCACCTGTTCGAGCTTCATATATATGGTGCAAATTACCATGGGGAAGAAAGAAAACTGCATCATTAATCTTAGATAAAAATATGTCAACTTTCAAACAATATGCTTTATAAGGTAACATAATATCAGTTTCATGTCGAACATTACCAAAACACGTGTGCGTAACGTCCTTTGATCCGAGTTAATTTTACATTTCTGTACAAGGAGGTAGTCAAAAGGTTGCATGTTTGAGTCTTGTGCATATTGGACCAGAAAGGCATATTATATTTAACTGATTTGATTTCGTTTCTTTGTAACTTCTAAAAAGATTTGCTGGTACCCTGCCTGGATAAAAGTAATTGAAACTCAAGTTACTTTTGAGGGTACCATTTTCTGAAAGTCTTGATAACCCTGAAATACAATTTGAAAGAAGGGGACATCTAGTGTAATAGTCTAAAGAGTCAGAGGTTGTAATACAGTGACAGGTTAACTTATGGACAGTAAAGTGTTCCGAATAGAGTAATGACTACTAGGAAGCAGTTCTGGACAAAAGGACACAAAAACAACACCCAAACTTGCACCTGGATTCAGCAAATTAGTTACGAAAATTAAGTAAATGCGAGTTTTTATGCCAGATACAGGAACTACATGAACGAACAGCATTGAGTGGAATTGTGAATCGCTGATAAAGCTGTGAATTTATTGTAAAGATAGTTGTGAAGAGGGGCACATGGCTTGTTTTCACGAAATGTAAAATATGTTTGAGTTTAAAAGAATCTCCTGTCAATAGGATCGCAATTTTGCTTGTACCTGTATTTATTGTATGTGCATTGTTTTACTCGGTTGTCCTCTAGAAATCAAAGTTTGTTTGCACGATTTGCATGAGAAGCGCTCCTGAGGTATCTCACAGGGACCTGGACACAAAAGATTGATGGATTTCATGGGGAATATTATCTATTCACTTTTGAAACTGCTAGGAGGTAAGGCTTAAAAAAAACCTGAAGACAGAATATTTAGCATATGTCTTATTTGCTTCATAAGACACAAGGAGGCATGATAGTCATAAAATTATATGCATATATATCACGCTCAGGCAAACAATAGATTAGACACCGACAGTGAATTCATACAGCAGAAATGTGAATTGCTAATACAGATGGTCGATGCTGATAAAAATTGGACAGACAAATAAAAAATAACTAAACAATGTCATTGTGAATTTACTAACGCGTTTTAAAATGGCAGTATTTTTAATAATATAATTCATTCCTTTTCATTACATACTAGCATGTACTTTCCAAATTTTGAAACACTTTCGCATTGTCAAGTTTAAGCTATTAATGAACTTATCAAAGGACATTTGTCAAGATATTTGGTAATCTCAGAAATGTTTAACACGACACTTTAGGAAGTTTAAAGTTAAGGTGAAAATAAATCTACTTTGTTCAGGATTACACATGCTTCATCAAACTATTATCATCAAACAGTTCATACAAATGTTATGAGGGCACATGGAAATATTTATATATCATTAAAGATTCCTTTGGAAACTACAGATAGCAAAGTTCAGGTGTTCAAAATTACTCCTTTTTCACTTCAAACTCAAACTCATGAAAGTAAAAGTTTTACTGGACCGTGCAAATTTTATAAATTTATGGAATTTCGTTGTAGGTAAAAATTATTGTCAATAGTTTAATTACCGTGTTGATGTTAATTACCTGCAAGTATATTCTACATTCTGCCCACATTAAGACATCGTTCTTATGAAAAAGGTGAAGAAATTACAATGTATGCTTTGGATTTGATATGTCTTAAGTACTTCTTTTCAAAATTTTTGCAAAATCTAAAGGGCCGACTCCCCATAATTTGAAGAAAGAACATCGGAAAATTAATTGACCAAAATTAAAAATTAATCAAAAGAAATTCAGACATTTATTTGTGGAAGACAAACGAAATACTTATGATTTGAAAATTGCGTCAAAATGGTTACAAAAAATGTGTAGATTTCTGAGATTATGACAGATTATGCATCGGATAAAAAACACAACTTGGAGACACAAGTTCCATCATTAGGGACTCTGAGTTTACCTTTAATAATTTTGACGTTGATTATCATGTTACTTATTCCATTGATAATCTGAAATAAGGAAATCATTCTGGATAAAATAGCTTGTTGTACAATACACGGAGGCATTTATCTCATGTTTGGGCGAAAGGGCACAAAGGACATACGTGAACCTTAAAAAACTCATGAGGAATCAAGGAGGATGTGCAATACACATAAATGTGATAAATTATGTGATAAAGAGAAACATATAGATTCACGTGAAATAATCTTTAATATATATTTCAGTATGCCTCACATTATTTGGAATATAAACTCTAAAAGGATTATTGTCAAAATTATCTAGGTAAGAATTCTGAAAGCATAGCCTCGTATATAGTTGCGAAACGTTGATGATATGTGGTGTGTAAGATGTGAAACTATCTGAGAAATGTGATCAAGCGCTACCAACATGTTGTAATTCAAGGTCAGTCGTTCAACTGGGGCAAGATCAACGCTGGTGTTCCTCAAGGTTCAGTGTTAGGTCCACTGATCTCAATCTATATAAATGATATTGTGGACCTTGTCCAATCAAATATCAGAATGTTTGCTGATGGAACTTCCTTTTGCCTGACAGTTGATGAGCCAATCACTGCAGCCAATATTTTAAACTCGGACCTACACGATATTGATCAGTGGTTCAACGATTGGCTTGTAACATTCAACGCTTCCCAAACTGACGCCATGCTTATTTCTCGGAAAAACAATCCACCCGACCATTCGTCAATTGTTTTCCAAGGTCACACTTTGGAAGATGTTGGCAAACATAAACACTTTGGCCTCACTATTCGCTCAGATTTACGTTGGTCGGACCACATTAACGAAATCACTGGTAAAGCTAGTAAACTGCTTAATATTATGAAGAGCTTGAAATTCATTCTAGACAGACATACCATAGAAACTGTCTATATCTCTTTTATCAGACCGATTTCGGAATACGGCAGTCCAGTGTGGATTGGCTGCACAGATGCAGATGATGAGAAGCTGGTGAGTATTCAATTAAACGCGGCGCGTATCGTAACTGGTGAAATGCAAGGGACAAGTAGCGCTGAACTTTGCGAAGAGATTGGGTGGTCAACCCTGGCAGATTGACGGACACTATCTAAACTTACTCTAATGTATAAATTGGTGAACAAGCTTGTACCTGTTTCCGTATGTTTTGTTATTACCGCTTCTACCAATGACGCTCGAACCTGCACTATTCGGCAACGATTTGACTTTCAACATTTTAGAGCGCGTACAGACCTGTTTGATAAATCATTTTTCCCTTCAACTGTTAGGCTGTGGGACCAACTGCCTCTTGACACTCGTAATTCGGCCTCTATCTATATATTTAAATAAGAATAAAATTTAAATAAGACCTATTAATTTTTCAGAATTATACAACATAGGGAATAGATTCCTAGCTGTTCAACACACTCGCCTCAGTTTGTTCATGTGGTTCACCTACTGAGGATGCATGGCACTTTTTTCTTCTCATGTCAAAAATACACTGTACCACGATCTCACCTTCATGCCAAAATTATATGTCTTGCTCCATTTACTATGCAAACACTATTATACGGCTCGCTTGAGTGCTCGCTCTCTCAAAATACTCACATTTTCTTGGCTGTTCATGATTTCATCTATGCGAAACCAGTGGGTATTGGCTATTTTATTTAGAGAGCAACCTTATCTTTCCTTCGTGGCCAGCCGCGCCGCCGGGCCTCCCCTCGCTTGGGCAAGGGTCTAGAGTTCTCTCCGGCCACTTTCCTACTGGCCACTTCCCGGTACGACGGAGGGAGCGGTGCTGGGAACTGTGTACGTGGGCAAATATCTACTTTTTCAATTCCTCTTACCCACATCTATTAACTTAACTACTCAGCTGTAATTTACTTCTCCACACATTCCGACATTCAGGTATGCCTATCGATTACTTCTTATTATTTATTCAGTTATTAGTATTTTTTTCACGTTATGGCCCCTCTGTCTGTCTTGTCCGTGTCTCGTTCCTCTCTCTTGTGTTCTGTCCGTATCAAGTATCATCTTACGTACTCGTCTTTTCCATCGAGAGGGATTAAAATAGGGTATCGCCCTCTTCCCAATGGTAATCAACTATATATATATATATATATATATATATATATATATATATATATATATATATATATATATATATATATATATATATATATATATATATATATACCTAAAAAGTCTGTAATTTTTAAAATAAAATACGTTTAAACCAAATGTGATCACTAGATATATGAATATAAGAGTATGCATGAATACGTATAATGATTAAATGATGCCCCTACGCATAATGCGTGGTAACTTTTTATTACTGGTAACAAACATAATTTTAATACCAAGATTGGTCAATTTATTATGGTAGATTGAAGTGGGTTTATGTGAACAAGGGAAATGCTTCTTTGTTCAAAAGGGTGCATTTTGCAGACACTTCTAGATACCACATCAAGATGATCATGTGAAATGAAAAGTGATCATTATCGATTCATGTGATTTGGATTATTACCAATTACTTAAAAGCCCGCCTGTACTTTCAGACCTGAAAACACCATCGGGGCAAAATTCTCCACTAAGCTCCATTTTTGAACCAGCAGAGAGCACTTGGCACATCTGACCAGTACTGCGACTTTATTCATAGCCTGGGAGTGACTTCAGTGTGGGATACAGTATTCCTATTTTGGGGCACACAGCCGTCCACAACTGGAACTTCAAGGCATTGTATTTACATTTTTAGGTAATGCTCACTCTGAAAAAGTCCCATTATATGTTGTGCATTACATTCATTCGACAAATTAACATTCCCTTAATGCTAATCATACATTCACTTTTTAATGATATAGTTTGAACTATCTGGATGCTGATTGGCTAGTTTATCATGAATGCAACTCCAGACTGACGCTACTGTTTGAAAGTTTACACGGATTACTGAGTTGTGTGCTAAACCTAAGCAAACAGTTCCAATCTGCTCTTGGGAATCTTATTTTATTATGTTGATTTGATAGAAAATAATTGTGAGCGTTTCACTTGCATACAACTACCATTCTACAAGAGTCACCTAAATCCCATGTGTTTGAAAAGGTAAAAGCCATTTAGAAAAGAGCTATAATTGTATGATACAGTGGAATACTCCTGGTGCTAATTTCAAGTGATGGTGATGTTCGAAGTCTATCTTTTAATCTTGCACATGCATTATCCTTGAACTTTGGCAAAGGCATCTTCACAATTTACACGTTTCAAAGCTTGAACCCCTTAATGACAAAGGTTTACACAAGAATGTTGTTGCAAATTGGCTATGAACATTTCTCACTCTATGACGGTTAAGCATGTCTCATGATCTCTGGTAATGGTTGCTTCTGTACTATTGGAAGTCCCAATTAATCTGCCTCGAGTCTATACAAAGTCAAAAAAAGGGTCTAAGCACTGACCCAGAACAAAGCTGCGTTGTTCGACACCACATTAATTGCCACAGGTATTTGCACAACATTCTTCTGAATGAGCAAGCCATAACTTATTATTACTATTCAGCCAGAAACAAATTATGTCTGATTACAATGATACTGTCATAAAATTATTCAAAGTAATATTTTTTGCAACTTCATACCCCAATATCCAAGTGTGAACAAAGATAAAATGTAAAATCCGGCCTCCTGGACTCCTTTGGACATACCTCAGTGTGGCATTTAGACAATATACTTGTTACAATATTGAAAACACGTAACTTTCTGCTGAAGCAGACCCAACCATTTACCAAAACGAAATTAAATACTTATGTTGTAGCCGTGAACAAAATACAAAAGCAGGAACTGTTTTTGTATATATACAAACTTTGATCTGACACTTACAAAAGCATTCACAGTTTAAAGATCAGGACTGACAGCCCCCAGGTATGGGTGTCTGTCTAGCTCCGTTTGGCCCCACTTGGTCTTCCATCACTTGTTGTGGGCTGCAACCCCAAAATTAAAGTGCAGTATCATGAGAGGGAAAATATACTTGAAACGTCAACCTTTTTAATTAATTTTGAGAAAACAAACCCAATCATTTTTTCCCAAATTGATTTTATAATTTCTATTCTTACGTCTACCAGCTGCCAAATGCAAGACATATTTAATTTAGAGAATGACTGTGAAACCACACAGAAAGATGAAGAAAAATCACATATCTATGTACAACTTAAAACACATAACCTATGCGTCCATAACGCTCAGACAAATATCCATTTTTTTTCGGCTGATTACCGACCTACATACTTTGGCCTTTCATAAACCTATTAAAAAGTACATTCAACATTGAGCACCACCAGATACCATACTTACATTGGCTGAATCTGGATTCCCTTTCCACAAAAACTTCAAGTTAAGCATGCATGTACCAACACGTTTGCCAATGTATTCACAGGCCAGCCACTTGTGTGAAACTAACCAAGATTTCGTTCATGTCCCGTTATATATCACAGACAGGGTGATTACTTTCCCCTGCTCTAATCACTATATACTTAGTGACCCAACGCCACTTAACCAATCAGATCCAGGTGTTCACCCAATCCACTTATGCCATGCATGTGCGCCTGCAAATGCAAGTTCATAAACTCAATTGCCTCTTTTAACTTCCTGCTGAAGCTAAAGGTTATGGTAAATCTTAACAATAAATGACATATTTAAATCTTATTACTTACACACTAATTTAAATCATTTTGGTTTGTGCATTTGCAACCATAACATCTTCGTTTAAATAAATATATATATATATATATATACATATATATATATATATATATATACATATATATATATATATATATATATATAATCAATTGTTCCCATGCTAACACACTTTTGTATAGACTAATATTAATACATGAGCAGATCATTCCCATGCAAAACCTTTGATGCATGAATATGTACACATCTGTGTACAAAAACGTCGACTCCCCCACTGACTTCTAAGTGCTCATTCATGCTTGCTCTGTACAACTCCTGTGATCTGCATACAAAATCTAAAAACATACAATAAAAAGTGTAAGACATTATATACAACTAATTTAGGCTGCTAAAAAAGTATTTATACAATGATAGTCACATGCACAGTGGTCTTCCTTGAATCAGCAGAATACAATTTTGAAATTCAGTACAAGCTGCTCTGCTGATATACTACAGCTTCATTGGTCCCTGATTCAGTGAGCAGTTATAGTCTGATTACAGTCCGTCGGTAGCTCTGGACCACTTGAAAAGGACATATAAATCCAACTAGTGCAATCTGCAAGCATTACGTTTTGGCATTTTGGCAAGCCAGACTCATTGGCAGATTTTTGGCTATAGACACAGCTTTGATGACCTCTAACAGCATCTCAGGATCAGTGCACTGAGCTGTTCTCTTGAAACTGGGAGCAACAGGAAAGGAGAATCAGTTTCCAGTTTTGTAACAGACGTTTTGAGACACCTGTCTGAAGCTCTATGTTGTTGATTAGTATGGCCATGAAACAAAACATTACATCAAGGAAGGCTGTGGCCTACGTATTAACATCTTCCTGAGTGCCGTCAAAACAATGGCAATGAATCGCCTTGTTCCCTGCTCAAATGCTGCTTTAAAGATTTTAAGCAATCTTGAGTCCCTGCCCCCACAATGGATGACTAGGGGAAAAGTGTGCTTCCTTATGAGAGGTAGGGAACCATCCAGGACTTTAGATTGGCATTGCTTATCCTTCTTGCTCACATTTGGACTATAATCATTACCAATCTCTCCAATAGCCAACACAAATGGGTCTGCCGAATATATTTTTGCAGGATATGAAACATTCCCTTGTTTTCAAACAAAAGCCACCTCGGAATGTTGCCTAACGTCTAAGCTACACGGCCATGAGCTAGGAATTTAAATGTTGAGGAATAACCTATGATGTACCAGTTCAAGTGTGTTGGGTTTCTCATACAAAACCCGATGCTTTCAAAGTCTGATACACACTCAACTTTATACGCCATACAATAAACATTCTCCTATCAGTAAATAACCTAACCCTAACCTTACATATATCAAGTCAAAGTATATTTTAAAGTTAAAATGAAACTGATGGCACTCTCTATTGTCTAACTTTTCCAAAATGTACAATGCATAATCACCAAAACTAAGCAACACTGCATAAAACGGCGCCAATTCTGTCTCCATCTCTTCAGTCCCCTCAGATTGGTACAATAAACTTCCATAGCATACTTTACAGATAATGTTTTTTTTTTCTTAATATGTCCACTGAAATGTCCAATCCTTAAATGTTCAGGAAAAAATGTGATAAGTAGCTTAATAGAAAATAGAAGTCGAATCTTCTGATGTGCAGTCCTGAAAGTCTCCAGTTATGCAGGCAACCTCTTGCCCTCGTGACGTCTGGCACTCTCAGTTTGATGCGTCCCTATTCAACTTAACTCCTTAACTTAATCATGTGGTTAAGTCATTACTTTAACTAATGGCTATTTTATCAAACACGATGAGAGAATTAAGGAGCCCAGCAGCACGTATACAACATGAATAAATAAACTTAGAATGCACAAAAACACATTTGAACTACAATGTTCGGAACCCCACAAAAGGAAGTATGCCATAGAACCCAGCCAGCAAAAAGCCCCACACTTTAGAAAAGAACTGCTTTAACCCTAGCCAAAATATTCTACTTCTACTGATGTTCACGCACACCAGAAACTTATCATTCCAAAATTTATGTACCCAATCGACACTACAATAATAGGTTTCTAATGAACACAATAATAATGGAATCTCTGGTTATAACTATTTTTAAACCAATAGACCCTTTCTTATAATCATTTAATATTGATAACATTTAGTTTCAAAACTTACTTTTTCCAACCCCTGCGCACGAAAACTAACAAATGAATCAATTTAATAAGGCCTTAATAGCTACATAAAATTACAATCCCCATTTCAACCATTTCTCACATCTTTCTTCACTGGAAAAAAAGGAACATAATATCAAAAATGATGGGCCAGTATATAGCCTGAAATATAAACGAAAGTCAACAACCAGTGAATACTTTACTTGCCTAGACATTTGGGTATGTTCCGGACTTTCTGGACCGTGGAGAAATGAATAATATATGTGGACAGGCACATTTCAAAATATCCTCAGGCGTGTTACATAAGACCATTACCATGAAATGTGACAAACCCTTCAGCAAGCAGGAGGGCTTCAGACATACGTTCAAATTAATACAGTTGTACAGAAATCCGTCCTGTTTCCCATTTCAGACAAATAATAAGGAAAGGAATCATGCTGAATAGACAAACCTCTCACAAATTAATTTCATTAACCCCTTCTTGAAAAATTATAATTATAATAAACCCAGGAACCTATAATATCATACCCATATGTCTGGAATATACATTTCCTCCAAACTACATTTCTTTTCCTTGTCAGGCCCATACCGTACTGAGCTAATCATATAGATCGCCACATACCTTGACAAACCCGTGTCCAAATAAACCCACTACATTGTGAAAGGGTTAACTTGACCTGGCGCGACTTTACCAACCACCCATGTCTTTCCTTCATACACCATATCCCCAACTGTCAGAATACCAATTGTATACTTGATCCCTTCCATATTCTTGAGTAACATACACAAGGATTTACCATATAATCTCAGCAAAAAATCAACCTTGCCTGCCAAGACAACAATTCACTTATATACATGGCTTCATGAAGTCATTTGAGGGAGAGAAATAGGTATCCCAACCTCTAGACCACTTATCTTAATAATATTATTCATAATATTCACCACCAAAAATAATATCCCACCTGAACTTATTTAGACTCAAAATGTGGAGGACCGTGGATTCTGTAACTATAAAAATATAAGCTACCATCCTATTCAGGTAAAAAGAACCAAAAGAATTGCAACAGAGCCAGGAACAAACAGGCAAGAGCAACAGCACATTCTTGTCCCAGAACTCTGTGGAACCTAACCAGCCAAAATAAGTTGAACAAGTCATACTACATTTTCATGAATCGTCAGAATACCAGACACAAAAAGTCCACCTGAAAATATCTCACTAACCTCTTTGACCAATGACCAGCACAGCACTGCTTGAAACCCTGAGAGAGATAAGGAAGACCTGAAAACTGCTGGAGCAGTGATTAACGGTAGAACTGATCTAGATATATGCTGAACTTCCTGCCATGAACTCTACATCACTAAGCATGGTCGATCAAACTGCAGCCCCACTGTTTCCCAGCTGGCTAATCATGTGACCACTGCTACCTAGTGCAGAGATAAGTACCCCAGAATACCCCACCAGAAAGGCACAATCAATAACAAATAGAATGGTAAACCTGTAAACAACATGTGCATGGTAAAAGAACACAGGCACCTCCCAGAGGTATCAGTTACAGGTAATTAGAGAGAATATACATATATATATATATATGCTGCAAGATGTTCAATTCACCCACCACTTGCTAACAGTCCAAAATATGTTGCAGTCTCATATACACAGTATTTGGGGAGCTTGGCAAGATGGAAGTGTGAGTCTGACAATGTGGACACAGGCCTTGGCTGTCTGCAACAGCACCTCAGGCTGCAGCTCTTTGAAAATGCTTTGTTTATCTCTTGCAATCTGATTCAGGATGCAGCCTTAATTTTGCCAATGGAACAGTTTAGCCACAGAATTTGGTGGGGATGCTTTCTGCTAGGCAACATAAGCCATGTTACTCCTGGCCTCAAAACAAAATTGAACTGTTCGGGTACCTCCTGAAGATTCTGTGAGTGGTCTGATGTATCTTTACCCACTTTCACAGTATCATAAAGATAAGTTAAAGTTGTATGTAAGCCTCTGAGCACCAAGTGCATTGTTCTCTGGAACGTATCTGGCGCCCCGGCTGGACCAAATGCCATATGACAATGTTCCTGCAGGCAAATTTGGTTTTAAAACCTGTTTTATGCCTGTCTGCCACTGCTATTCCAATTTGATAGTAGCCCAAAGCCATATCGAAAGCATTAAAGTATTAAGGCATTCTTGAATTACTGGCAACAAGTAAGCATCTTTCACACTTTGATTATTCACCTCACAATAATCAATACAGCAACACACCAATCCATCCTTCTTAGGAACTAGTACAGGTGCTGCAGAACAATGAGATGTTGAAAAAGTAATAACAGCAGTGAAGCAACCATTGCAGATGTTTCTTGTCCTTATGCTCAAAACCTAGATGAGTTATGTACACCATTCATCATAATGGCTTAGCATGTCCAGTTGGAATCCTGTGTGTATTTCAGAAAAAAAGAAGATCATGATATCCCTTGGACAATACATCCTAATACTTCGATAATAAATCAAATAGGAGTGCTCAATGTCCCTCATCTAAGGTAGTACCTGATCTTTCCATTAATCCTGTGATGCACTCAGGATCCTACTGCCTTGTTGGCTCTGAAGTATGTATATTCCTGACAGGACTCTGCAAATCTGCTGCATAGAAGCAGTGTTATCTTTCATGTTAGCATCTATGAAATCAGAAAACTGTCATCACAAAATCTACAAAAGTAGCATTGCCAACAAAGGATCTTGCCTTAAAATGGATAAATCTATCTGTCAGGTTAATGATAATGAATGGTATTTTCTTCATGCTTGAAACATAGACGAGTTCTGCACACCATTTGTCATAATGGCTGATCATCTCTAGTTGGAATCCTGTGTTTGAATTTAGAAAAAACGCAGCAATATCATGATATCCCTTCGGCAATACATCCTAATACTTCAATAATAGATCAAGTAAGAGTGCTCAATGTTCCTCGTCTGAGTTATTACCTGATCTTTCCAATTAACCCTTGATACGCTCAGGAACCTCTTGTCTTATTGACTCTAAAGTATATTCCTGACCGAACTCTGCAAATCTGATGCAAGGTAAGCAGTCTTATCTTTCCTGTTAGGATCTGTGACATCAGAAAAATCTGTCATCACAAAGTCTACAGGAAAAGCATTGCCAACAAAATGCCCTGTATTAAGATGGATGAATCTATCTGTGAGGTTTATGACAGTGAGTAGTATTTTCTCACAGCATTCAGTCAAAACTGCAGGAATAGGTAGACTATCATAATCTCCTGTCAGTGTTTAAACATGACCCTGCACATCCTGTAGAAGGGAAGAACAAAGCTTTCTCATACTGTTAGGTGGGACCAGTCTTCCTAATAAGTGCAACCTTAGACACATGGTAGTCCACATTCCCATTCTGCTTGATAATTGCTGGAACCATTTGACCTTAAATATGGAAGAGATATCATTCAAGATCAATCTGACACTTGCTAAATTTGAGAAAGCCTAAAATCACCAGAGATCGGTAACACAAACCTATTCCAATGAAAAATTATTTTAGGCAATTCAAAACAACATTCCCTTGATCTTCTTTGCTGGCATCATAACTTCCTTGGCAGCACACTTGAGTTATACTTTCTCCACAATGTCAAAATTGCTGGCCGTCTTGCGATAAACCACTTCCCTTATCACAGTTACCTGAGCAGCGGTATCCACAACCGCATTAAAATGTATATTATTAAAATATAAAGGTACTACCATGCTGCCTCTAGTTGTAACAGACATAATAGTGACCTCCCTGCATTTAGGCAATTGATACCCTGAGTCAGCCATAATATCCAACTTCAGTGACAATTTTCATCCCTAGGATGATGTTCATAGAGCCAAAAAAACTGATCTTCCGAGCAAGAAAAATAATTTCTGACAGAGATGACTTTTGATCTGGAGCCAAGAAATCCAACTCAGTTTCCAATGGTGATGGAAAAGATGACCTTTGACAGTCAGTCAGCAAATCGAACTCAGTTTTCAATCATGGCGATGTTGATTGTGGACAATTGCTTGGTTAAGGGTGAAAGATTGGCCACTGCTTCTGTACAAGAGGCCCAAAAAAGGCTGGTGAGCCTGTTGGCTAATTGTATTTTCTTTTGGAATAAAATATGTTTAAACCAATTATACTGTCTCGCTGTATGTGCATACACTACAAGCGACCAGGGGTCTTATGTATTGTTTTACCCAGAGCTATATTTTCCATGCAAATTTTACCAAAATTGTAAATTCAGTACACATTTGTCTGTTTTCCATTTATAGGGGTAATTTGTATCAAACAATTGGAAGGAAACTGTCCAAGAGTGACGGAGAGTACATTACATAGTAATCATACCATCAAACATATCAGGCACTGAGATTAGTACAATATCACTTTTTAATGGTACTTTGGGAACTATTGCCTGGCTTCATCTCATGCAATGTTATCTTTCAAAGTACCATAAAAACGCCATGCTGTACTCACTGCAGTGCCATATGTCTAGCTTATCATTGGAAACCAATTCTCATCTCTCTGTGCATGACAAAACATGACTCCTGTTTCAAATGAAAGATATATTGTAAATTTATAAAGGCTTAATTTTACTCTATAAGCACTGCTACACGATGTATAATTTAAAATCTGAAAAATATAATTACTGAACACTAAGTGAGCATTTGTTCTGTTAATATATGGTGAAGGTCCACGTATTGGCAACAGGCTTACCAGTGCCTCATCTATATATGAACAGGCTGGAACTTTAGTAAAGACAATTTTGAGAACTCCACAGTGTATGCCACTTCGAGTGAGTGTTAAGGCTACATAAATAATACACTACCGCCTTGGCGTTATTATTGACATGAAAAATAATGTAATATAACATATTTTGCTGATGAAGGTCTCATGCTTTCACAGGGCAGACATGTTCACTCCTTGGGATATGTCAATGTATGTATGTATGTATGTATGTATGTATGTATGTATGTATGTATGTATGTATGTGTGTGTGTATTTATGTACATATATATGTATGTGTGATTATAATGAAATTGTGTTGGCATATTGGCTCTGCTGTGGTACTTTCCTTTTTTCTCTTCATTTTGACAAGCAGTAATCCTTTGAATAAACAAAACATCCTGGTCAGTTTCATTTTTACGAAACCATGTTACATTTTCGTGAAAGCTCATAAATGTTTATCGGTTTTTGCTCCACTTCCACTTATCTCTCTCGTTCATCAAAGTTTCCAACTGCATTTTGGTAGGAACAGTAAGCTTTCAAATGAAGAAGTGCAAAATCAATGCATTTAATCCCAAAGGTTAAATATCTTCTGGGTGTATGTATTTCCCTGTGCTCACAAGTTTCCACTCCAGAAACTCTCCAGTCAGCTACATGTTAGAAAATTATATGCTTGGCATGCTCTTTCAGACTGCATATACCTGTATTGTCATATCTTATGTATCTGGAAATTAATTCCTGCACTTATCAGTTTATGACGCAGAGAGCACACTGTCAGGAAAAACAACAACATGTATTTGGTTTTAAATCGCATTTTATAAGAACATCCCGTTCTAAAGTATTAGAAACCATGAAATAACAGATTCAGTGATAAGAGCAACTTTGTATTCCATGTACTCCTCATACAACAAGGCTACATATATGTAAAAGTACATACGCTCTGAGTTATATATCTGAAAAGGTAAGTATAAAGACAAGTCGATCAATAGAAAATTAGCAAAGCAAGTAGGCAAAGAACAAAAACAATTGTCTGCATCACAACGTTATTCAGCACATATGTAGTACATGCGTTCCCCAAATACAGATGTGTAAGAGTAAACACTGCCTGAGTAGTACTTCTGGAAGGTTAGGTATGAACAGAACTGAATCAACCAAACAAAAAAAGTAAACCACGTAGGAATATTACAAGTACGGTATAAAATAACCGCATCACAATGTCCTCGAGCTCACAGCTTGTAGTGCGTAAGTTTTCCAGAGGGATAAGGAAGTGTCACTTTTTTTGTCTGACAAGTGTATATACACGTGTGAAAAGAGACTGCAGAACAAAAAGAAGCATACATATGTAGAATTGCATGCGGTTTTTTTGCAATCAATATACGATGAATAGATGATTTTTCCAGTAGAATGTACAGCACTTATTTGACTTCCTATTGTTGTTTATACCTTCAGTTGAAATGATTGCAAGCAAGATGCTGTGAATAATAACTCCTTTTAGGCGGCCCCAGCATCTACAGATCTTAATCCTTAGCTAGCGGTGATCCTGACATATTTCTCATCAGCTTTTGTCGATTATGAATATATACATATCTGTTACATATCTTGTATTCATTTTTTTGATCCTGTTGAATACAAAGTTTCTAAGTTCTGGCTCACCTGGCTTCATTTGACAATCTGTTTTTTGTTGCGGTAAATCCTATTGTATTTCATTATAAAATATTAATTCATGTATGATTATAAACACATTTACAATTGATGGTGGTGATCTGCCTTGTTAACTTGCATAATGGTATATGCTACTTAAAGCTGCATTGAGAACAATTAATAATGATTGTTACGCTAAATCTATCTTGACAAACATTTCTGATATTTTCTTCAGGACTGATTCTTGACTTGTAAGGTTATTACTAAATACAGTAGATTTGCTGTCTCAGTCATAAGAGAGGTAGTCTCTCTCGAAAGATAATATCAGGAAAATGCTTAGAAACGTATTTATGCACAGAGAGGGTTTCTTTCTTGTGTGGTACCCCACTTTTAAAGTTACCATATAGTAGGAGGGCCAGGTACAGATATATATTTCTATTTTTCATTTGTTTTGACCTCGATATATACATCCAGTACTTCTGTTGTTATGCAACTGTGTATCGTATAAATTAATACAATTTACTTCAGAAAAAAAAGTTCTATAATGAAAACCCTCTCATTTACGAGCACACTATGAGTTGCTGTACAGTGGAGAATGACATGTGCATGTAAACTGCATGCAATCCACACTGGTACGTGCATGGAGGGCTTTTCTTGAACACACCAAACTAAGGTATTGTTTTATCATGCTCAAAGGCTAACTACGTATCAAATCAGTTTGTGTATATCGAGTCTGCAATTAAAGGCCATGATCTTACATGAGGAAGATCAATGCAACTAGATACTTTGAATATGCGGGACCTGAAACAGGATGAGCATTTGGTTATATCTAAACTTGTTTCATCACAACTTTAATGGCTTAAATGTTACTCCAGATGAGGTTTGTCTCTACCTTGACAGGAATTATTTCTGTTATGTTTGATATTGACAGCATGAATATCAAAAACTTTGTGGTTGTCATGGACTATTCAAAGACCTGGTGGATATTTCAATATGTATAATTCAAGTTAGAAACTGTTCTAAACAGATCATTTTGTAATAATGATCTTCATCATTTTGTGGACACTTGAAACTGCCTCTTTTTGGAATAGGAAAGAGTTCTGTACAACGAGGAATGACTTGTGGGTGTAAGCTGCATGCTGTACACAGTGATACATGCATATAGGGCACTTTGTAAAACTTTTCCCTGAACACACCAAATTAAGGTTTGGTTTACCATTGAAATGGGCAGATGACCACATGGCTTGGAATAGTACAAAAGTATTTTGATTGAACCAGCAGGTTGTATGTCCTATCAATAGTGATAGCATTGTGGATTGATATGTAAACAGCAGCTCATAAGTAACAGACTGTTCATTTTCTACAGAATAAGGATGTCAATGCAGACTATATCCGAATTTAAAAAAAGGGGCTTTGCCGCATGGAAATAAAACTTGTTTTAGTACTTCATCAGCAGCCGTATAAGCAATGGAGTGATCGTCTAAAGTACTCAAAATTGCAAACATTGTGATTAACCACGGCCACCAAACAACAAACTAAAATCCATGGCCTCGGTGCATGCATTTTAATTTTCCATCTATTATACAATATTTTCTTATATGGTGAATACATGGTCAAGAAGTAAATACAATTTACATAGTTTAAAAAAAATAAACCCCAAGTAAGATTGTTGTTTTAAACGCGTTCAACTTTCGTAGTTATATGTGCTGATATACATGGATAATATAGCCCCCCCCCCCCCCCCGCCCCCGTTAACATTAAGTTCACGCGTCAGGCTGTGTATGCGGATTTGCTTATTTCATTGTAGCAGTAACAGTCGTGCCTGTCATCTGAAAACTTTGGTCCTCCAGATCCAACTTTCCCCTTGCATCCTTTTGTTTGTTCAAAACCTCTATACTGCTGACGTCGAGCACCCCATTCTTCTAGCAACCTGCCACTGGGAAAGACCAATCTCCAATATGCTAATTACCCTGCCTCTGTCGAATTCAGAGGGCTGCAAATAACCCGTACGTCATGGAATTGTGGATTCACATTGATCCTAGTGTTACCAGTGGCCTCTTATAAAGCCCATAGGCACCCCAATACCCGACGTTCCCCAAACCGCAAGTTCGATCTTCTTCTGACTTACTGGGAATATATCCGAAATTGACTGCCAGGCAATTTGTCCACCACATTATGGTTCTGTCATTTTCTGATTGTTTATTGAATTGTGAATGATATCATTCTGAGGTTCACAGGGCCACTTGGGTCTGTGCATGTAAGGTTACATGAGCACAGGAAGGACTGTCACAGTTTTTTATTGGGTTTGAATGCCAAATATATATATATATATATATATATATATATATATATATATATATATATATATATATATATATATATATGTATGTGTGTGTGTGTGTGTGTGTGTGTGTGTGTATGTATGTGTGTGCCTGTCTGTCTGTCTGTCGGATCTACATAGAATGTTTTCAGACATAGAATATTACCACATTCCAACAAAAATACGCGTACCACATACAAGGCAACTATGAGCCAGTGAAAATATAGATAAATTCTTTGTGTGTCCAATTTTCCAAATGAAACTTCACTCTGACATAGAAAGAGAAAGAAAGAATTTTTGTTTTCTTTCAAAGGAAATATAAGCCTAAATTCAATTTCCATAAATGAAACCACACATATGTTTCACAAATGTTTATTTCCTTTGATTTTTATGTGCATAAATATATAGCTCCCGAATCTACTGTGCCGTATGCATTAGAATTCTCCTCCTGTAAAACTGCATTCTTTTTAATGTTGGACCCAGACCGCACAGCATATGATGACGTTTTAACTAACAAACAATAAAGACATCTAAAAGGTACTTTACAGATGTACATGTACAGGAAAGAACAGAGATAGGACTTTTCAGCAGAAGTTGAAAGCTACATTTAGAGAATCTCCCTAAAGCTGAAGATATCAACACCTTGCAACTGCCTTAATTGCATGATACATTTGTCACAGAATTTGAATGAATACTAATCGAAAACTAGGTGCTAAAGACAACTGAAAATACTGTACTTTTGTCATGCGGAAAGTGTCAAATGCCCATAAAAACAACATATACGTACACAGGAAACCTATCTCCCTCCATGTTAGCTGCTGTCTTCAGTTGACGCATCATTCATAATGACATAGGGCACGTCGATTTATTCTACTTTTGGTTTGCACTTCCATCTTTGGGAAAAATTTCGAAAACAAGACCACATGCATCGACATATGAACACAGCTGTCCATACTGTAAGGAGCAAGATTGTGAGTAAAAAGAAAATAACGTCCAAAAGGAAATACTGGTACCACGCGAGTTGCTTGACATGAGGCAGACTAAGATGCTTTGCTCCTCTGTGTCTAATTATATACTTTATCCAATATAAGAATATTGACTTGGGTGTCTTTGGTTGGTCAAGCATGAGTTTGGATAGTTTAACGGCATTTGATTTATAAAATTCATAGTTTTCTAGAACACCATTGATTGCTGCTTCTAATGCGTCTTCGGAGAAACCACGTTCATAACTTATTTGGGCCCCAACCTTACATTTGTGCACAAGTTTGTACGCATGATCGAACTGGTCAAAAGAGATAGGCATGGCAACAACTGGTACAGCATGCTGGATGGCTTCGTGGGAACTACTGACTCCGCAGTGTGTTATGAACAGCTTTGTGGCCGAGTGGCCCAGCAGATCATTCTGTGGTAACCACGATACAAGACGTGTGTTATTCCCCAATTCATCTGGAGGATCCCCGGTATAACGCCAAATAACTTTTTGTTGCAGCTTTGCAAAAACTCGAGCAAATATTTCTGCCTTGTATTTCTCCATTGTCGCCAAAAGCGTACCAAAGCTGACCACAACAACACCGTGTTGTCCAGCACTCAACATATAGTCCTCAAGGTTCCTGTCAAGGTGATTACTTTGCCGAAAATGAATTCCACCAATCAGAACTACATGAGGCATGGTTGGTCTGGCGTAATCAAACAGCCATTGGGAATTAACAAATATCAGATCAGCGGGATTTGTCCAAAAATTCAATTCCAGTTGAATATTGTGCTCCAACATGAGAGGCCTGAATGACGGGAAAGTGACATATGTTGGGACAATATATGCTGCAAATACATAATGAAAGACGTTTTTGACGCGATCCATGAACTTCATATTCTCGCCGATACGTGCATAGGGAGTCGGAACGTAGGCTAACGGTAGAGGATAAAACATGCCAGGAAATGTGTTAAAACCATCATTAGAATAGCCGACAGAGGGTGCACCAACCACTGTGGCCACAAGCCACGCACATCCGTCCAAAACATCAAACAAGAACAAGTCATACGTTCCTTTTGCCCACACTCCATCGACAATGGAATCGCCAAGCAATGCTTCACAAAAACGGGTTTGCAGTTCCATAAATAAGCTAACAATCATAAGAGGTGACGTTCTTAACTTATTCTTCACAAAAGCTGGATCATTGAGCAGGGTGACATTTTCAGGAGCAGAGTAGTTAAAAAGTGTCACAGATGTTGGCAGATATTTTGCATCATACCTGCTGTGCACGATCACTGTGACCTGATGCCCTGCAGTCACAAGCAAGGCCGTTAACTTCTCCATATTCATCTGCCGCGAGTTGGTACCGTAGGCATAAGGGTGAACGAGTATACTGGCCGAATCTGTATAACTTGCCTGTGTGATCACAACTGTGATTATGATGCAATGGACATATTTCCAAAGGTTTAGTATTCCGCAATTTGACAGACGTTCCATCCTTCGATTGCACCTGAAACACTAAGATAAAATATACATTTTACAGTTTCCGTGAGAATAATTATCCTTGTTACTGTGGAACATTGGACAGTATGTCATTACAGATACCAGGAGCACTATAAACGCTATGAATATATACATTTCGTGGTTGTTGAAAATTGCCTTTGTTACTGTGGGAAATTGGAGAGTGCCTGCTCTCAGGTATCACTAACACTCCCTTTGAAAGTTAAGTGTTGTCTGAATATGCTTTTTGCAGTTACCCGACAGATGATTATCTATTTACCACAGGACTGTAAACAGTGAGGCGTCATAAGTACTAGTAATGGTCCCTTTAAAGTTTAAGGCCTATCAGTATATACATTTCACAGCTGCTCAATCAATACCCGTGTAACCAGAGGACATTGCACACTATAGTTTGACAAATTCTGGTAGCTCTCTCTTTTATCTTTTAGTAATATCAATATATCAATTTCACTGTTGTCCAGTATTACCATAAATTATTAAAAATGCATGCAAAAACTTCTAATAATCTTAAACAGTTGTCAGCGTTACTTACAGTGACCATGTGTACACATGCAAGATATTACACCTAATATTACATGTAGTTTCCTATTTCTAACCAATGCCATACTAATTTCTTCAAGGTGTTCTTAAGTTCACGGTTTTAATACATAAATTATATAAGCGAAAATAAAAATACAGTTATATGAATGAATTAACAATAATTTCGGCCAATCGCGTATACATGTAGCATATATTATACACTGTATCAGTTATATTTGTAGTCAATACCATGTTTATTTATTCACTATGTTCTTAACTTCACGGTTTTGTAGCGTCAGCCAAATAAACGAAAATAAAAACACAACTAATGAAATCACAGTATTTTCAGCTAGTTGTATTTATTATTATACACTGCACTAATTATATTTCCAATAAATGCCATGTTATTTTTTCTTTGTATTCTTAATTTCATGGTTTTGAAACATTAGCGACATAACCGAAAATTTGGCAGTTGATGCTGAAGTCGTCGCTTTTCTGTTTTGTTTTGGTTTTTATTTTGTTCTTTGTTTGTGTGTGTGTGTGTGTGTGTGTGTGTGTGTGTGTGTGTGTGTGTGTTTCATGTTTGATTTGTTTTTAGTTTGTTGTTTAATACTGCCTGCTATAGTTTCCTCGACGAAAAAAAATTCATTTATAAGCTAATAATACATTTTAGAATATGCGTATTTAGAAAGTACTGTAAATGTACATACATATGTGTAAGTTGCCACAGGTTACCCCTCGATGGATCTGAGTACTTTGTATCATCATAATGTTCTAGCTAATTTAAGATTATTACACCTGCGGACAAATGGACTCTACTCATTATCACATACACACAACTGTTCTTATAGACCTTGATCAGCTAAGACGGATCACAGAAAGGGGTTTTTTGTCGTTGAATCTACATTACAATGTTTAATATGGATGGCAACGATAATGTAATGTCATCTAAAAGATACAAGAAACTATAATGTTACATCTTTTATTAAAATACACTTAATCCATTGTTTTTCTTTTCTTATCTCTGACACTTATGTGATAATCTAATACCATATCTTTGTCTTGTATTGTTAGATATTTTAGGTTGCGTTAATACCTCACACCACTCTTGTGTTGCCTTCAGTTCATATTACTGGACTGCAAGCACAACATGAAAGCAAATAGCACAGTCGTACAACAACAGTTCGCTTTTATTGTCTGCTTAAAAACGTTGTTTCCAAAGTATGCGCAACACTTTGTGTTTTGCATCTTCTTACCTTTTTTATGCTTCTATGCGGAATTTTTGCCTATTTCCTACTGATGGTACTGCTCACAGCGCATTGGAAAGCGATGGATTTCTAACACTATTAAAGCTGTCTTCGGGGCCCAATTGTTGATATATGTAGCATGCTGCCCGTTGTTTACTGTAAAGGCTACTGTTTTAATTGTAAGTTTCCATTCAAATTAATCACTTGTGTCCTTATACGCGCTCTATTTTACGGGGACTCAATAAATGCACCCTTTCTCGGTATCGCAGTACTTTGTCTACATCGATGTTACCAGCATATCTGTATCACTGTACGCCATACTTAATCTTTGGTACTTCCCTTTCTTCGTGTATGTCCTTTACGGATTCACCGGCTATATCTGTTGCCATTTCATACAGGATATATTGAACAATTGAAGTAACTCTGGGCACACAGGGGAGGATTATATTCTCCTGATATAAAAAAGGGTAATAGGTCAGGAATACTTTTACCATGTCAGGATTACTCGTGGTTGTTTTTTGTTTTTTTGGGTGTTTTTTTTTTTTTTTTAACTTTATGCCCGGCATCAATATGTTGTTATATGTGGGGCGTCTTCTTTGGGCACTATCGACACAGGTGTCTCACTAGGTTCTGCACAAGACCCACTCGTAATCTCGATCTTCGTGAACAATATGGTAGTTATAGTTAAATCAGAAGTGTGTCTCCGAATTCGTTGGTGCTCAACACCAGATACACGGTCAGGCTGACCGTCGTGCTCCACTAATATATATGCCACCGGATGCCTGTGTCGTCTATTTCATGTGAAATACTTTTGAGCGTTTTACATGCATACAACCAGCAGCATGCAGGTCACCAAAACGTGTATTTAAAAAGGTATAAGCCAATAGGAGAGGTCGCAATTAGCAATTTTAGGTGTACATGGCTGAATACACAACCCGATGCACAAAATTCATACGGGCTAGAGGTGCGTAATCCTATTAAGCTCTATGTGAATGTAACATTCAATGCGTTGAATAGTTTTGCCGCAAAAGTTATCTAATTTACAGGCGTATTTTAACTCTATACAAACATTTACCAAAGGGAATTTGTATTTTTATGCATAGCGGTCATCAAATTATACAGCTGCATATCAAAATTGCAACTTAACGAAAATACACATGCCTAGCCCGCTTGCTCTGGCAAAAGGATTTACACAAACAACATAATGCAATTCCCCCACCCCTCAGTATGACATAGCTCTATAATAATAATAATAATAATAATAATAATAATAATAATAATAATAATAATAATAATAATAATAATAATAATAATAATAATAATAATAACATTAAAGTCAAACAAGATACATGCTTAAAGTTTCCACCTCGTTCTATTGTGCAATACATCCGTCGAGTTCGCACAGTAGTATACGGACTGGTTTGTATGTTCCTCGAAACATTCAATCAGTATGAACAGCTTCCTGTATCCAGAGTGACTTGACCCACAGCAACAAAAATATCAGCACAATCCCCAAGCCCTCCGGCATATCATGCATCGTTCAAAAAAAAGCCAAAGTGACCTCAATAAAACTGGCACCTTGCACCGTGATATTTCACAATTTCCAGACTTAACACACCAGCAAACAAAAGGGAAAACCAGGTCACAGTCAAATATGGCAAACCTTTGCGTGATGCATGACTTAATCTGATCCTGTTATCATAACAGCAAATGGTGCTCGACACATAACACAGTTTGCAAGAGTATATATATATATATATATATATATATATATATATATATATATATATATATATATATATATATATATATATATATATATGTGTGTGTGTGTGTGTGTATGTATATATATATATTTATATGAAAATATATATATATATATATATATATATATATATATATATATATCTGTGTATGTGTGTGTACATATATAATAGGTGTGTATATTTTATATACAAAGATATATGTATGTTTTTATGCTCTACATTCACTTAATTTTGCGATACTTTTAATTTAGCTTGTTATTTTGCAATTCCTCGGCAATAAACACACAGCGAAATACTGTTTTAACATAGGTTTAATAGCTCTGTCCATAACAGTAAAGTTAAACACTAAATTCAATTCAAAGGTTGTAATGCAAAATCCACTAAATTCATACATAAATACAAGTACATTCCCATTATATATATGTGTGTGTGTGTGTTGCACGCTGAATTAACGCAAACGACAAGCATCAAACCCGACGACTTGCAAGGCTATGATTACGCAAGATATTATGTTTTTAGTACGTTTGTATGAATATGCAGATATATCTACCTGTATGTGTGTCTGTATGTATGTATGAATGTGTATGTATGCATGTATGTATGTGTATGTATGTATGTATGTATGCATGTATGTATATGTATATATGCACTCCATGTATTCGATTAAAAGTTCAATGTTTGAAAGGTTACATAGAAGAATGTACATATAGTTACGGAAGATAAGTATAAAAATTACTCGTAGTCAGAAACACAAAATAAGAGAGAGAGAGAGAGAGAGAGAGAGAGAGAGAGAGAGAGAGAGAGAGAGAGAGAGAGAGAGAGAGAGAGAGAACTAACCTGAGCTGACCCAATAAGTACCTTCTTTGGTGAAGGCAGAATTTTGTTAGGAACCAAGGTCGTGCTTGAATGTTTATAATATACAACTTATATCTACATATAACAAAGATCTCGACCTATATTGCCATCTAATAAGTTCGTGCTATGTCCTTGAAACTTACACTACATGTACTTATCTGCAAGAGTCATGAATATTGATGACACTCTTCTGTTTAGAAAGAAAACTGTTTGTCTGTTTCATCTCTTTATCATTTCATCACTTTGTGAGCCTCTCATTATGTCATTGGAATAATCACATATGTATATTCAATTGTTTTTGACCTGCCAGCACCATGGTAAATTGTCTGGCTGTTTGTAGCTGGCGACAGAGATGGCTTGTTTCCATATCCCGACTAAATTTAACCTGCAAGGTCGAACTTTTTGACCGATTGAAAAGTGGTACATGCTAATGCAAACCTAAATAGTGTTAGAAGAAAGGCCTCCTGATACAAAACGTAGCCATTCATAGATATACTTGTTTTTCCTGTGCGATTTGTAGCACACAATGTGCTGAAATTGTGTTAAAATTATCCATGGTACACACTAGTGGTATGTTTGATATCGTTAACCTTATTCTTGCTCAAAATATTGAATTCCGTGTTCAACAGATTTTTGTATCTGTATTTGTAGGTGAAGCCACCAAATCACGACACTCTTTTTAGGGGGTGGGGTGGGGTGAGGGCATTTTGTCTGCTCAACATTCCTACAGAGATTCATGGTATTGATATTTCATAAACAAATCTGATATTATCTTAAAGTTGAGACCTGAATGTTATATTCTAACATTGTGCCGCTTGTGATCAAATTGTACATCAGAACGCACCATCAATTCTCTATGAGCGACGCTTTCCTGCAGAATACATATCTTAATCTGTCTCTTTCCGGAGGTCGTCATAATTGGAGACTCTATTCACATGCATACATGTACTGGAGTACATCCATGGTAGGGTTTGGTTCATCCCAGAGTCAAAATTACTGCCAAAAATACCTTTGACGAGTTAGGGTACACCCTAAATTGGGATGAGGCTTCTGTAAGAGAATATACATTACAAATTACGATCTGCTGATTTCAAAGTTTCTGCCGCAGAGTTTGTCTTTTAAAATGGATAATTGTATGATTTTCTAAACTTTTTATTGGATAGGGGTTGTATAGTCAACCTGTGCGTTCCCACTCTCGACTGTTTAAGAACTAATTTTGATACTTCTGTTGTGTTGCATAAATTAAAACAATGTCTTTGTATTGAAAGAACCATGATGTACGCTTGATATCGTCCGTTTGAATAGTTTGACTCAAGATTATAAGGCGGCTTTACAGTGATTGAGGCTGTAGACACTTAGCCTCCACCCTCCACGGAAATTCCACAGTACCTCACAACCTACTGGAAATTTTCAGCTACAATACCAAACTGAAAGCGCTTCCCAGTGACAGGCAGCGTATACTCCTCGATCATCCCATGTATTGTTAAGGAGAACATTGTTCAGGTTAAAGTGCATTGTTCAGATATATGCGTTTTGGAAAACGTTGGATGGACAGAAAAACCGTCTACTATTCCAATGAAGCTGTGTAGTAAAAGCAAGGTGCTTATTTAGACATTATGTCTGTATTCAATTACCAAATTGGAATATTTTCAGATAAGGACAACTGAAAGCAGCCACTAGATGGGAAGTAATACAGTAATACGCTCGTAAATTTGTTGGGTTTTTTCCCTTTCGTTTTGTGTCGCTTTGTTATATTTTGCTTTGGAGTGTGTGGGGTGGGGTTGGGGTATTTTGTTGCTAATTTGAGAGATCATGCGTTTTTAATAAATCTTGCTGACCAAGAAAATTAGGGCTGCTGACCACGATACCCACTCTGGCTATCGTGGCCATTGAGATGTCAATACTGCATTAGGACAACCATCAGAACGCTTTTTTTTTGGAATAAACACAATGAAAGATTAAATTAGGTCTATGATTTGTGGATGGGAGTCACACAAATTTAATTTGGTCATCTGTGGCACAAGATGCAACAGTACGTCTTCTCCAATTCGTGCATAGGCCTGTGCACACAAGTTATTAAAGATGTAGCAAGGAGCCCAGAAGAGAAGGAGGGAGGGCTCTACTTCAGTAAGCTTCAATACATACATTATAGTCAGGATCCCATTCATAGCTTTTGCGATTTTCCTTTCAGTTGAAAATGTAAATAATCTTAAATCCAGACGGCTTGCCCGATGTTCCTTACAGGGACCTCCATTCTTTTTACAGACACACTTTGAATTGAATTGAACTCATTTGTCCCAATATATATATATATATATATATATATATATATATATATATATATATATATATATATATATATATATATATATATATATATATATATATATATATATATATATAGATAGATAGATAGATAGATAGATAGATAGATAGATAGATATAGATATATATTATGGAATGCCGTTTCTTGTTTTATTTAGCATTTGATCAGATAATTAAATATTTGATCAGGTGAATAAATATGTAATTAGGGGACTAAATATTTGAGCACATGATCAAATACAGCATATTTTCTCTTCTGATCAAATTGATTTGATGAGAAGAACAAAGTGATTTAATCAGAAGATCAAAAATAGATTTGCTCAGAAGAATAAATAAAATTAATTGATCACATGGACAAATGCATTAATTTGTTCAGATGACTAAACAATTTGTTCTCCTGATTACATAGAATGTTGTACATCCCAATTCATTCACTTGAACATATGTATTGTTCCCGTGATCAAATCGATTTGATTTACTGAATAAATACAAGTTTCTCCACTACCAGAAAATAATTATCCCCCTCTTTGATACCGCTGGTCACTTCCAGTAATCTGTAATTTTATCCAAGGAACGAGTAGTATTTGCGTATTTGTTCCCGTATTAAATACTATTTGTTGTGTGGAACAAATACTGGCAGAAGTCATTTGTTCCGAAGAATAAATATTTGATTCTCGAAACAAATCAGACAGGGAGCGTCAGTTTAATCAAGTCGGGGGATATTTGTTAAAATGATCAAATCGATTTGATCCAAAGAACAATTCGATTTTAATAACCCGATGATCAAATGCCATATATTTATTCTTCTGACCAAATAGATTCAATCATCTGAACAAATATATTTGTTCCTGTGATCAAATAAGAGTATGTGTGTGTGTGTGTGTGTGTGTTTTAAATTATGATCTACCAGTTACACCAAAGGCCAAGTGTGCTACATGGGTATGATTCATAATTATAGCTTTCCAACAAGTGTAAATCTATGTTATTTTACGGTGAGAAAGATTATTTAAAAGGTAGCATCAGATATAGCAATCCCTATCTGTACTACGCAGAAGGTAACTCATTGTTTGGTTGAAATTTGTGAATATGGGTAATGTTTTTCCGAACTATTTGATCTGCATTTTCCTCAATCATAATATTTCACAGCCGGGAAGTGCTTCCTGCTGACGTCATACCTGCGCGACCCCTAAAATTTATGTGGACAAATATCTATAAACGTCTCAGACATCAAAGCCACAAAGCACTAAATTGAGATGTTTACAAAAATTAAATGACGCAAAATACAAAGGGTCAATCAAAAACTATAATTTCACTCTCTTCCTCTTCTGAGCTCCTTGGATGTGCTGACCATCCCCCAAAATCCTGATATGCTCTGTGACCTTGAGAAAACATGTCAAGATCAGCCATGCAATGCAATTTTAAACTTCCACATATGATACAAATTTGTGGTCCATTTGATACCATCAACCTTATTCTTTCTCAAAATATTGAATTTAATGTGTTTGCAACATATTTTGGCATGTGTATATTTGTAGGTGACGCCACAAAATTACGACACTTTTTTCGTTTTTGTTCTGTATCCGCTCAACATTCCTACAAAAGTTTCGTGATGCTTCCAAAAAATACTATGACATACAGCACTCAAAAACTCTTGACATCGTGGCTCATAGCTCAATTCGAAGACATCTGTCATGGTATCACACACAACCGATTATAACTCCCATCAAGCAAACGTCCCTAACAAAATACAATGTGTCTAGATGCAGGACCTAAGGGAGACGGTCGATTAAAAATGCCACTCAAAATGAGTACGTTTAAGTCACACACACAAACTGCATACTGGTACATGAAAGCACTTATTCAGTGGTAATATGAGGGCTGGCTAAAGGCTTCTAAGCCTAGCTGTGAAAGACCCGTACAAAGTCAATGATTTTCATTTATTTCTTTGCATAGTCCCCTTCCAGGTTTACACACTTTTGCCAGTGATGCTGCAAGCCCAGGAGGCCGCTTAAGAAGAGTCTTTTTCAGCCACCCTAAAAAAGAGTCATTCGCAGGGGAAATGACCTCATCATTACTAGGAAAATGGTGACCGGCTAGTTCCTTTTTTCATTTTGGGAAACATATTGAAGTCAGGTGCAGCTAAATCGGGTGAATAAGGGGGATGGTCAATGAGTTTGAAGCCCCCTATCATGGATGGCCACCGATTTGTGAACAGGAGCCTCGTCTAGGTGGGACAGGACTCCTCTAGTTAGCATTCCCCACCGCTTAGCTTTGATAGCCTCACGGAATTGTCTGTATGTAGGTCAGCATAATATCTTCCATTGAGAGTCTGGTCTTTTTCAAGTTAGTCAATGAGCAGAATACCCACGGAGTCCCAAAAGGCTGAAACCACCAGCTTTCCAGCAGAAGGAACTAACTTGGCTTTTTTTTTGGGGGGGGGGGGTGTCTCAGATGCTTCCACTGTTTAGACTGAATTTTGGTTTCTTATTCAAAGTGATGGATCCAGGTCTCTTCCATGGTTACAAATCCAGCCAAAAATTCAGCGGGATCTGCTTCAAAATGGTCACAGGATGCCAGGAATCTGGCACGTTTCTAATCTGCTATCAAGAGCTTGAGGACTCATCTTGTAGAAACTTTTGTCATTCCCAATTCCTTTCTGATAATGCGCTCAACCCTCTCATGAGAGATGCCCTGAACACTGACAATGTGTCAAATGGTCAATCGTCGATCAGCCATCATCATCTCATGCAGCTTGGTAATGTTTTCGGGAATGGTTGCTCTTGAATGCCTTCCTGGATGGGCGTCATCATCAAGGCTCTCTCTGCCATGCTTGAACTCCGCAGCCCACTTCTTAACAGTGGAAAAGAGGGGCAGCATCCCCTAAAGTGGAGACCATGTCAACACGCATCCCTTTCAGCTGCAGGTACTTGATTGCCCTATAGCCCGTTTTGTCCATTTCTGCTGATTTCAATGGGTAGGTTGACAAGATGGTCTGGGACAAAGACACTTATCACACTGCAGTTGCAGTTCTTATGTATATGATTCGGTAAATGATTGTACTTGTTGGTGGCAACAGTTTGTCTCAATACGATTGAGACATCCCACTTAGGCTTAGAACTTTTCAGCCAGCCCTGGTATGACGGATTACAGGACTTTTTATCTGCTGAGAACAATTACAGTCTATGTGGTTACAGGCATAGCAAGGTCTTTTGTTTGATACCAAGTGTGAGTAAAATGAACATTTTCTGATTCAGTCTACACATCGCATTGTCATGAGGTGGACTACCTACTGTACTGGACTAGAATATAAGTGAAACTACACTGCTATGTCTGGGCTATGGACCCATAAAACTAGTGACACAAATGCTTCGTACAGAAAAAACATGACCCATATTCATAAATTCTGAACCTTTCAATAATCTTCATTAACTACAGACTAACAGACAAACGTATAGGCCTAACCACTAAAAATCCAAATTTTATTACTTCCGCCAAAAATAAAAAGAGCACTGGTAGGCCTATCACTCTTTAGTTCTCCTGACTTGTCAGGCAGCTGAGTTTACAGCAAAAGAAGAAAGTGACATTTATGAGTCTGGAACGTCATAAACATACTCTAACTCCATTTTAACTATGAGTCGGAGAACACAGCACCTAGCACAAAGTAGCCAATAAAGTAATTATTAAATACAATGTAGTGCAGAAAAACATTACCCATATTCATATGCCGAACCCAACAATGACAGCAAAGAGATTCCAGAGTTACCAAAGCATCAACATTCATTTTCCAATACCAATGTGAAGAAACAAATTTCACTCCTGACTTGAGACATGCAGTCACCCATAAAAGGCAACTGGTGGTTTTAAACCGGTCCTCTCAACCTTTGAAATATTCTTCATGAACTACAGACTATAGTGATCCCAAAGCGTACAGGCCTAACCAGTAAAAATCCAAATTTTATTACTTCCGCCAAAAATAAAAAGAAAACTGGTAGGCCTATCACTCTTTATTTCTCCTGACTTGTCAGACAGCTGAGTTTACAGAAAAAGAAGGAAGTAGAAAGTAGGCGTACATCGTTTTTGTGATATTTATGAATCTGGAGTGTTATACATACATGCTCTACCTATATTATACACAAAATTAAAACATTGAAGCATCGCTGGATGTAACAAAAAAAAAACCATGCCAAAGTAGCCGGTGTTCTCAGAAAGACAGTAACGAGTCTAAATTAACAAAGAAGGGGGCCACAACTAATACCCTAGAAGCGGCCACCTGAAGCCATGAGGTTGATAAGCTCATTAGGTGCTTCAAAGCGGCATTACAGCATGATAAGATCAACAGGTGTTTTTCAACTATGATCGACGCTGTGAGCGAAAAAGTCAACGGCCAAGAAATTAAAATCAAGGCTCACGAGATAAAAATCAAGGATCTTGAAGACAGAATATCTTTTAGAAACCGTACTACATTATCATGAAAAGTAAATGACTGGCCGGAAACACAGGGTGAAGATACTGATCAATGGTGTCGAAATTTAGTGAAGACAAAATGAAGGTCAACATATCTATTGGCTCTATTTATCGTTAACACAGAGTTGGCAAGCCTGGAAATGGTTCCAGACCAATCATAATCAAATTTACAAACTACAGGGCCCATCGACGTGTGAGTCGAGGAAGGTTAACACTCAAAAAGCCGATCCATCAGCGAGAAAAATCTCTATTAATGAAGAACTGACCTGATAAAAGCGGCCCTGGCTTTCAGTGCTCGAGAACTCGAGCGTCAAAACAAGATTAAAATTATATGGACTATAAGTGGTCGTATCTGTATCAAATACAAATCAGACAACAGATTATTCTGATCAGTGACCTTCTCGATTTCGAGAAATATGGTTAAGTTCGGTGTCCAGCTGAAAGTCTAGGGAGGGACCATCTACAGGACACTTCCACCCCGGTCACTCGTCTTAGTTTCCGTGATGGACCATGATGTGTTGCGATGGTCCACAGGACACTTCCACCATGGTTACTCGCCTTAGGCCTCGTGTTCCACCATGGTGTGTTGCATATGTGGGCTTGACCGCTGTTCAACAAACCTGATAAAGTTTGATGTCATATGAAGACATTATGCTTTCCCTTTCCCTTTTCTTTCAGGTAAACCAAGTTGAGGGTCGACTTAATGTCACTAGTAAAAGCGCTTTATTTGCTATATGGACATGCTGCACCCACGCAACAACGTTTACTTTTAAATTAGCAACTTCACTAATCCCTTTAGACTTTTGTGTATGTAGTTTCATTAGTGCGTCTTATTCGTTCTTCCCGAAACACACGTAGACGACATGCCTCTCAAAGTGGCGGATAATCTTATTCTTTTTCAGTCATAATTGCGACTGCTGTCATGTGAGCACAACTTTGAGAGTGCATGGTGTAATTTCTCAGTCTGCGAGCACCACGGACAGTACGAGGCATCTTATTTTAATGGTGCATGTACTAGTAGTATGGACGTATCATGGTCTATTGAGTCGCATAGTGCTAAGAGAAGCTTATCAATCTATCATTTGAATATTCAAAGTTTGCGAAAAAAAGGTTAAATGAGCTCGAACCTGGCGCCTTCGAGTGTGATACCGTAGTAGCTACAGAGACCTGGTTAAGTGAAAATTTTTCCTCAGAACAAGTAACGATTCCAGGTTTCCAGGTACCTATTAGACGTGATCGAGCCACCGGTCACAGTGGTGGAGATTTTTTATGCGCAACAAACAATTAAAGTGTACACAGAATCTTAGGCTTGTACAGTATTGAAACTGCATGCGTTGAAGTTAAAACTTTTGAGAACAGAAACTTTTGTGAGGGGCATTTTACCGTCCACGATGTCAAACTTGTCTCTGGGATCATTTTGATAACCTTTGGAACTTGCCAAAAATAGTGGCATTAGCAACATAACATATAATTGTTACTCGGGACTTGAGTGATGATCCACTCTCCGCACAACACGTTGTTAATGGTAAATTGTAATGTATTTTATAGTCATATATTATGATCCAACTGATATCAACTGCCACCCGAGTACCTCGTATTAGCTCAACTTGTATAAATATTATAACCACTGGCTGCCCTGGCTGTGTTTCCTAAGCGCGAACCATTCCAACAGATTTTAGCGATCAGTACGCAGTTTTTCTGTTCTCTTACATGCAAGTATAAAAAGGATATGGAATGGAAAAAAAAATGTAGTCATATGGTCGAGGGAACTTTTGACGACGTGAAAGACTCGTTATCCTTGGTTGACTGGATCTTGAACTTGCTTCAGGTAATGTTAATGAAAATGTGGAAAAATGGTCAGATATTTTCCTGACTAAAGCGAGTGAACATGTGCCCACCAAGGTAGTTACTATGAGACCAAACTAACTACGGTGGTAAACTTTCAATATATATATATATATATATATATATATATATATATATATATATATATATATATATATATATGATAGATCGCGAGCGTTCAAGACGTAAAGCTTTACTTTTTAATAAAAAAACACGGTCGCGAAACCCCAGCATTGTGGGCTGACTTTGGATGTTTTAGAAACAATTTAACTGATCAAGTTCACTTGGCGGCAGAAAAGTGTAAAGAGGAGCGTGTGTATCTAAATTTGATGCTACTAACAGGAATAACCTTAAGCTCTGGTGAAGTATTTTCAAACATCTTCAAAAACGAAAATGGAGATAGATCATGTACATACCCACCCCTACTTTTAGGGGATAGCATCATAACTGTTAGTCATGGTAAAGCTGATGCAATCAACCTTTCCAAATAAACGGAAAGATGCAAATTTAAGTCACGTTTATAAAAAAAACAAAACAAACCCCAAAAAACAAGAGGGGTGTGTGAACAGCCCTTGCTCAGCTGATCTTGACATTCATCACACTTGCAGCTCTATGAACTTGGGAAAGGATCAAGGTCACCCATGTTCTGAGTAAGTCGTGGCCTTTATAGAAGAACACTGACATGTGCAAAATCAAGGTTCAATTAGTTCTCAAGTTATAATGAAGAGTAAAATTCGTGTATGTTGCACTGTGGCCCCAGAAACAAGGTCAAGGTCATTCATGTACTGCCTAAGCATGACCTTCATACAGAAACATTAACATGTGCAGCATCACGGTACTAACTCAAAACAGATCTAAAGTTATCAAGTAAACAGTAAATTTCGTGTCAGTTATCCTGTGAATTAGCATTAGAATGCCCATTTACTTACATAGCAATCAATAGGAAAGCTGCATTGATCGATAAGTATCCGAATTGAAAATCCTTAAACATCAGGAATCCAAAGCAGTGCCACCTAGTAAACAGCTTTGTTTGACCCTTCCACAAGAACATATCCATCACATTTTAGCTTAATCTGAGTAACGGTTCTGAGAACAAGTGAAAAAAGCAAAACCATACAAAAAATTCTTTAAAAAAAATAGAAAAAATTGCAGCACCACCTGGTGAACAAATTGGGAACTAGGTGTCCCTGGGAGTGTCTATGTACCATATCAAAGCAATTGGGTGAGCGGTTTCAGAGGAGAGGAGTTTTTAAGGTTTGTCCCCAAAAAAGAGCAAAAAAAAAAAATCATAAAAATCAAAAAATCTTTAGAGCGTGACCATTTGAACAAACTTGGTAGAGATCCACCCAATGCACATCCCCACCAAGTTTGAAGTAAATCTGGCCAAAATTATTCAAGTTATAACCATTAAAAGAAATTCCCATGTTAAACTTTCCTATCAAAACTTTTGTAAAGTTTTTTTTTTTTTAAATCATTAAAAAATCCAAAATACCTTGGAACATGACCATTGGAACAAACATGGTAGACACCCACCAAAGTTTGAAGTAAATCTGGATGAAGGTTTTGGAGAAGAAGTCGAAAATGTAAATTAGCATTACAATGCCCATTGACTTACATATTAATCAATAGGAAAGGTGCATTTACCGAAAAGGATCCGAATTGAAAAAAATTGTTAAACATCAAGAATCCGCAGCATTCACAAATAGTGATCGACATTGTTTCACCCGTCCACAAGGAACATATCCACCACGTTTAAGCTTAATCTGAGTGACGGTTCTGGCGAAGAAGTCGAGAATAGCTATAACGCAAAAAAAAAAGAAAAAAAAAGAGAGAGAGAGAGAGAGAGAGAGAGAGAGAGAGAGAAAATCATAAAAAAAATAGAAAAATTTGCAGCGCCACCTGGCGAACAAATGAAGAACTAGGAGTACCTAGGTGTCTTCCTGTGTGAAATCAAACCAATTGGGTAAGCGGTTTCGGAGAAAATTTTTTAATATTTGTCCAAAAAAAAAATCATTAAAAATCCAAAAATCACTGGAGCATGACCATTTGAACAAACCTGGTAGAAACCCACCCAAGGTACATTGCCACCAAGTTTGAAGTTAATCTGGATGACGGTTTTTTTTTGGGGGGGAAGCCGAGAATGTGAATTAGCATTAGAATGCCCATTAACTTCCATAGTAATCAATAGGAAATCTGCATTGACCGATAAGAACCCGAATTGAAAAAATGGTTAAAAATGAGAAATCTGCAGCATTCCCACATAGTGAACAACTTTGTTTGACCCTTCTGCAAGGAACATATCCACCATGCTTCAGCTTAATCTGAGTGACGGTTCTGGAGAAGAAGTCGAAAATAGCTATAACGCCAAAAAAAAAAATAATAATAATAAAAAATTAGAAAAAACTGCAGCGCCACCTGGTGAACAAATTGAGAACTAGGAGCAGGGAGTGTTCCTGTGTGATATCAAAGCAATTGGGTAAGCGGTTTCGGAGAAGAAGATTTTTTAAAGATTTGCCTAAAAAAGAACCAAAAAGAAAATCATTAAAAATCCAAAAATCACTGGACGCTGACCATTTGAACAAACTTGGTCGAGACCCACCCAAGGCATATCTCCACCAAGTTTGAAGTGGATCTGGTTGACGGTTTTTGAGAAGTCGAAAATGTGAATTATGAACGGACGACGGATGCCTCACCCTCCTAAAAGCTCAGCTGATATATCAGCTGCGCTAAAAAAAACTCTCTAAGCAACATCAATATATATATATATATATATATATATATATAATATATATATATATATATATATATATATATATATATATATATATATATATATATATATATATTAGATCGATCTCGTTTCTCAGTTTATTTGGGAAAGGTTTAGAGAGATGTATTTTCAGAGCCGTGTGTATAGTTTTTGCAGATATATTAATATTTCAGTGCGTTAGCAATCAGCGTATGCTCCAGGTGACTCTACTGTGTGTCAACGTCTGGAACTGTACAATTTGGTTCTAGAAACAATGGGTCAGGGCAAGGAATTAATTTTTTTACTTCTCGACGTGAGTCGCGCGTGCCATCGCATTATGGCACAGATGTCTAGTACATAAATTGCGATCAATCGGTATTAAAGGTCCTCTACTCAACTGGTTTTGAAGCTACCTAACGAGAAGACGAAAACATGTTGTAATAAATAGACTAGTACAGCTTACAGCTCAGATTTACCGAGACAGGCGTCCCTCAAGGGTACATCCTGGGACCCCTCCTATTCTTGATCTACATCAACGACCTTGCAGGTGTCGTTCAATCAAATATACGTCTTTTTGCGGATAATACATCTTTACTTGTAACAAGTCCCTCCGGCTGTGCCCAGGTAACAAATTAAACTGACGTCAATGCAGGTAATGTGTACAAGGGGGAAGAACATCCATTTTAAATATGTTTCAACAAATTTCCAAGTTAAATAAGGCCTAACAAAAAATATGTGTGGTTACGATAACCCGACCGACCCTACTGAAAAAGCCCGTCCCTAAAAAAAATATGAAAAATAAAAAAAAAAACAAGCTGGCCTTCTCTAATAAAATTGGTCGACCCTGGCTGAAAGATTTTATCGAGAAAGTGGCCATCGTGTGCCGTTATTCTGCAGTAAAGTTAACCCAAGCACAGCATTTTTTTTTTTCATCTTGTCTGGAGGATTAAGTTGGGCCAGGGAAACAGCATAGCTGCATATCTCTCACTTTGAGATGCATTCATCCTCTGATTTGATTGAAACGCATTTTATTTCTCGAAAAGAAAAGGGATTGGAAAAGAAGCCGGGAGCTTATGCTGGTTCCCACACACAATGATACCAACTGTATTTCTTATATACAGATATTTGGAGTAAAGCAACATACATAATAGATATCGTATATACACATTTACGAATTTACATCGAGGTGCACAATTGTCGTCGTTATATACAGTTGCTGTAACGCTAGAAGAAGTACATACTTATTAATTACCTGTTTTGTGAAATGAAGAGCATCAAGAACGTTTTGTTTCCTAGATGAAATTTTCGACAGACCGAAATATTTTGCTGTTTATCACCAATATCACCTCCAGACAAGATGAAAAAAACTGTCAGAGGTACTTTGCCTCTTAAGTTAAGAGTAATTTACTCATTTAATATTCACATGTAGTACTGCATTTGAATTATATATCACTATATGTGTCATGTTATCTGGACCATTTTATTGATTGTACTTTATTTGTCTAGGAGCGGAGTTACTATAAGCATGACTGTATGCTTGTTCCCCAATACTTTTTCCATATGGTGAAATAAAATATGTTTAAACTACAAAAAATGCATCTTGTCATTATTCCAGGAGTATTCTAACACGCAACAGCAAACCACAAAGCCACGAATATTATCATGAAAGTGCCCAATATGCGTGTGTGTGTGTGTGTGTGTGTGTGTGTGTGTGTGTGTGTGCGTTTGTGTGTTTGTGTGTTTGTGTGTATGTATGTGGGAGAGAGAGAGGGAGAGAGAGAGAGAGAGAGAGAAAGAGAGAGAGAGAGGCATGTATAACATACCTGGTAAAATAATAAGAGTTGTGCTTGTGTCTTTGTTACGAGACATTTAGATCTGTATCACCGCAAAGGCTAGTTTTAAGGTAGCCGCGTTATGCCCCGGTAAACAGCAATGCCTAGTTTTAATGTAATCGAGCTATGCCCCGATAAACTAAGTCCAATACCCTCTGTCTGACTCCATGAAGTTGAAAGTTCACACATACATAAGCACAGGATACATTGTTACAAGGGCCATGATCAACAAAACATCAATGAGATAAAAGTGTGGCCCTTTCCTTTCAATTAGTGAAAAATATCTGCTTTGATCTGAAATTACGATGTGACATCGGTATGCAAAAATGTAAAAGTAACTTGTTACCGGTTCAACCATATTTATGTCTGGGTGCAAACCCAGACATTTTGCTTTTTCAAGACTTCTTTCCTTCCTTCTTTCTTTCTTTCTTTCTTTCTTTCTTCTTTCTTTCTTTCTTTCTTTCTTTCTTTCTTTCTTTCTTTCTTTCTTTCTTTCTACTTCCTTTCTTCTTTACGACCAAATTTGAGCTTTTCTCGAACACCATTCTTCCGAAAACCACCAAAATTACCATAGTGACTGACCTACCAGTGAAATTGTGCATATCGGTTGGAATATATATGATGCTTAAAATTATGCAAATTAGGGACAATAAAAGTTTAAAAGCTCCATACCTTGCAAACTATTGCAGTTAGACACAAAATTCAACGTGCATGTATAGGTTTGTGCCAGCTGCCAATATAAAAGACAGTAAATGAAAGTTGTAGAATTTTAAATTATGTTAATTATGGGTATTGAAAAATTTATCGGTTGAATATCTCCAAAATTGTTTCAGATAGAGACGGCATTTCAACTTTAATTTATAGGTTAGTGTTAATGCCGCATCCAATGAATCATGAACCAAAGTTGAAGGACTTTAGTTTGTGCAAATTAGGTGAATATGCAAAATATTGAATAGATTCAAAGCCATTACAGATAGAGATGTCATTCCACTTCAAGTTTTGGGTGTGTGATATAACCGCATCCAATAAACCATGTACTAAAACTATTAGAGTGTCAGTTTAAGCAAATTAGGTGAATATGCAAAATTTAAATCTTGAATAGCTTCAAAGGTATTATAGATAGGAGTGTCATTTGAACTTATATTTGTAGGTTTGTGACATAGCCGCATCCAATGAACCACATTTGTGCAAATTGGTGAAAAAACAAAATTTAAATCCTGACTAGCTTCAAACCTACTGCAGATAGAGGTGCCATTTCAACTTTAAATGGGGGAAAATCCCGTTCAAATCCCGAAGCAAAGGACTTAATTATCTTGAAATACTCATTTTATATTAAAATGGCCCGCTGAAGGACCAAGATGTCTGCACATGAGATTTAATGTATATTTAGAAAGAGCGATAATGCCCGGCACAGTCGTATGCATGTTTATTTGGGCGAGGGTGTGAGTGGAATAGGGGGTACGGGTGGAGAAGGATGTCTCCAGTATAATGTTAAGGGGACAGAAGGGGTAGCCATACATATTCCAGGTTTCGCACAAATGAAATCTGATCCCGTATGTGTTGCTCAAGAACACGAATAATAACTAGAAAAGAATATAAATGCTTCAAAGCAAATCTATCTGTGAGCCTTCAAGGTTTGTAAGTATGACTAGATGAAAATTTCGAAGTCAAAATGATCTTGGCCTTTAAAGTAATATGTAAATTACAAAAATATGCAGTATTGCAATAGCTACAATTTGAGCCCAACATGACTGAAATTGGCTGAGAATTGACCAAGTTATGGCTAGTTGAAAATTTCGAAGAACCAAATAACCTTGACCTTTGACCTTTAGAGGTCACATGTGAATAACCAAAAAAAAAAAAAAATGCAGTTTTACAATATCTACAATTTGAGCCCTTGATCAAAATCGGATTTATAATTGACTGAGTTATGGCTGGATGGAAATTCAAATGGCCAAATGACCTTCACCTATGACCTTTAGAGGTCACATGTAAATTACAGAAAAGTGCAATGTTACAATATCTACAATTTGAGCCTAACATAATCAAAATTGCAAGAAAATGACCTTGTTATGGCTTTAAGAAAAAATTCAAATGGCAAATGACCTTGACCTTTGACTTTTAGATGTCACAAGTAAATTACCAAAATGTGCAATGTTACAAACATACTAATTGAAGTTGGATTGGTTACCTGCAGCTATAATAAATTGGAGATATTCAAAATTTGACTCTTCATATGGCCATGATTTGCATAATTTTCAAAACATCACCCCTGTATATAAAAGGACACGACTTCATGTCTGGAGCTACAACGGTGATAAGCTTGGAATTCCCAAGTTTAATAGTGTCCGAGAAAACTGTCGGACAAAATTGCTGGAAAAGAGAGAGAGAGAGAGAGAGAGAGAGAGAGAGAGAGAGAGAGAGAGAGAGAGAGAGAGAGAGAGAGAGAGAGAGAGAGAGAGAGAGAGAGAGAGAGAGAGAGAGAGAGAGAGAGAGAGAGAGAGAGAGAGAGAGAGAGAGATGAGAGAGAGAGAGAGAGAGAGAGAGAGAGAGAGAGAGAGAGAGAGAGAGAGAGAGAGTGTGTGTGTTTGCTGACCCTCAGTTACAAGTGGCAGTATAGGTTTTTGTTCCTAATTTAAATAGAAAGGACCTCATCTGGCGGCTGCCCATGCGAAACCTGATGTGGATAATTGATGCAAATCTACTCCCGAAGTTATAAAGTTCTACACGCACAATTCGAGTAGAGACACACAAAAAAAATAAAAAATAAAAAAAAACGGAAGAATATGGGGAAAACTTGGAAATAAGATTTGCTTCACAGCAAATCTGCCGAGTGCCTTCAAAATGAGAACAGTTTGAAATGCTACACTTTGCCATTGTTCGACATAATCTATTTTGTGTATTAGCCTAATTTGCAAAATGCTACAACTTTGGTTCGTAGTTCAGTAGATGTGGTTATGCCACAAACCTACAAATTGAAGTTAGAATGGCACCTCCACCTACAATAGTTTTGAAGTTATTCAAGATTTAAATTTTGTGTATTCATCTTATTTGCATAAATAACAAGGGCAAGGCCCCGGAAGCGGGCATTTTTTTTATGCATACAATATATAAGGCCTTATTTTCATGTGTATACATTACCACTATCTTTTTCGGAAGTATTTCACTCAAGTTTTAAATTTCACTCGTTTGGAGAAAAGATCCATAAAACCTATGTTAAAATAATTTTGTCACGGCGGTTTTGCTTTTTACAGATTTGTTTCATGAGCGAGACAAGCGAAAAAATACGTAGCACAACAGCAAAATAAAGCCAGTTTACAGACAATGTAAAGATTTGTGCTAAAGGTCAAAGTTAAAGGATCAATGCACTAACTACAACATTTGCAAGAACATTACCTAGAGGACTACAATAATGACATTTGATAAAATGTTCATTGTTCCCCGGCTAGAACTGTCCACAATATTCATATTTTGTAGATATACACATAAGAAGGAAAGAGGCGGCATAGAGAGAGAGAGAGAGAGACAGAGAGAGAGAGAGAGAGAGAGAGAGAGAGAGAAAAGAGAGAGAGAGAGAGAGAGAGAGAGAGAGAGAGAGAGAGGAAGAGAGAGAGAGAGAGAGAGAGAGAGAGAGGAGTCCTATCAAAGCCTCTTTCAAATTTATAGCAGAAAAAATTATCACAGGTAGGTCCCTGTTCAAGGTGATGCTGTTGTTGCCTGTTTAGCAGATCCAGAGCCCTTGACCATTGGACAGGGACCCTGGGCTGCGAGCTACTTACAAAATTGGCCTGACAGTTATCCAAGCAAGAAAATGCTACTGTGACCATTGTCACTTGAATATTGTCCCTCCCCCTCCCCTCCCCCCACACACACTCACAGCTGTGCAAATATGTATGTCCAGTGCTGAGGCAGTGAGCCCAGGGGGGGGGGGGGTTGTCTACCTCTGCACCACTCCATTCTACCAGCCTCAGTTGAGCACTGTGAGACAGGCTTGCATATTCAGTGCACCCTGTCTAACTAAAACCCGATCTCCAGCCAAACAGCAGTGGGCTGAACTGTTTTGTAGCCACAATGAACCCAAACATGCATTTCCCTTAACAGGGTTTGCATGGTGATTATGTGCTTTTCTACATAAAAAAAGTATTGATTGATTATTGTTCCATTAAATACTTCCAACATGTGAATCTGACTTGATATATCATATAGGCTTTAATCCATGATTACAGTCTAAATTATGTTGTGCCAATGTCACAATCATTTTATATTCAACACAATCTGCCCCCTTTTCTCCCCTTGCACAAGAATATATTCAGACTATTTATATGGCAAAAAGGCTTTTAAACTTTGCATATTCATTTGCACTTAAAAAAAAAACGACAATAAATGCTGAGACTATGATTTTGTTACATAGGATGTGACTAAACTTGGTTTTCCTTGCATGACATAATGTATGTCTTTGTTGCTAGTTAATGATCTCAAACAAATGTATGAGTGGAAAGGCTGGACAAACATTTTTTTTTCTTTTTTCTTTATCTTTTTCTTTTTCTTTTTGCTTTGGCAAATTAAACATCATAAATTAATAGCCCCTATCACACCACATACAATGATGTACATTAGGGACCTTTACAAGTATTGCAGTCTCTTAAATTTGCATTTGTGTGGCCCAAAACAACCACTCTAACATTTCTATTGAACGTAGCGGTGGGCATGACGGCCCGCAAAAATGCAATACCCCTAATTTGCATAATTTAAAATTCTACAACTTTCATTTGCTGTCCATTATATTGGCAGGTGTCACAAACCCACATCTGCACATTGAAATTTTGTGTCTATCTGCAATAGTTTGTGAGAATGCCAAGATATGTGGAGCTTCTAATATTTCATTTGTCCCTAATTTGCATATTTTCTAACATCATGACTATTCCGAACAATAATGCATATTTTCACTGGTAGGTCAGTCACCATGGCAGTTTGGTGGTTTTCGGAATAACAGTGTCTGACAAAAAAATCCGGAAAAATTTGGTCGTAAAGAAGAAAGAAAGAACGAATTCTTGGAAAAACAGAGTGTGTGGGTTCGCACCCAGACATAAAAATCTGCCTGCCTTCACACACAAACTGAGTGCAGGTTTTATTGGACTGCAGGGCCAGTGACGTTTGCCTTGATGAGGACATCTGGTGGTGGGGCGATAAACTTCAAAAGGCCTTTGCTTCCTTGGCGTGGTATTTGTGCCATCCAATATGTCTGCGCCCTTGAGCACCAGAATTTGAACTGCTAACATTTTGTTTTGCTTGCCTAGACATAAACGTTCTCCCTGTACTCACTCACATTTCCAGTTTACATTTCACATTCCAGGTGAGTAAATGTCCAAAGATGTATTTTAACCGGTGACAAAGAGGAGCGGCAACTTCTCTGTTACCTGTCAAGTTGGTCACTGTTCACCCCAAGAGTAGGCCACGGGGGAAAGTCCCTTGTCAATGTCTGCTCTACAGGGTTCTAATTCCAATTCTTTGTCTTTATAACAAATATATAGGTATCAGGACACATCTAAAGTATTTTTTCCGAGGGAAACGACCCGCCTGCCAACTAGTGATACTCATTACCAGAGCTCTCAAGTATGGGGATGTGTGAAGAGCGAGGCAGAAACTAAGGGGCAGGTGGAAGTCGGGGCATGCCCCCCTCTCACCCCCCGGGAGATTTTGATGTCAAATTTTGCAATCTGATGCATTTTAGACCCTTCGTCTCGTATTTTCTAGAGTACTTAGTTGCTCGACAGCTAGCCCTAAGGGACCTCCCCACGCTCTGTTAAGCTTGCGGGTGGCAAGCTTAACAGAGCGTGGGGAGGTCCCTTGGGGCTACTCGACAGCTTGCCCAATGAAAGAAGCTTTTACTTTTTACACTCATTGGGACCTTGGGTAAAGTTAACTAGAGTCTTCCAGTGCCCAAAATAGATATACTGAGCTGCTCATTCGCTAGGCAAGGGTGTGTTGTAAACAAAAAAGTGTCCCGGGGGAGAAATGTATTTAAAGGAGTGAGAAATGTATAATCTGTGGTGAGGGTGTGACATGACACTAGAATGCGTGAGACTTATTATGCTCAATGCATGAGACTTGACAGGTCTGCATTACCTTGTGGACATTGTTACACGGTGTTAAGTTACTTGGCATTTAATTAAGGGACAAGGGTGTGGAATAGACCCGTTTTTGAACTGCAACAAAAACTTTTTGCTCACTTAATTACTTTATACAACAATTTATAAAAACTATACTGTTTCATTCACAGGGGCAACCAGCAGAATGGCTGTCCTCATAGTCTACCAGAGACGTTCTATTTAGACAAAGAGCACGTCCCTGTAGATACAAGCCCATATGCACTTACCCATACATACTGACCAACAAAGTCATTGCCTAACGAAAACAGTATTTCGGTAGGCAGTAGCTTTGGTGGTCAGTATATGTATGGGTTCGTATCTACCAGGGAGGTTCTTCAGAATGTGGCTTCAGTGTTTTGGAGTTTCTTTGGATGTTACTTTTTGCCAAAAAATGGCACTTTTTTTATAGTGGGGGGAGATTCAAGTTGGATTTTTAAATATGGGGAATTAACATGTACATCCATCTTGATTTGCGCTTACATATACTGTATACACCTCATACTAAAGCTAAGTTCTTAGAAATTAAATGGGCAACAAGAACATAAGTTTTAAATAATTGGTATTGTATCAAATCTCAGACTACACAAAATTACAGAGCAATGTACACAACATTGAAGTCCCATTAATTATGCTTGTGAATTTTTCCATTAACAACTGTGAATTCAAAAAGGAATGTCACTGTCCATTAGCCCTATCCATTGACTACCAAAACAAACAAAAACAAAACAAAAACAAAACACACTTCTTACATGTTTACTCCTATCTCATGAACATTACAACATTCCTTTAAATGTCTGCCCACACATGAGTGATCACCTGCACTAGAAACCACCCCGAATTTTGGAAATATCAAAGTCAGTGTGTGTGCACTGAAGCCTGCAATTTAATCCCTTATACACTTTGTCTGCTTTATTGTCACTTTCTCTTGCTATATTAATTACCAAAACACCTGCTTGAAAACACTCTGTGCCCAGGTCTCAAGACAGTAGACCGGTATAAATGCATTTTCCAAGGGCTGGTGTTTATGATTAACATCTTCATTTAATATAGCTTATTCTCCCAATGAAAAAGAACTTATTTTTCAACCAAAATTGAAAGAATATCCACAGAGAAAGCAAGACCACAATGGCAATCAGTTGACGCAAGTGTTGTCTCAATGATTACATGTATGTAATGCTGGATAGATGGTTGCCTCCTAAGCATCCCCCATGATTTCATAAAATGCTTTATTGTCAAAATTTGTTTTTTTTTTGTGTATGATGCTTGGAAAAGCTGATGACTGAATACAGGCAAGGATGCATGATAGAGAGAGTTCATAAATATCATTACTACTAGGTTAAAAAAAAAAACCACTCAAAATACATGTATGTCCTCAAGGTTTATACAGTACTGCCATTCCGTTCATCCTAAATCCAAGATCTAGCTACAATGTTCACTAGGAGAAAGAGCAAAGCCCCAATTGCTGTTATTCCCAGCCCCTTGACCCAGCATGAATTTGGTGTGTGGATGGCTTTGACCCAGTAAATGGTGTGAACAACCTCATCCTCACCAGTTGATCACATAGTTTATTTAGCACTTTGATGAAGGGCTGGTTCAGTGCACCTGTGTGTCCCTGTCCCAGGCCAAGGTCATTCTTCCGCGGGAGAAAGGGGTTTTGTGAAAGGGCCTTTAAGCCTCATTTCAGAACCACATGAGAATTTAAATCTAACTCAGGCCTACTCCTTGGACCAAACATGTGGTCAACCTAACAATTTGGAACATGGGGGATAAATTTAAAATGTGGAAAGAATCACCATGTCCACCCAGCAAAGAGCCCCTACTCTAATCTTTTTGTGGTACATAAACATAACCAGTTGGCTTGGTAGACAGACCAATAGTGCCGTGCTACTCATATTGTGGATTTCTATTGACAGTGGACTGTGGGGTTGTGTTTTTTCACCTTCAGTTGGACCGTGGTGAGAAGGGTCTGTCTAGGCAGGCAACATAACCACCTGATTTACAGAGTAAAAATAAATGTGAATCCCAAAAAGCAATACATGTATGTAATAATGTGTCTGCCAGACTAAAATTCCATTGATATCATGTGATCAGGACTTGAGTGCATAATTGTACCGAGACTTCTGTCAATACACTTTAAACCATGTGAATTAGATGAGGTCAGTCTGCACTCTTTCACCCTGAGCATACATGTAAGTCTCAGTAACACCGGCGAGAATCTTGCCAGCTTTCATATAATGTCATACACACCTGATGACTACTTAGCTTGATGATATAAAATGGTTTCACATTTAAACACCGATAATAAACTACCGTGAAAACTCATTATAATGACACACCCTCGTCATAATGACACCATCTGTTCCCTAAGATATGGGTCAGATAACTGAATGTGTCAGATAAATGAGTCAAATAACAAAGAAAATAAACTTTTTCCCATGAAAATTTGTGTCATTATATTAAATATGTCGGATATCTGAGAATCATTATAATGAGGTTTCATGGTATTAAACATCTATACATAAAACAGCTAAATTGTTCCCCAGGGAACTTGACCCTTCTCCTTTCTGGTTCAAAAATGGGAATATATTAGATAAGGTTGCAATTTATCTGTAGTTCTATTGCTAACGCATTTTCACTTAGTTTTACACAGAATCTTCCAGAAAACAGTTTCAACTTTTGAATCTCTCTGTCACATTCAATAAAAAAAATTTATTATTTATTCCTAGACTGTAGTTTTTATAAATCATCCTGACAAGTTACATACAAATCCCAACCCCAAGGCCGTGTAAAAAAAAAAAAAAATAGATATTGCCCCACTGTTGTGACTGTTAAGTTTAACGTGGACTTAACCATAATTGAAGTTTGGGGTGCTCTAACCCATCTGTCTCACCTATATATACATAGAAACAACCTACAAAAGCAAAGTCCCATGTGCCTGCAAAACAAAATGACAAAAGGAGAACTCTTTGGCCTCGACAGTATTGTATTCTGATAATGCATACTTCTGTCTGTCCTGTAACTGTGATGTCTGATCTTTTTGTATGTATGTCTTTGTCGATGTTACATCAATGTGGTGTCCTGTGGCCTGTCTGTACCTTTTGTACAGCATTTGTATTGTTCTTTTATTTCTTTTTTTCATGAGAGGGATTTATATAGGCAGAGCCTGTTTCCCGATCGCTTTTTTGAATAAAATATGTTTAAAACATGACAGACTCTACTTGAGCATGGCGTGCCAAGAGAACAGCACAGAAAAAAAAATATAAAGTTTGTGCAGCTGTACCCACACAGTATCTCAGTGAAATTTCCAAATTTTTCTCACCAACCGGAGAAAAAACATTACACACACACACACCTCCCGGATTTTAAGTGTGGCAGGGTGGCAACACTGATATATATACCCTGGGATACTTCACCATTAACCACACACCAACAGGAAGTTTTGAGTCAATTTTCAGATGCTGTGTTTGGCTGAGGAAACTGTGAAACCAGTCTGCTATAAAAGGGGTCAATATTGTTTTTCTGTATCTTTCTCAGAAGGAGAGAGTGATGTGTGGTGAAAAGCTTTAGAAAAGTCAATAAGGATGAGGTGGATGTGTTTTCTTGTTGTATGAAGGGTTTTATACACAGGATGTAGAATTATAAGTAGAACCTGGTTGTGGAATGTCCTTTTCTGGCACCATGTTGTCGCACATCCATGCAGGTTTATGACTTTGTAGCTGGAAAATGATCTTATCTTGGTAATGATAGGCATAGGGGAAATCGGTCATAGATCTATACTTTATGTCACTTGGAGGTGTAACCTTAGGGATTGCACAGATATCAGCTGATTGCACAAGAAGAAGGGGTAAATCCTTTGTGAATAGAGCTGTTACAAATTGCACAAACAGGAGGTGCCAAATATATGTTGATTTTATCACCTTGAGCTGTAAGGTCATCTGGGGTTTCCAGCCAGTAATAGCAATGGGTTAATTGTCTTTTGGGTCAGTGTGCATTAACTTTTTCACTATTTTCCACCCAGTTTTTTTCGTTTGTGGAACACATTTTGTATAGAGTCATATTTCTAGACAAGAAGGCAGAACTCTTACTTGGCCTTGATGACTTGTGAATCAGTAACTCTGCTGTCAATCTGTGAACTAAGATTTATCAATAAATGTTAGCTGGTTAGACATGATAAGTTAATAGTGATGATGTAGAGAGAGATCAATACAGAGGCATTGTGGTCACAAAATTCCTTGGGAAACTTATATTAGAAAATAGGCTTACAGTTCTTCTCTTGCAGCATGCCAGCACTAGGTTCTGGTTGTGCTTGACCCAGTATAATGCTAAGCAGCACACTGTGACAGTCCCCCTACATAGAGGGATAGTCACAGGTGCTTCTTCTCTGATACTGGGGTGACCTCAGTCAACAGCTTCCAAGACCCATGTTTATTACCCAAGCTATGGAATTGCAAGACAACAAACTCTTTGTGCTGGCGTGATTTTGGTGCATAATTGATAACAAATTTCTAATGGAATTACTATAGCTACTAATTGGCAGAGGTCCACACAAATATAGCATGGCCTCTGTCTCTCTGTCTCTCTCGCTCTCTCTCTCTCTGTCAATTTATAAATGTGCCGGTCTCCTGTTGTTAGTGCAGTATGCCCCCACAGAGTATCAGTGAAGAGTGTGACAAGACATCTTGGGTAGTAGTGAAACACACATGCACAACCAGTTGAATGATTGTCATAATACTCTGATAGCTGCAAACCCATAGATAAAAAAAAATCAAATACAGAAAAACTCAGTAGTGTGTGTGTATGTATTTTATCCAAAGATAAAATGCACACATACTCTTACTATGTTTGCCAAATTATGCAAAATTTGACAGGTACCAAGATATACATGTATGTACCATAGCTAGTTGCTATGTACATGTGTGCAACAACTGAAGTTTCATCTTTCATGGCAGTTTTCTTTATTTTTTTTCTTTGTGCCTAATTTCTTCTTCCAGCAAAATGTGTCATTCTATTGTTAAACCTTCGTTCCCTTTGGCAAATTGATGCCTAAGATGTTAAAACTATCAAAAGGTGGCTCCAGCACCAGCAAATTTTTCTATCTTTTGCTAGGGTCATACTGACACTCATTTATATGCCTGCATGCATGTCCTGTCTTACTTTGTTCATGTGTATAATATACATGTATGTTCATCGTGATACAAATGGCTGTACATGTACATGTAAGAGTTATAGTATTGGCTCACTTTATTACATGTTACATACTAATGTGATTATATCTTGCAAAATATTGAGTAAGATATGTTCTGAATTCTGACCAAGTACCAAAGATACTGTCCACCAAAAATGCTTTCCTGCATTAAACATGTTTTACTGTCCCTGCATATCCAATTCATGCATATGCCAAAAGATTTGTTACATTCTGCACTCTTGGCCTCTGAAATCTTCCCAGTCTCCTCCTTTTAAATGAGGCAAACTTCATCGATTGAAATGATACCTGCACATTGACTCAAAATTTTCCATCGGTTGACAGAAACAGGGCTCTGCAATTTATTTGTTTTATCTGCTGTAGGCCTCAGGGCTAATAGTTTCAGTATTAACTAGCCTTTCATTCAAACTTGCTTGTTCGTCTAGACACAAATCTCATTCAGAAAACCAAAATTTCTGTTTTCCCCCAGGGCGTGTGCTCTCAGATTTTAACCTGCCTTCATTGGAATTTAACTTGTCCTGGGCTAGAAGGCATGTAAATTGCAGAGCTCTATAGATCAATCAGCATGAAGGAAAATTCACATTAAATATGGCAAGCCACAGTGTTGTCTTCCCTGTAAAATGTGTAGGTCCACTTCCAACTGTACAGTTAGTGATATTTTACATGTAGGCCTACGTGTATGCCAGATTATATATTGCTTCCATCCATGGGCGACAAACATACCTACAATTATATACAGGTAAAAGGCTCCAAAACATGTTGAGTAGTTACCCGCTGAAGACCCTTTAATTTATTTGGGCTAATATAGCCTATGTCAAAATTTTACCAAGGAATGTGTGCAATATGGACAATAGTACTTCTATAGGTATATAGGTTAGACAGGGACAGGTTAGCTTATGGAGAGTAAAGAGTTTGGAGTGTGGAATAGGGTAATGACTACTAGGAAATGGTTTTGGACAAAAAGACACAAATACAATACTCCTGTATACCATGGCTCTGCTTTACCAGAGTGCCATATAAAAAAAGTGTCCAGTTTATAATCTTTCTAAAAGCGTATTTTATAGCACTTTATTTGTGAACTTACATAAGAGTGTTAATTGAATTATATCAAAATTGCTAGTTTGAGAACAAGTCAGATTTTTCCATTTGGGTTTATTAAAATCTGCAATCATGCATGCATTTTCAATTTTTTTGTACTTCTGTTTCAAAATGGCTTTTGTATTCCTTTTGAAACTGGTAGGGTCTGGACCAAGTTTGGCCTTCAGGTGGCACTGTGGTAAAGCTATGGTAAGTTTTGCAAATCATGTACAGATATTGTTCTTTTGCAGTATGAAGGTGTGTCTACCGGTGGTGATGACAGCTCTCTGTGCTACTGTGGCCCTGGTGCAGTGTGCCAAAGAACCCCCTCGTCATACAAACATTGTTCTCCTGGGTGCCACTGGTGATTTGGCAAAGCGATATCTGTGGAAATCATTGTTTGATCTCTTCAAGCAAAACTATATTCATGGAAAGAACCATTTCAGCATCTATGGGTGTAGTCGCAAGAGTGCTGACGAGGGACGGCAGCTTCTTAGTGAGATACTTCTGAATGTTATTCGCTGTGTGGAACAAAAGTGCAGGGATATAAAGACAAAGTTTGTGCAGGCTGTACAGTTCCATCCATTAAAAACAGAAAAGGACTACCAGTTCCTGGCTGATAAAATTGAAGACAACACACGTGCCATTTATGCATTGAGTGACAATTCAAGAAGCTATGAAGAGGGTCGACTATTTTATCTGTCCATTCCCCCCTCTGTCTATGGTGCCACAGCCAAGCTGATCCATAAGTACCTGCTTCCTCGGGCTGGACGTCCCTGGGTGCGTTTGGCTGTGGAGAAACCATTCGGACATGACAGTGAAAGTGCCCAGAAACTGTTAGACCAACTGTATAAGTACTTCCATGAGGACCAGATCTACAGAATTGACCACTACATGGGCAAGACAGTGGTAAGACAGATACTGCCATTCAGGTACTGTATCATGCATTTCATGTGGTGCACTTCAGGGGTCCATTGCCAAGATACTGTTATAAATTTGCTTATTTTAAACATTCCGCCCAGTAGTAATTAGTCTTGGCATTAAATTGATCTTTGAGCATTTCAAGTCATTTCCCATCGTTACATGCTTGCAGCATTAGCCAGTACATGTTACATACACTGGCTAACAATGACCAACACTGGAAATGCTGAAGTCCAATTGACCCTCTTGGGCCTCAGCATTTGCCAGCATTAGCCCATGTTTGCCAGCATTAGCCCATGTTTGCCAGCATTAGGCCATGTTTGCCAGCATTAGCCCATGTTTGACAGTGTTTGGAGACTTCTAACACTGGCAAATACTAGCTAATACTGGCTAACACTCTTCACTGCTCTTTACTCACAAACTGATATGGAGTTCATGCAAAATGTGAATTCAGGTGGGCTGGAACGGAAAGGACTTAAATTGCAAACCTGTCATACACTTGCAATGTAATGAAATCTTCACAATACAATGAAACCATGTTATCTGACACTAGCATTATCCAGGATTAGTTGGTGTTTGCTAGTGTTAGAAGTCTCCAAATGTTGGCCAATGCAAGCTAACGCTGAGGCCCAAGAGGTTCAGTTTGAATTCAGCATTTCCTAGCATTGGTCACCCTTAGCCAGTGTATGTAATGCTGGCTGACACTATGTAAAACAAATTTGTACCTTCAAGTAAGTTCATCTGCCTACTAACACCACTTTCACACACTTATGATACATCAGTTTCATAAGCCAACAAGCCATGAAAAAAATCTTTATTGAGGGTGGAGGCTGCTATACACACCACTGCCCCAATGCACTTCTTAAGATGACCATAGGTCATCAGGGTATAATGAGTCTCACAGCTGTGATACCCATGTGTACCCACAGTTCATTGCAAACAGTGTTAGACATGACAACAGTGTCAGTTCAGGCCGTTGTCACGTCACACGTGCAAGACCGAGCATGTGAAACATACACCTGGACCCTAGTTACGTGTATGTAACACCCAACTATGTAAAGCATGCACGCACGGCCGTTACACCAGCCTCTGATGAGACACAGCAGTGTCGAAACTGGTCAGTCGTGTTTACATGTAGGAGGACAACCGTCATTATTGGCCTTGCCCTCATCAAATTTGACACTATGTGATGCTGGGAAAGACTAGCAATGCTGAAATGATCAATTTAAAACCAAGACTACTTACGTACAAATGATCACACATGATCTTTAAATGACCACTTCTGCGAAAAGTAGGGTACTGTGCATTTGTGTATATTAAATTTGTAACATCATGTATAGAGCAAGACTTCCTCTAACATAAAATAAACTCCCTTGGTGACCATATTTTTGGTGTCATAACCTTGAACCCTAAAATAATGTGGTCGAGTGATGTGGCCTGGTTGCAGCTGGCAAGGATGAAAAAAATGTAAAAATTCCCAGCTTATAAACTTTAACCATGTACACCAGTGAACAGCCCACTGTCATAAAAAGAGAAAAGGAGCAAAAACTGTTTTCCAGCCTAAATCCATGCCACTGTTTTGTTCATACTTAGTACACTGACATGTGCATCAGTTGTTTGTTATTCAGTATTAAAGCATGCACTTTGCTCTAGGTTTGCCTGAAAAACCAGTGTTAAAGGTGCAACAACAGGGTTTCTGCTAGAGTTAAATTTTAGGTACTCAAATACATCATATTCTAAAGTAAAAAGTAAAAAAATAAAGACTTTATGGGGAATTTGGGGTTATATATACCAAATTTTATATTTTTTTTGCCAAAATTTTAGGGTAAACAAAAGTACCCTTGCGTTTTTTTTTTAGGGTATGCTATTTTACCCTTTTTACCCTCTGGCGGAAACCCTGAACAAACTTCTCATTAAGATTGAGAATTAGCCACTCAAGAAAGTATGAGGCCAGAAATCTTAACTGGGACTGAATTTTGCACACAGGATACATGCACATGGATGAAGTCAACACATGTAGTAAGACTGGGTTTGGGCAACTAGAAGCCCATTTGGGCTGCCGGCTGTTGAGATGGCTGCAGGACTTTATTTTTTTTTAAATTATAAGCATGTTTTTTTTTTTTTTTTTTTTTTTTTTTTTTTTTTTTTAAATTTATAAGCATGTATATATATATATATATATATATATATATACTCCTCTTATGAGGCCACAATTCCGGTGCATTTTGGGTTTCCAAGGTTATCAGAAGGGGAGTACCCTATACCATTTATTCTAGACCTATAAATCAAATCCACAAAACACTCTATAACAGGTGGCCCCTACAGTCAACTTCATAGGTAAAATGCATCTGTAGCAAACCAGAAGACCCTGCTGTAAATGCACACAAAATCCTCACGTACTATGAAAACAGGGGCTATCCCTAGGAACTGTTAAAATCTGCATTGGAGAAAATCCACCCCATTGAGAAAGTTGATCTGCTTAAAATAATGCCAACAGAACATAACAGTGACCAAGATAAACTTTCCTGACATGTCAAAACCCTGTCCTACCCCCTATGTGGGAGGTCATCCAAGGTAATTGGAAAACTCTTGAGGCCTCTTGTAGTGAAGCCACATTGGTTAACAAAGAGGTAGAATTAGGGTTCAAATGCGCACAAAACTTTACGGATATATACTGATGAGATTAAGGATCAGACACCTTGACAACACTCCTCAACATCAAGGAGTCTCTGGCACAAAACTCAGGAACTGTGACCACAACAACTGCAGATATTGCATTCATGTCAACATGAGTGGTCATGTTGAGAGCACACAAACAGATAGAACCTGTGTGGTTCCCTATCAAATTTGTTGGGAGATCTCAAACCGAGTTTATATTTACCTCTTCACATGCAATATCTTCAAAAAGCAATATGTGGGCCAAACATTGTGCCCACTTCAAGTTAGAGAAAGACATCTTGGACATTTCAGCTATATTGCAAACAAAATGGACTCGCAACCTATGGGCAGGCATTTTGCCCTTCCAGACCACTGTGGACTTTCTACAGATCCGGGCTCTGGAATACATCTAAGCACCTTCACTAGAGCAAACAAAACTGCAGAGAGAAACATTGGATGCAATTATGCCATTCCGCCTCAATTTCATGGGGAGATTCAAACTCACTTGCTTTGTCTAATTAATGGTAAATTTTTTTATCAAGCTCATCTCCATATAACGGAGTACTTTTATTGTCCCAGTAGTGTACGATAAAACATCCATGGAGCCGAATATGTATAGCCACAGCAGTACAAATAAACATTTTTCTGCAGGCCTCTGTGATAGGGCATCGGGTGCAAACACACTCAATTCATCGGGCTAAACAGTCCACATTTTAGTAGTGGTTGACTTAAACCAGTGTGTTTGCTTTTCTTGTATGATATGGTATACATTTCAAACACCTGCATTCCACCAGGGTAAACAGTTCCATATTTTAGAGTTGGTTGACCTAAAACCAGTGTGTTTACTTTCCTTATGTTAGAGTTACACATGTCAACTTATCAAATATAAGTTTGAAACTTTGATTTACATGGTAACAAAACTGAAATATTGGTATTTGCTTTGACTGCGCATGAGCGCAGACATATCGAGCATAGCAACATAGTTGTTACCCCGCCCCCTCAACATGAATATGG
>OZ026612.1:127682540-127726540 GCA_964020975.1 Hermodice carunculata | reverse complement strand
CGCATCTCTAACATCCCTGCCAGTGCCTAATGGGACCCAGATGGGTCGAAGAGTGTCACAAATTTATTGCTACCACCTCTCTTGTCAGTTTGCCCTGTCAAGATTTGCTTATAAATCAGATGCAGTCCATATTCATTTTAATACTAAAATGGATTTTCAACATTTTTGTTCAGATAAGAACTACACTGCTACAAATGTTTTATCTTTGGATGAAAATGTCATAAAATAAGGTGCCTCCCTGCTGTATCTCATTTTGAATTAAGCTTCTTAACCCACAGACATTCCATTGCACCTAATTTAGGGATTACATGAATTTCTAATCAAATGGTATTAACACTGGTAATGAGGTTATTTTATTGAATTTATCAAGTTTTCTATTCTAAAGGTGTTTGAAAATAAGTGTAATTAACAAAGCTTCGGTGCAGTGTGGGGTTCAAGATGCAAAAAATACAGCAGTTGGGACAGTGACTCAGATTTTATAATCAAGGTTTTACCCATGTCACTGTGAGAAAGAATTATTTCACCCCAAGAGTATTCAGCTTCTTCATATAATTTGGGAAATAGTTTTACTTACATGTATGTTAATTTGTTTTTCTCTGGTGCATGTACATGTACATGTACAATTTGTAATCCTGGACCATCTTTCCTATGCATTTCCTTGATTTATTTTGTCCTTCATTTTTGGCACTGTTGTATATGTACATGTACATACACCATGTACATGATTAACCTTCAGCTTGGTATTCTCACATCACATCCTTGAAGTAACAGGAACATCTACCAGACCAACATTCATTCTTTCTTTCTTTCTTTCTTAACTAACTTTCTTTCTTTCTTTCTTTCTTTCTTTCTTTCTTTCTTTCTTTCTTTCTTTCTTTCTTTCTTTCTTTCTTTCTTTCTCTCTCTCTCTCTCTCTCTCTCTCTCTCTCTCTCTCTCTCTCTCTCTCTCTCTCTCTCTCTCTCTCTCTCTCTCTCTCTCTCCCTCCCTCCCTCCCTTTTTTATTTATACATTTATTCTATTTTTAAATGAAATGAGATAGAATGTACAGGATACTTACCACAAAAATCTAACACACAGAACTTAAGAGTTTAAGTTTGGGCTCTATTTTACCAATTTTCTGTGAAATGTTTACAATATTTGACAGAAAATATTAAGATGAAGAAATTATCTTGTTGCCTGCCTCAGTTGTAGCCTGTGGGGCCTGGTAAACCATATGTTTTAAGTGATGGCCTTAGTCAGTCAACAGGCCTGGAAGTCTGCTCAACTTGCAGGTGGCCACCTGGCTCTTTCACCAGTTTGGTCTCAGCAAAAACTTTAAGAAACTCACTGTCAAATCTGAGCAGCTCAAAAGGTGCTGTTCACACAATTTACCACAAGTGGAGCTTCGCATCATCATGTGTGTCTTTTGTTTGCATGTTACAGGGTTCAGAATAGCGGTAACTATGACCACCTTTGGAACAGGCACTACATTGAGCGTGTTGAGATTGTAGCCAAGGAGGTGATAAGTGTGAAAGGTGTGTATTACAGTTTTCAAACCTGTTTGATATTAAACCAGGTAACTCAGGGTCTCAAGAGATGGCCATTTGGGTAGACATTTCACCCAGTAAGGACACCATGAACTTGACATTGGAGTTCACATACCTGAGCACATCCAACCTTTCCCCCCTCCCCCCAGATTAGAACATACCACAGACCTATGCCCAACTGGGGAACACTTACTGGATGCACCAGCTCTGAACAATAAGCCATTTTGTCTCAATACCATGGCAAAGTGAGCTTTCTTGCTCAGTTATAACTATAGTTGTTATCAAATTTGTGAACATGAACATAAAATTATGCATGGACTTCTTTTGTTTGGTGTGGTCACATTTGATCTTGAGTAATCTTGAGAAGTCAACTCGAGTGAAAATGGTGCATTTATGAACCGTGATAGTTGCAGTTAAATATGAACAGGAAATGATGCATGCTTTCATATTGGTGCTGCCACATTTGACTTCAAGTGACGTTCTAACATTAAATAAAGATCAGTGGGCATTAGAAAGATCTCTAGATCTGTGGATGGAAAATGTTGCATTTTGGGATCTCAGTTACCATTGAACATTAATAGAAAATGACAACGGCCATTTTACTTTATGCTGTCACATTTGACTCTGGGTATGAAACTGATAGATCTGTCAAAGTAGTCATTATTATTATTATTATTATTATTATTATTATTATTATTATTATTATTATTATTATTATTATTATTATTATTATTATTATTATTATTATTATTATTATTATTATTATTATTATTATTATTATTATTATTATTATTATTATTATTATTATTATTATTATTATTATTATTATTATTATTATTATATACTTTAAATTCTATTCATATTATTTATTTAGAGCTGTCATTTTCCCAACTGACTTGTCATTGACCAGAGCTTATCTTATGGTCCTCTGTCCATTGACTGTCATCCATCCTTCAACAATTTGAATTTTCAAATTCTTCAGAACAGTTGCCTGGAGCCTCTTCCAAGTTGGTGGGGATCTACAGGTACCTTTTGTAGGTCTCTACCAAGTTTGTTCATTGTTCACATGTGGTCATGCTTCATTGATTTTTTTTCTTGTTTTTCTTAGATATGTTTTTATCTTTGGGGGTGGGGGGCAAGGATGTAAACAAGAAAAAAAAAATGGAAATGCTTAAATTGCTTCAAAATTGTATAGGGACACTTCTAGAGATTCCTAGACATTGATTTGTTCAACAAGTGCTCCTCTCTTCTTTGCTTTTAAGGTATCTAATTTGTTTTTGCTGTTCAATTCCTCTGAAATCTTCCCTTTGATTATGCTGACACTTCATGGAAATGTACCTTGTGGAAGGGTCAAATAAATTTGCTCCCCAGAGGGTGTTGTTTTGGATTCCTGATTTTTTTATGAATTTTTCAACTTATTCACTTATTAGTTATGGGATACGGTCCTATTGATGTAAGTGAGTGGGGGTTGCAATGGTCATGTACATCTAATTCACATTTTCAGCTTCTCCAAAACCACCACCAGATTCATCAGAAACTTGGTGGGGATGTACCTTGTTTGGCTCTTTACCAAATTTTTCTAAAATTTGTACACTCCAGCAATTTTGTTATTTTTGCATGAGACTATTTTTTCTCCATCAACTTTTATGTTGCACAGGGTTATGATCCTGTACCAGGGCTAAGTTAGGTTTCAAGAATGGTCACTTTCATCCAGTTCCCAAAGTTACATAGCCACTTTGCTGGTCGTCGGAAGATTAGTTTTCACACAGTAGCTCAAGATGTTTTCAGCTAGGACCTTGATACTGCATGATATATGTACATGTTGCCCTCCATAAGGGTTAGGTTGAGTTCAAAGATAGGTGACCTGGACCCAATTTCCAAGGTCACACAGCCACTGTAACTGCATTTGTTTGCTTTAATAGTCTGAAACAAATGGCTTGAATGTGAAATATATAGAAACTATGATTAAAGAATACATGGGGGGGGGGGGGGGGGGGTCAAACCAGAACCCACAGCCAAGGGGGCCAACCAACCTGTCCTTGTTGAACATCAAAATTATGGATTTCTCTGCAGATCATTCACAGATTCTGTGTGTTATCTCTGGGTCTACGAAAGTACGTCTAAAACCATTTTGCCCAACTGTCAACATGCCGAAAATCCATTTTGTCAAAGTGCGTGTTGGTCAACATACCTACATCCCAAAAACAACTTTGCCGAAAGGTCATAAGGTAAAATGCAATTTCGTCTAAACACCTCTTTGCCTAAAAGTCCCAGTTTGAATAAAGGACAATGCGTGATGAAATTTTCTTTGTTCTCATTTTTACAAATATACTTGGCTCGATTTTTATTTGACTTTTTTTGCCGTTGCATTGGTAGATGGTGCATCAGGTGGATCAAATGGGGTTGGCAAAACCGACCCGAGCTTATAAGGGTCGGGATCAAGTTCTCTTGTGGGGTACAGGTACACAAAGGATAGGGTATACAAAGTAAAAAATCTTACTGGCAGGGTGAAGATCACCAATGTACAGGATGGGTAGTCACCTTGGGGATACGATTCAAGATTTCTATTGACAAATAAAGTCCAAAGATAGTCAGACATAAGTCATACATAGGAAAGTAAGACAATGATATGGATCATGCATTCTTTCCACATTTGCCAAAAGAAGTGCCAATCAGCAAAAGTAAAATTCAACCAGGCCAAACAGTAGAAAAAATGTAACAGTGCAAAAATACAAAGAAAAAATTTATCCATAGAATACGCTATGAGATATAATGACCGGTTGCACCCATGCACAAGAGACTGCAATATTTTGCCAAACTGTGCTTTGAATACAATACACGGTACTGGTAAGCGGTCGGTATTGGACCTAAAAGTTAAGAGTTTTCGACAAATTTTAGACGAATATTCATGGATTTTTGACCAATTTTCCATTCGACTCGTATGTTTTTCTACCAAGGTTTTAGTCGACAAATACGATTTTCGATATTAAGGAATTCAGAGAAAATAGAATTTTGACGTATTAACTTTTCGATGGACTGGAATTAGACGAACTGTCGTGCACCGGTTATCTCTCACTGAGTCATTTATATTTTGAGAGGCCTGGTTGATTTTAAGTGATCTGGAGATCCCAACTGAGTGTTGGGAGCATGGCAGGGACACCACCGGCATGTATTGGCCCCTAGTGTTGTGATCTTCTTTATTCCTCAAAACATAAGTTTTCGTTGTGAGAGATCTGTGGCATATGCTATCAAGGAACATATACCTGCACTTGCTAGTGGGTCTGGCATGATTACCCTGCTGCTGTGAACATGGTAATTAGAGAATCGACAGAGAAAGGGAAAAGAGAAGTACCATGTGTTACAGCTAAGTCTGTGTCTGTTCATTACTAACCTAATGAACAGACACAGACTTAGCTGTAACACATGGTTCTTCTCTTTTTCCTTTTCTATATTATTAAAGAATATGAAACTTGTGCATGTTTATGTGGTCAGTTGTGATTCGTCTGCTCATGTCATCAGTGCACAGAACCATGTTTTCCTGTTGTTAGTCCTCTTTAAGGGCTAGGCTAACTCTTAAGATTGATAGCCTTGACCTAACTTAATTGTATGCCTTCTTCAAAGTGCATGGACTGGAGGCATCTATGTTTCACAATGATGTCTTGTGTTCTTAAAAAGAAATCATCTATTATGTAAGACCTTTTATTTTAAATGCCCATAAAGCCTAATATTGTGTCACTGTCTTTTTTGTTTTTGTTTTTTTAATAGTTTTTTATTCACAAAAAAAACAACATATATGTACATACAGAGCTTACATTCCACGTAGTATGAACAGACAATTCACTTTCTCTCGGGTATTTTCTTTTCTTGTCCACATGAGATTTTCTCAGTAATAAATAATAATGGTCTCTCAATATTATGATATTTATGTTATTTGTATATTATGTTGTGTCACTGTTTTTACCATTTTTCTTCATTGATTTATTTCAGCTAGTTCTGGCTTCAATTGTCCTCTACCATTTATTAACAAAACTTCTTAAAAGTGGGTGGGGGATACATGTACATGTATGTCAAGCATCAGTGGTGACATGTTGATGCTGTTGATAATGAAGGAATGTGAGTACAAGTGGTTAACTCTTTCATTGCCTCTGTCAAGAAAAGTTAATGTGCCCGTAATTGACAAAATGATACTGGATTCATATTCTTTATAAACCGACCTCTCATTCCGGTAACAGCATACCTGCTGAGACCATAAGAGTACATGAATGTAAGAATTGTCCAGGTCAACACCTTTCCTTGGTGAGCTGTTGGTACAATGTGCCCAAAGCATGCCAAGGAAAGCTGTTGATGTGGTCAAAACTTGGCACTGAAGGAGTTAAAGGACTCTTGAGTAGATACATGTATAAGATTTGATGGTGTCTTTGCATTTGATCATTAACTCATTCCACCCCAGAGCAAGACAGAGTCAACAGCTTTCCTGGGTGCACTCCGGGCACTAAGTGCCCGGGGTGCACCCAGGAAAGCTGTTGACTTACTCCATACAAGCCTAAATGGTCTCTCATTCAATCTTTAATCAAATTTTTTTATAAATTGTGCAAAATTTGTCAAAATCAGATAAGCAGACGACATTGACATTTTGGCGGGAAAAGACGGGATCAGTATGGAATGAGTTAAGTGGCAGGATGTTCATAGGAGAAGTGTCTGAGAAGAATTAATTAGGGGTAGAGAATTTAGGTACTTCGGGACATTTAGAATATTTTGTCCTCGTGCGTTTTCCTGATCAAGGTCCTGAATGGAGTCCAAATAATCAATTTGCTGCTCTTCCCTTCAATATGGTAGAAAGCTTTTGTACCTAGGCTGCTGCTCTGTGCACACAATTTTGAGTTTGTAAGCAATAGATGAGTGCTTTTATTCATTTGCAAAATACATGAGTGACCATAGTTAGACTGGGTGTGACAGCTGCCACAGATGGCCAATGATTCATGGCAGACTGACTGAGTTGATGCCAGTGCTGTTGACAGGCGCTGCTCCCTCCCACTGCAGGGATCAACATGGCTTACATCAGCTGGATTAACAGAAATCTGATACTGTGGGAGTAGCATAATTGTAATGCTGTCACTTTAGAGGCTTGGGGTGATTTGTCACCCAGGGAGCAGGTTTTGTGACAACCCCACAGGATATATTCCAATTTGATTGACATTTCACCAAATCAGTAGTAATAAATGCAACCAATGTGTTGAGTAGTATCATAGAGAGATGCAAATTTGACATGCTAGCCTGTTGTATCAAAGGGCTCTGTCAGTCTCAGGAGAACACTCACATACCTGCAGCAACAATGTGAACTAAGTCACTTTTCATTCTACTTGAGTAGTCATTTTGTGGAACTCTATATAGGTTAATGAAAGTATATACATGTGGCCCTGCTAGATTCATGTGGCATTGCAAGTGACTGTAACTGCTCATCCAAGAACCCAAGTCCTAGTGCTTGTGTTTGAGCTGGTTTATCATGGCAGTCAACACAGTTAACCCTTAAAGTGCTTATCATGGCTATAGTTGTTTTCTCATTACCATCAAACATATAATGGTTATTAAAAGATTCAAATTCCTCATGAAGATACCTTTCATGCAAATACCAGCAAGCGTAGTCTAAAGCAAAAAGTAGTCTTAGTCAACAGCTTTCCTTGGGACACTTTGTGTGCAATGCATGCAAAGGGTCCCGAGGAAAGCTGCTGACTCAGTTGTAAATCAGCACTTTAAGAGTTAATGTGGCTGGCCCATCTGTATATCACCAGGCTTTAAAAGCCATCTTTTTTATAAACAAGCCAGTCAAGATGGTTTTCATTTGAATAATAATTGTAGGCCTACTCAGAATACATTGTATATTGGGGTGGTCAGGACCCATGTACTGTTTCATGTTGATTCAAAAATTAAAGGCAATATAATATGTGTCAAAATCACCGCTGTAATTTAACGGTGGCTTGTGACCACCCAAAAGGATGAGCAAACTGAGGTCTTGTGGCAGTGTTAGGAGTGCTGGCTGATAGGGTGTATGGATAGAATGAAGTCTGCCAAGTGTAGTGTCATGAATAGGTTGCTTTCAAGACAGGGGCCACCACATTGTGATGATGAGAAGGAAGTGCTTAACCTGCTCAAGGGTATTCAGTGTTTGCTTATGAAAATGATGACACTTTTGAATGGCCTCTCAAATAATGCATCCTATTCACATTTGTCGTGGTATTAATTATTCCCAAGAAATGTTGTTATACTGGAAGACTGGTGCATGCATGGTGTCAATTTACTATATTGATGGATCAGTATTATTGTTTCTGGTCCTTACATGTAATTCACAAAACTTCCCTCCAAACAGAGAAACTAGACAAAATGTGGAACTTTTGGCAAGTGATTAAATGCAAATTTCAATTTAACTCCTCCCTCACTGAACGAAGTCTTACATGTAACTCTTACAGAGCCACATTAATTTTTGTTGACACGCATTTTCTCTGCCAAATTAATTTTCTATCAATACAACTTTTGTAATGTTTGGCATTCCTAAGAAAACATAATGTAGAAAGAAAGAGCTTGCAACTTGTGCTTATATGATGGATAACATGTTGGGGTACATGTACAGTGAAACCTCATCATAACGACACTCAGATATATGACAATTTCAATATAATGATGCAAATTTTCATGGGAAAAGGTTTATTTTCTTTGTTGTTTGATTCATTTATCTGATATATTCAGTTATCCGACACTTTTTTAGGGAACAGATGGGGTCATTATAATGAGTTGTCACTGTATTTTTAATTCGATGTCTTACTGCTACATAAAAACATTAAATTTAACTAAACTGAGGGCTAATGCACCTTACACAATGCATTTTTAGCACTTAACAGTAGGAATTGGCAAAACACTGAAAAAATAGCGGTGAAACTGCACTTGCTTGCTCTCTCCTGTAGGCCTGGATCACTTCTGGTAAAGGGCGTATGTTTGGTATCATTGGAAAGCTATACTTCTTCTGCATAAGTACATGTAAAATGCTTTCTCATTGGATAAATGTGACTACAATGCATCTTATTTATGCCAAACATCACTGTTTCAAAGGTTAGAAATGTTATTCAGACGATCCTTTCTATTGGCTGATGGTTATGTGGTCAGATCATAATATGACCTATTTGAATAAATTAATAAGGAAGGTAAGTCACTTGGACCAATAGGAGCATGGAGATCATCTCTGCCCTGGACTTCTGCCCAGGGCCTGTTTTTTCCAAAACATTTACTCAGTGAGTAATTACTCAGACCTGAGAATGTCTCAGTCTCTTGGGTTTCTTTACATCTGATTGGCTGGCTCATATTCCTTAACCAATCAACGACAAGATGTGTTTAGAAATTAGTCAGTGAGTAATTACTCAGAAGTGTGAGAAACTGGGCCCAGCTGTCAACAAAGTGCTGTTTGTGAAAGCATGGATGCCGGGCAAGATAAAAGTGGCAGATCTGGCTCTTTTGATGCTGTCAAATTGTAAAAACATTGATATTTTGATAGCATTAGGATGTAGATAGTTCTTCTGAAGCCTTCTGTTACCATTGCAAGACACACGGAAGGATATTCACTGTATATTTAGTGCTGATAAGGCAGCGTCTAATGCCTGAACTCCATTTGCGCATCGCAAACATTGTTTTTGCCAAACATATCAGGTTTGCCTTCAATAAATCTAACCAGTCATTGTAAATAACTTGTGAAATTAGCAAGATAATAAGATTTGACGCTGTGAAAATCAATCACATGTGGTAACAGTCATTTCAAACAAATGACTGCAGAATAAATGTGTGTGCAATGTTAGAGATGTGCCGAGTGCTACAAATGCCGAGACTGGCACTGGGGGACCACAAGTGGCAGCACTGCTTTAGAAGTGACTGGCACTTGAAGAGTTGATATGACATAAATGCAACTGTACATGTATATGGCACATGTACATGTACTTACCAACATTTTGCAAGATTAGGACTACAAATTATAAGCAAATCTTGAAACTAATACGGTATTATCCCTACTAAGCGCCCTAGGTGCTTGGGAAATTTACAGCAAATTTGTCTCTATAATGGAGCTGCTTTTGGCATACATGTACATGTACAACAGACTAAAAACCAGAAATTTTGCTAAAAATGTCTAACCTAGGACTCCTTTCTTAGCGAGAATAGTGAGGCGGCACTTAAGGGACAGGGGTGCCAAAAAGGGATAATACGGTAGTAGTGGCAATAAAACATGTATATACATGTGTAGGTGACAAACCAAATTCTTTGCACCCCTCTCCCTTGTTCTATGAGAAGTAGCTCTATACTCTTACAAGACAACTTAACTTGGCAATACATTGCACGCAGAGCTATTTTGCTGAGACAATGCTGTTCGATTGAGCAACATGTAAATAATTAGATAAATTTACATATCATATGTACATATATTGTGAGGAAAACCCAAGCTAAGGATCAGGATCCAATCTGCTATCACTGGGGCCTCGATTATGCATATGTTCAATATTCTATTAACTTACTTGAACTTAGCTGTCAGTTTGTGACGACCATCAGTGTGCATGAAGATCAAATTACTTCTTCCTGAGGAGGAGTTCTACTTTTGTTCATAATTGATATTAGCTTGTATCAAAGATGACAGGACAATCAATCAGATATATTCATGTATTATGTCAAACATGTTTCACTGCATCTTTTACAAATGAAAAATGGAAAATTGTAATTACATACCTTTTTAACTACAGGAAATTGAGTATTAGCAATATTAATTAGCTCACAAAACCATCTTCATATATTAATATGTACAGTGTACCCATGTGGAATATGTATTAATTGACTCAAAGTTTCCTGTTGTCAGGGTATAATCTCCCCTGCTCACCTTCTGTCGTCAAGGCTGATGGCAGTGACCCACTAGTTCACATTACCTGGATTGAACTTTAAACAAAATATGTAGATGGAGCCACCTGCTGGCCAGCCAACTCAGTTTACCCCTGTAGGTCTGGAGGCCAGTGTGTTAGGGTAGTCAGACCTAACTGCCTTAATGACAAGAGATTGCATCACAATAACCACATTTAGCAGTACAGGCATTGGATGTGTCAGTCGATCCTATGTAATTGTGGTGTATGTGATTTGTGTTACTAATATGTGTAGCTCTGAGCCTTTTTTTTCTATTTCTTATATGCTTTTCAGTCTCCTTACTTGTCGCACACACTCACAATCCATGCTAACACAATAAAAAGAATAAAAATGAATTGAGGAGCACTGAGACAAGTCACAGAGCATTTTAGATGTGTGGAGTCTATCAAGATGTACTATAATTTAATCAGGTGCCTCGATGTGTCTTGCATTGGTAACCAAGAATCGGTCTTCACTATCGTATTGTATAAAGAGCCTGGCAGGCTCCTGGCTGCATGCTGCTTGTCACCAGCACAGTCAGGTGGGTTGGCAGCTTCTGGGTAGCCTCCTGCTGGCCATCATCCCAGTGGTATGGCTGACCAGCCCCACTTCACAAACAACCATGAAATAGCACTGTGACAGTAATTACCCTGCAGTCACACATTGTACAGTGAACATGTCTTGAGTGAAATTTTGCACACTTATGTGGTATGTGTGCTCTAGATGAATACATGATTGTACCATAATACTGTAGCACTTGTAGATGTATCTTAGGTGAATAAATGTATGCATGTAGTTTATGTGTTCTGGGTCAGAAAGTTTAAATCTGATTCAAGTCACTGTTTGCCTGTGAAGCAGCCTAGTGCTTAGCATATGTTAACAAGAACATTAGAGTATCCTTCGCAGGCAAAGTCACTGTCTAACTGTGTGCCATGCTCCAATGCTCCATCATAGCTTGTCAGACCTGTTGGGGAAAAGTTGCGTGAGGCAGAACCCTACTGCACTATTTTGATGAAGACAAGGTGCAAGTTGTAAGTACCAAAGACCACCTGCCTAGCGATGAAGACACTTAGCCCCTTAAATGAGAGAATGCTTAAGACAGCTTTCAAGGTTAATGTTTAGATTAATGCTTTCAAAGCTGTCCTGGGTGGTGAGCCGACAGCACTCTTCAACGTGCCAGGAAAGCTGTCAAGCTGGACCATTATTTTTATTTCTCTGGAAATACAGGCATGCAGGTGTCTGAATGCAAGGACTTTTCATGAAAAATTTGTCTCTGCAGGTGTGGATAAAATGTAGATGTGGGTGTGTGTTTGATATGGATGGACTTTAGGTATTGGAGAACATGTAGACTTTGGCAGATAAATCATCATACATGACTCCATGAATATTGCAATGGGATCTTAACTTGAGAAAACATATTGCTAAAGCAAGTTTGGAGGAGAACCAGGGGTTAATGCGTACCCCAGCCACAGGGCATGGGATGCAGTCTGAGGAGCTTCGTTATCACACTAATGGATGATTGACAGCAGTCTGTGAGAGGTTGTGGAAATTGCCAATTAGAGTAATTGTTCCTTGCTGTTTGCACAAATCCATGGTGCTGTTTAAACAAGCAAAAGCCAAGTAACCTGCAGGCCCAAGACAGGGTCATACAGCTACATGGGCCTGTAGGACTGTTCCCCTGGATATGTAAAGCACCATGCAGTCAGATTATTTGCAGACTAATCTAGCCTGTAGTGGACACCTATATGTGGAGTACAACTATCCATACTGGCCATTGGATTTCAATTTCATTGACCTGTCATTTAATTTGCCCATAAGCACCACTTTGCCCAACCAGGATGCAAACTTTTCCCCAAAGTCACCAATGAGATTTTTATTCCTATTGGCTAACTACCCAACATGCATTAAGTTCATTATGTAGAAGTTCGAAAACTAGATTTGAGATGCCCACTTGATCAGCTGTTCCCTTTTCCTGTCTGAATTGCAGTTTTGCTTGGTCAGGGCTAAGTGGCATGCAGCTAGTAGAAGTGTCAGTGAAGCCACAAGCTTTCATACACAACTTTAGGCCTTTTAGTTGACAACTAAATAGATTGAACTTGAGTTTTGGGAGACTCATAGTGAGGAGTAGGTGTCATCATGAGGTCTGTTTTACATTTCTGGTACAGGGTGTCCATTGTTACAGTAATTGTTAGGAATTCCCCCAGTTTTAGGTGTCTAGCTGTAACTGTTTATTTTATAATCACTGGGACTGAATATATAGCCCCAGTTTGTTACTGCTTTAGATATACACTGGCAGCTGGTTGGACTAATGTCAACTGCCCAGCTAGAAAGGGTACATACTAGTTAAGGGGTAAGTCAAATTATTCTTATCTGAAATTGTTCTGTACCAATTTAGTACAGTAAAACCTGTCCGAGTGGGCACCTCCACTAAGTGGGCACCTGTGTCTAGTGGGCACTTTTGCCTGGTCCCATTTTTTCCCCATTCGGTCCCATGTTAATGGACCCTCTGCTAAGTGGGCACCTGTCTTATGTGGGCAGTGGGCACCCTAAAAGGGCATTTTGTATACCTTTATTTGCTTAAGTGGGCACTGTAATTAATGTTTTTCTTTTTGTTTACACTTCAAATATCTCCCAATAAGGCCAGCCTTAAAAATATTTCTGTTTCGTATAACAGGGCCTTGAAAAATTTGATGAGGCAGGGAGGATTTTTTTTTTTTTTTAATTTTTTTTTTTTGGAACTACACATACCTGCTATGTATTACTGCAATATGGGCATCATGAGTGATGAACTTAGTATTGATACAAGATAAACAAGATTCCAGGTTGAAAATTTTTTATTAAATCTGTATTCAAGCAAGAGACTCTGCCACAGATGAGGTTGTAGCGGGACAATATATGCTTCAGGCTGGTTTGCTGGCGCTGAGATAGAGTAGCCCTACTCTAAATACACCTAGGCTTGGCATGAATTGGGGTGGGTCTTCTGCTGTTTTAAACATGTACATGTACAGGGCTTCAAGAAACAAAGGATTAGCGTAATTATAAAGTTGCCCTTTTTTTAAAATATCACAGCAGAAAAAGAGTAAGATATCAAGTACAAATGTGTAGTTTTAAATTTCACTTGACAACAGCTGGGGAGGGGAGGGGTGTATGATGAGGGTTCAGAGTAAATATTACAAATCATGAACACACCTCTTTTGTGTGTATGTGCAGGGACGTGGATTAAGAGTTTTATTGCTCCATGGTCAAGTCAGATTTAATCTCGGGCAAGTTAAAATTAATAGGTACTTGCCCGGTCGGGCAACCAACTTTTTTTTCGCTGGGAACTCGATTCCTCAAATTTTCATGACACAGTTACAAGTTGCAGTTGTTTGCAAGGCTGGCTACGGGGGTCTAATCACTTAAAAAATCAGAGCTTTTGCAGCACTTGCGTGGGGCGCCGATAGGTGATAATAATCACTAATTGATAAATATTCCAAGTTTAAACAATTACTTGGTCCGCAGTTGTATACATCAGAACTTTATCTCTGTCAACACAAGCAGACATTTTCACTGTCGTACAATAGTCAATACATACGATTACGTTACGATAGCAAAGGTACTGGCAGTAATTATTGGTTTGCTGAGCGGGGTCACACTACTCACCGTCAGTGTGATCTGCCCCAACGATGTCAAAGCAGCGTCAAAATACATAGAAAATTTGCATGGCGAATTCATCTGCAAATTAACATCAAATGCCATTTATCAGTGTGTTCTAACAGTGTTGGAAAAAATAGGTGCCTTGAAATGACTTCCAGTCACACGCAAGTGACAGCGTGGAGTGGATCTGTGGTGAACTGACCCAGTCTCACGGACTGATTTGGGACACATTCGGCTATTCCCGCTATCCCCTACCTTTGCGTATTTGCCTGTGACTCCAAATAATTGTTGCAATTAACACTGGAATCTTTATTTTCGCATTCTGCAATATAAACAAAGCTTCCCGTTTGTGTGTTCCCTCCGTAAATTACGGCAGATTCACACATGTTCAATGGGCGGAAGCCATGAGGAAAACACTGTAACACGAGCCGTGATTGGCTCATTTTTGCATGTGACTCAATTGACCAATCGGGTGATGTATTGTGCGTCAGACCACATGGCCAAAGCAGCTGTTTGTGTACAGCTGCAGGAACGATGTGCTCACACGCGCTTTCTGATTTGAAATATTAAAATTTTCGTTTGAATTTGATTTAGGAACATCTTTTATTGCAAGGAACTTGCCAATACTGTATACGCAAATTTGCTACGATGTACCAATAGCATTCATGGTAGGTCCGCAAACGTTTACAGAACTGCCACACGGGGCGTGCGAGTAGTGTTAAATCAAGCCTGAAAAAAATTTTTTTTGCACTGTTGAAAAAAATATTCCAACCGCAACATTTTGCGCACACCGGGCGCGTTATACGAAACAGAAATATTTTTAAGGCTGGCCTAATATGCCAAAGTGCAGTTTTTCTTACCAACAGAAAGATGCAAATGCACAGAGCATGTGCTACTGTGTTTTCTTACCCTTATGTTATTATCTCTAAACTGCATTAGGAATCACTTAAATTTGAGGCATCAATGAACAAAATCCCAGTTAAAACAAAGAAAACCACACGAAGACAGAGTAAAATAACTGATTATATAAAGTGGTGAGCTGGCGTAGCAGGGCTGATATGCTTCTGCAAGTGCCTACAAAAACAGTGTAAAGGCTGTTTATTACAAGGACATACATGTAGTTGCACAGACTTTGTCAAGTGACATTTAATACTGATATTAATGTTTCCAATGCATAATTTTTTCAATCAGTAGTTGTCATTTAGCTAGGAAATTACTGGTTAATAGAAGGTAGTATGTCATGGATGTTGTTTTTAATCGGTTCTAAGTGAATGCCCTGCACAGCCCCCTACAGAGTATTACATACATATAGCTGTACTTTAGTATATGACCCAGCCGGCTGACCCTCCGCAGAGTGGGCACCTGTCTTAAGTGGGCATTTTTGCCGAGTCCCAAGGGTGCCCCCTTAACACAGGTTTGTCTATAATCATATTTGATAGATATTCTTTATTATGCCCCCCTCCTACCAGAGGAGGGGCATATAGTAATAGGGATGATCTGGGTTGGTTTAATTTCTTGACACACAACCTTTTGTTCCCATGATGCATGTTTGTGACACCTAGCAACCCATTCCATTTGAGGTCAGGTGGGTCAGTAAAGCCCATTACATTACAGTGAACCTGAAAGTTTCACCCTGCATACAGTATGGGGATGATTTTTGGAATTATCATCTAATCTATCTGAAGTGCATATAATTATCTTTCAAATACACCCAGGTGTGACAAAATGAATGTTTAATGCTTATTTGGCAACATATAGAGAAGTTAAATTTATGTCTGCTAGTTTCCCATGTTAATCTATGGCGTTAAAGTGAGGGTCATGGAAAGTGACCCCAAGATGTGGCCAGTCAATCATGAACAGGATGGGCAGCACCACCTTTAGGCGAATTTATAACTAACCCAGACATAGACTATTGCTTTTTCCGTTTGTGATTCTGTGTGTGCGTCCGTCCGTCTCCTATTCATGTCTGTCCGTTATTTGCTTGTCTTTCAACTCAGATTAATGAAACTTGATATACAGGTGCATCTAGACATAAGGGTGTGTCATGTACCAAAAGTAGGTCACTAGGTAAAGTATCTGGGTCACAGTGACATACCCTTATAAAATCATGTCCAGGCTCTAATTCCTTTACTATTTAAAATAGGTTCATGAAACTTCACACACACACACATACATGTATATCTTGACCCAAAGTGTGCCATGAAACAAAACTAGGTCAAGTATCTGGGTCACAGTGATACAATCATGTAAAACTGCATTACACTTCATGTCCAGGCTGTAATTCTGTTGTTCTTCAAGTTTGATCTATGAAACTTTGCAGACAGGTGCATCTGGACATAAGGGTGTTTCATGTACCAAAAGTAGGTCACTCGACAAGTATGTGGGTCACAGTGACATATCCTTGTAGAACAGTGTCTGGGCTGTAAGTCCTTTACTGTTTAACTTCGGTTCATGAATCTTTACACACACATGCACACGACCAGGTGTGCCATGTACCATGTACCAAAAGTAGGCCACTAGGTCAAGTATCTGGGTCATAATGGCATTTCCTTGTAAAATCATATCCAGGGTATAATTCCTTTACTAATTCACTTTGTTTCATGAAAGTTCACACACACGTATTTTGACGTAAAGGTGTGTCTTTAAACAAAACTAGTTCACTGGGTCGAGTAACTGGGTCACATTGAGATCATAATATTAAACTGCATTACACATTATGTCCGGGCTGTTATTCTGTTCTACTTTGACTTAGAGTAATGAAACTTTACACATATGTGTATCTGGACATAAGGGTGTGTCATGTTTAAAAGAAAGTCACTAGGTCAAGTATCTGGGTCACAGTGATAGCTTATTTTGGTCAGGAGAGCTTATACAACTGCCCATGTCTGTGCATCCATCTGTACGTAAACTTTTGCTCTTCAGTGCAATACTGTCCACACTTTTCAAATTAGCCCAATATAACTTTCAGGACTTCTCGGATGTATGAAAATCTAGGCCTCTTTGGATATGGTGGCACCACTTACATTATTATGTAATATAGGGGTCACAATGTGAAAGTCTTATGAACACTCTAGCATCTTTAATTTGGGGTGCGGGGGAGGTCAAAGTCGAAGTTGCGAAAGATGCTACATGTAGTGGCTACACCTATAATTTGATGGAAATTATGAGCCAAAATGTGTTTTTAAGATCTAAAATTCCATATTTTGAAAAGTAATGGGATTAGACTTGCCAAATTTATTGAATTACTGGGTGACCTTGATCTGTCCCAAGGTCAGTGAGGACATAAAGGTTTGGACTCGCTCATTGTTGTCTGGGTCAAAATTCTATAGAGGAATGTGATCACTAAGTACAATAGTACTTCCTTATTTATATAGGTTAGGCAGGGACCAGTTAGCTTATGGAATGTATAAAGTTGGGACTGCAGAATAGGATAACATCAGCCAAGAAGTGGTTCTAGACATAAACTTCAAGACTCCAGCATAAATATGCCATTACCATGCTGGCCATGCCATTACCATGCAAGGTAGGCTGTTAATTTTTGCACTTAGGTGTGGACAATTGATTCAGGTGCCTGTGTAGGTCAGAATTGGTTTGAAAATTCCGTTGTTGATATTTGTATGTGTAAGCAGTATAAAATATAACATTTCTAACAGAATTAATAGCTATACATGTGCTATCCTTATGGAACACCTTCTCCATGTTCTCCTCAAAGTAAGGTCACATATGTGTACTTAAACATTTGGAGACTGTCTTTTGTGTAGTAGCCTGCAGGCTATGGATACCACTGTCACTAGACGAGGGCAGCAGCAACTTTCAACTCCTGTAAACACAAACTAAACTTAAAATATTTTTCAAAATGTCATTCCCATCCTGATTGACTTATTTAAGAAATGAGGGTCCCTTTGGTGTGTGTTGGCATAATGACAGAGGTGCCTTGCCCAATTTCAGCTCCAATCGCCTGTGTCATCATGCCATAACACACACAAAATCGACCCTCGTTGCGTATATTTATATTGCCCCTTAATTTTTCTGCTTGATTTCATGAAATTTAGAACATAGAATTGAGAATAAGGAACAGAAGCTGATTTGCCCAGTATGCTCAAGTGTTGATTTCAGGAAGCCCAAGTGGGCATGGCTTACTGGAATGTGGGCGTGACACATGGTATGGTATGATAACACACCAAGCTCTCTACTTAACTTGCAATGCTAAAGGTTAGATTGAATGTACATGTGAATATAATCAAGTGGATTGTAATTCAACTTCATCATTAATCTGATGTTTTGTCACCTGAATGCAAAAGAGCATATGTGTTTTTGAAAGAGGCCATACAAAAATACAGAATTTTGTTGCAGATATATATATTAGTTGGTCTGCATGATACTGTGGAAGCCCCAGTTCTATTATCTATGAATATCATGCATACTTCAGCAAATATGCACAGAACTACAAATCTCTTAATTACACACCCCAGTACTCCCAATCCTGATGCACAATATTCTAAATATGCACATGTGCATTGTATGTATGTTTTTGAAGTACATGTAATTCCAAGAGAACAGTATCATGACCCCTCACTTTCTATGCTCCCCCCCCCCCCCCCACACACACACCTTACTTCCAGATACATTGAATTCTCCCTGTACCAAACACCCTTGGGACTGGAAAAAAATGTTCAGTATAGTGGGGTGTTCGGAATAGGGAGGTTTGATAACATTGAAAGTATATATTTGGGACTGAGAAATAGTGTTCAGTATACGGAGGTGTTCAGTTAGAGAGGTTTTACTGTACATTCAAACCAAGGGCATTTTGCTGACTGGAATTGAAGTGTGCAGAGTGAACAGCTAGCTGGCATCTCCAGACATCATTAGTTCATGTGTGGGTTTTAAAGGAGTTGGCTGCATGATGAAATGGCCTTCATTGTCACATGTCATCTGGTTGTTATCAACCAATTAAGGCATTTTTCATTTCTACGCTTGTGACAAAAATTTCACCACATGTATATGGTTGTCTCAGAGGGTATCTGTGACCCTTCCATTTACCCATCTGTGCCATTGTTACATTTCCAGGTGACTAGCAATATACAGTAAATTGACTTTTCTCACTAAAACGCATCTGTGAATGATCAATTTAGATTTTGTGTATTTGGTCACAACTGAGCTGTCCCAATGGTACTTACTATACATCTCCATCATCACAGCAGTGTCTCCTATGTGGGTCTTGGTCAATTAGTCCAGAATTGACAGGTATAATGAATATGAACTGGGCCACACTCATGAAAGGAGCACTTGATGTGATGTCGTGACAAAACATTAAAAAAAAAAGACTCTGTCTCCTTCCGTGACTATGCATGCATGTTCATATATATGGGGTGTATAACTGATCACAATGCAGCAGGTTCCTCTAGGACATCTCAATCAATATGAAATATCTGATACCCTGTCATTAAGGGATGCATTTTTGTGAGAAAAGTCAACATGAATGAGGCAAATGGAACTACACATGAATTAATAACTTGAAGGTAAATTCAACCATATGGCATACAACAATTGTTTGGAATAGTGAGTTTATTGGGATAGACTGCATGTGTGTGGAGCAAAGTATGGCCAGGGGCCCAAAGAGATCCCTGTTCTGTCAGGTATCATTATTGTAATGGTAGGTCCCAGTGCTGTCAGGCATCATTGTAATGGTAGTTCCCAGTGCTGTCAGGCATCATTGTAATGGTAGGTCCCAGTGCTGTCAGGCGTCATTGTAATGGTATGTCCCAGTGCTGTCAGGCATCATTGTAATGGTAGGTCCCAGTGCTGTCAGGCATCATTGTAATGGTAGGTCCCAGTGCTGTCAGGCTTCATTGTAATGGTAGGTCCCAGTGCTGTCAGGCGTCATTGTAATGGTATGTCCCAGTGCTGTCAGGCATCATTGTAATGGTAGGTCCCAGTGCTGCCGGGCATCATTGTAATGGTAGGTCCCAGTGCTGTCAGGCTTTATTGTAATGGTAGGTCCCTGTGCTGTCAGGCATCATTGTAATGGTAGGTCCCATGTGCTGTCAGGCATCATTGTAATGGTAGGTCCCAGTGCTGTCAGGCATCATTATAGTGGTAGGTCCCTGTGCTGTCTGGCATGAATTATATTAATGGTATCAGTACATACATCTCAGTGCTGTCAGCCATCAATAATAATGGTAGATCCCAGTGTTGTCTGGCATCATTGTAATAGTAAATCCCAGTGCTGTCTGGCATCAATTATAATTGTGGTAGATCCCAGCACCATCTGGCATGAATTATAATGGTAGATTGCAGTGCTAGCTGGTATCAATTATAATGATAGATCACAGTACTGCCTCACATAAATGGCAATGGTAGCTCCCAAGGCTGGCTGGTATAAATTTTAATGGTAAATGAAAGTGCTGTGGGCATGAATTGTAATTATGGTACCATTGTGCAAGGATTTAAATGACATGATCAGGATTTTAATACAGAATCTCCTGGCTCTCCCAGGTGATGTTTTAGCCAAAAATAAGCAGCAGGTTTCTGTATCCATCCCCCTCAAATGAACCAATAAAACAACCCAGTTGGAAACAAATGTAGCATGACCAGTTTATTAAACAATGCAGGATGTTTTTACACAAACTTAGCATTCACGAACAAGTTTTTGTTTTTACTTTTACAGTGCAGAATATTTTTATACAAACATAGCATAAGCATCATGATGATTATAGAAACTGAAAGGGAAATGTACTCTTCAACTTCATACATGTTTCCAGTGTACTTTTTTCAACTTTATAAATCTAATCTCTATGTCTGCAACAAAATGGAGGATCTATAAATTTCAGAATTTTAAACAAACTTCCCACCTGCTGCTTATGCTCCTGAAGCCATTTTTCATGGTATGCTGAGCAAATTTAGTCAATGCCTGACTACTCGGTGTGTCACATTTTACATGTAATATATTCGATATTGGGTAGGTTGTAAGCATAATTGATATTTATGCATCCACTATAGCAGGGGATGCATATAGTGTTTAAAAGTGTCGTCTGCCATCCCCTCGGCCGCTGGGTATCTTATTTGCTTTATATTTCTGTCCTCTCTTGACCAATTGCCTCCTAATTTGGTACACATTATCTATGAGTCTGGAAAAAAATTCCTTATAATAATACATAACCTTGAGGTCAAAGGTCAAGGTCAAATCTTTGTTGCTTTTTTCTGCTTAATCAGCAATTTTCACATACTGGCTTACTTAATGGTGCATCTTATGCCCAAAGCTACTATTAAACGTTTGTAGGAAAGTCCATATGGGCTTTCAATTTGCATGGTTTATTTTAAACCTGAGTGACCTTGAAAGCTCAAATTGCATACATTCCTGTTGATTACTATGTATGTAAGTCAATGGGTATTGCAATGCTAATTCACATTTTCATCTTCTCAAAAACAATTTGCCAGATTCACTTCAAGCTTGGTGGGGATGTATATGGGACATCTACCAACTGTGTTCAAATGGTCTTGGTCCAATGATTTTTGGATTTTTAATGGCTTTTTTCCCCTTTTGGGGGGTGGGGGTGATTGCCATGTAAGTCTGTTGGGTCTGCAAGGGTAGTTCATATTTTGACTTCGCTTCAAAAGTGTAAGCCAGATCCACTTAAAACTTTGGTACAGATACTCCATAGATTTTGGGCTTTTGGGGATTTTTTTTATTTTTTCATTTGATTGTGGTTGACCTTCATGTCATAGGTCAAGGTCAGTACCATGAAAACTGTAAAGCCATGAAAGCTGGTGAAGCCACCATTTAGTACATGTATACTCTACCTATATAAAACACGTAGGAAGTTACTTTTAAATTGAAGGTAACTATGTTGATTCTTCAATATATCTGTATGCAAACTTTGGATGACATGATGAAAGGGGAAAATACTTATATTCATCACTAGATTCTTGGATAATACATTCTCAATTTTGGTGGTCCTGTGTTTTCTTGTATCATTTATGTATTGAAAATGATTTTTTTTAAAGTTACAGTTTCATTTGGAAAAGATTACATACATATTCAAGTAGTGTTTCTTTGACCAAAATGTAACAATTAATACTATAGATATGTCTCTGTTCAACTGAGAAATTCATACATTGCTGTTTTCATTGGCCAGCTGTTGGATGCTCATAGGTCCAAACAGTTTGTTTACCACCTGGTGAAATTTGAGCAGTTGTTCAACTTGCAGTAGGACTAGAACTTTAAAATTTTGACACATGATACATACCTTTACCTCCAAATAAAATCTTTTTGAAGTGACAATTTGTGTATGTATGTCTATTGTACTTTTTTAGCGGTGCACTACCTAATGGCAATACAATTCATTGTTGTAATTTTCAGGTCGCCTTGCCTTTTATGACAGTGTTGGAGTCATCAAGGACATGCTACAGAATCACTTGACAGAAATGTTACAGCTGGTTACAATGGACCTGCCAGAAAACTCAGGGAACATCACAGAGATCCAAATGAAAAAGGCCAGAGTACTACTCCAAGTGCAACCAGTGAGCCAAAAGAGCACCCTGATTGGCCAATACAACACATATGTAAATGAGAGCCAATCAGAATTAGGGAAAAAGGACTACATCAGCAAGACACCTACTTTTGCAGCCACTTTGCTGCAGGTGGACTCTGCAAGGTGGCGAGGTGTACCATTTATATTAATGACTGGCAAAATGTTGGATGAGAAGGCCACATACATTAGAGTAATATTCAAAGATAATCATTTCTGTCTTGGAGAACATGAAAGCTGTACAAAAACAGGGAAAGAAATAATTTTTAATATAGCCTCTAGTGACATTGTAAAGTTACCAATGATCTTAGTATCCAAAGCACTGGGGGAACCAGTGTTGAGTAAAGGATGGACTTTGTCCAATCATTTGAAGGAGAAGTCTCTATTTGGTCTTGATGGCTCAAAGATGCATGTGCTCATTCCAACAGAAGAACAGGGTAGTGCCTACACTGAACTGGTGCAGGCAATGTACCAAGGCCTCAGACACATGTTTGTGGATGCACCCAGACTGCTGGCCTCCTGGAAGATCTGGACACCTCTACTGAACAGTTTGAACGACATCCAGCCACAGTTGTATTCCCCAGGCCAGGAAGGTGTGCAGCCACTAAATTTTCTGATCACAGGTAATGGCCTTGAATATATAAAGAAGCAAAAAGTTTCAATGATCCACATTCCAGATGTGTCAGCACATCCTGTATTTGGACATATACCTGGCCAGTACCGGGGCCAGGGGCTAGTGGTGGGTGATACAGATGAGGTGACTGCTAAACTGGCAGGAGACATAGCAGGTGTTGCTGCAGCAGCTGTCAGTGAGAGGGGCACCTTTCACCTGGCCCTGTCGGGTGGCACTAGCCCACTGCGACTGCTAGAACACTGGGTCACATCACCTGTGCCATTCCCCTGGGAGAATACACATGTTTGGTTGGTGGATGAGCGATGTGTGCCATTGGACAGTGCAAACTCTAACTTGCACATGTTAAGCCAGCACCTGCTGGGGATGGTACAGGTGCCCTACCACAACATTCACCCCATGCCAGTACAGCTGAAGGGGGACCTGTGTGACCAGGCAGACAGAGGGGATGAAATTTATGAAGCAGCTATTAAGAGAGTGATCACCAATGCCAGCATGGATTACATTCTACTTGGTGTGGGGTCAGATGGGCACACCGCATCCTTGTTCCCTGGACAACCATCCCTGGAGGTCAGTGACAAGTATGTCACCTATGCCAGTGGAGGTCCCAGTGATGTATCCACAGAGAGAATGACATTGACACTGCCTCTCATTAACAGAGCAAAGCATGTGGCAGTGTTGGTCACCGGGGAGAACAAGCATGACATTGTCCATGAATTAAGTGGCGGCTTGATTAACCCTTTGCAGTACCCCATCACTGGGGTGGTATTGCCTGCCGGTAACTTGGTCTGGTACATAGACCGGCAGGCATGGTCAACACAGTGATCAGGTCAACATCAATGTTTCTGTTGATCAATGTACATTACCTTTATATCATGAAAAAAGTTGATGCATTTATCCTGGACATTTTCACAATGCCCAACCCATTACATAATTGTATTGCAAAGTAATTTTCAATGTATTGTTAATATATAAATGAATGAATTAAGCTTGTACATAAATCAGTAATGGGAGATGAACTATAAATATGATTGTATTTTGTATACTTTATCAGCAAAATTTGATGGGAGACTAACTATTAATATGATTGTATTCTGTGTACTTTAGCACCAAAATTAAATCAGTTTCCTGATGTTTATTTCCTGTTCCCAGAGCAAGATTCAAATTTATCCTAAGTACGGAGAGAATATATGAATTTTGAAATAAAAAAAATCACTTCTATCTTTTCAGGTGCTTAATCTGCTTGCCTGCTTGACCTGGACTAGCACTAGCCATAAACACTACATTTTTGTATAGCCATTGATTTTTAAAGTGGGGTTTGTCAAATAGAATTTTGCAACCGCTAGCCACATTGGCTAAGGATATTGAAGAGTTGACCACACTTTCAATAAACATGATATCTGAATCTGGTAATTTAAACTCTAAATGGTAAAATTAATTTGAGAATTCAGCTTCTGCTTTGGCCTTTTTTTTTTTTTTTCATTTTGCTAATATCTTAACGTTGCTACAGTGCCATAAGAGGAACCTGGAGTCTCCCAAACCTAAACATTGTATGTGGTTTTTGGATAAACCTGGAGAGGTACATCTGTCAGCTTGTTGGTCCAAAAATCATCTCGGTAATAATTGATTGTGATAGTGTAATATGGATGTGCAACAGGCAAGAGTTCATAGGGCAAACAGCCTGGAGGGGAGGCTTTGGTTTTTAAAAGTATATGCAGGGCCATCTGATGAGGAACAAATTATTTTCTTCCTAAAAAAGTACATGCTGGACTATCCACTCACTGTGACCTTGTTCATGGCTACTTGCCTACTGGCAGTGGATATGATGTAGCATTCCCCTGCTTTCAGTTTTCAATGACTGGAGCACCATCACATGGTTATCAATAAACCTGAGAACCAAGGCCTTTCCTCCCAGCTAACTTCGTGGTTGCTCTACAAACTCTGCATTTGTGGCACATGCATATTATATGACCATATTTAATTCTTATCTTAATTGTGGGACAAACAGCCTGAGGTAAGGACTTCTGGATGGCTAGGTTTGGAAAGGAAAAAAGTGATAGCGCATTTCACACCTTTTTGGTGTTAGTTATTGTTCAGAATTGGGAAAGGTGGCTGCGTTCACCAGTAGATACACATGTACGCTTCTGGAAGCATGAAATGGAAAACAGTCACATTCAGCATAAATAAAAATCCAGAATGGCATGTAAGAGTGTCCTTTTTATAAACTGGTAAGTAAGTAAAAAAACTGAAAAAAACTGCCACTAGTAATATTATTTTTGGACACAGAGTACGTTCAGGGAGAAAGACTTGGGCTTTGCTGTTTCCTGGTCTGTGAAACACTTTGTAAAGTATACATGTGTAGAATCATTCCACGTTATAAGCCACAGTATTGTTATCAGTATATGTGTGTATTCATTTATTATTTTGATTAAGTTGGTGATGGTATTTACTTCCAAAGTTGCAGGATGATGTCTGAAAAAAGTTTTCAGTGAGGTCAAAATAAAGACAAAATCTTAAGGTCAAAATAAAGAAAAAATCTTATTCTGTTACAATTTGGTGTTCACAAAAGAAGGCGCCCCATGGAAATCAAGTGGAAGGCTTCCTCTGTTCTCAGAGATGAAGCTGTGCTCTGTAGGGGGCACTCCAGGTATTGGGACTCATTCTCTGAAACCACTGGGCGAATTGCTCTGAAATTGCATAGGGACACTTCTGAGTACCCCTAGATCTTTATTTGTTCAACAGGTGGTGCTATGATTCTTTTCCATTTGTTATGAATTTTTGCATTTTCACTATTTTCGACTCCTTCTCCAAAACCGTCACTCAGATTATGTGGAAACTTGGTGTGAATATACCTTGTAGAAGGGTCACACAAATTTGTTCACCAGATGGCATTGCTCTGGATGTGGCAGCAGACATTAATCCTTTGGATCATCTTGTCCAATCAGTAGCTTGGGTAGTGCCAAAAGCTAATAAATCAGTCAGACAAACGTTTAGTTTGATTACTTGCAAAAGAGAGTAGATGCCTGTGAATTTTCAAACAACACGACTGTGTATAGCACCAGTTACCAGCCATGGAATTGAATGGTCGAATGATATACCAGGAGTATTTCTTTGACTTCAAATACACATTCTGTGTCTCTGAAAGCACATTCCCCATCCCAAGATTCATTTATTAATTATATACTTTATAAAATCAATATCACAATGATTAATGTTTCTCCTATTAAAAAAAAGGTATAATGGTTAAGAAATTCAGATCTTTAGTATTTCTTGTTTGTCAGTAGATCTACATTCTTATACATGATGCTCAATGGGGTGTTTTGTTCTGAGAATACCAAATATTGGTAGCACATGTGAGTATGCCTAATAAGTGAGTGATTACACTGTTGGTGCCTTAATTGTACATACATTCATTCCAAATTCCTATATATTTTTTTAGTTTCTGTGCCATTACACTTGTATTAAATATGCAGCTCCTGTGATCACCAGCTACCATAATTATGCTGGATCAGTGGATGGTCAGTTTTAAAAGGTCCAATTTATCTTTTTTTTTTTCTCTTGTCCAGCTGGGGCATTGGACCAACATACAGCAGTAATATTGTAACATTTTGTCCAAGTGGCCACATATGTACATTTGTTCCTAATAGTCACAATGAAAAAGAAAATTTTCTGCTGTTTGGTCTTTTTTTGTTCCAGAAATTGCACTCTGTGTGTTTGTCTTGGCAAATATATCATGTATATTTTTATGGCCCAAGACTGGCATTTCACTGAGTAATAGCTGAGTAAATATTGGTACAATTTAGTTTCAGTCATATGAAAAACTGTGTTTAATATTATACTTTTTGCTTGAGTCCTGAAAAGGTTATCTTGTAATTTTAAATAATTTATCAGCATAATTACCATAATATGACAAGTGACTCAGCAAGAGATGAATATACATAATATTATACATGTGATAGACAAATTGCTGCCTTTGAGCAAAGGTAGAACAGCACCCTTCTGAGTGCTGTCCAAAAGAGATGCGGGGCTCTGTCCATCAAATTTTAATGACAGAAACATTTTTTTTTGAGATTTCATCTTGCTCTGATTGGAATTTGACTTATATCACTCAAGAGGACATGCTTATGGTAGAGCCCTGTGATGGCATTAATCTTTCCAAAGTCCACTACATATTTTCACTGGATGCTGCAATAGAGTAGCAGATGGAAATGCCCTCACCAGCAAGGCCAGGTTTAGCAGCTGTCCCTCAAAATATTGGGTGCATGCAAAGGAGAGTTATGGCTGTATTGTACATCTGTGTTGATGGCATCCTCCTTCTTCACATCCCAATGAGCTACATGTCTGTCTTCCATGTAACAAAGAGTACTAAGCTGGACAATGGGACGCATGCCTAGGATGGACAGCCCTGGATGTTATAATTATATTTCAATGTTATACATTGTTACATTTAACATTCACATATATTGTATTTTGTGGCTAAAGTCACTTGACTGCCTTGGTCTCTGTGTGCTTGCATGGAGCTGGAGACCTGGTTGAGATTCAGTGCTGTCCCTGTTTGTGTGGGCTTGCCACAAGAGAAGTCGTTTCACATGGATGTGTAGGAGGCAGACCACAGCCATGTTACCCACACCTCCACACCCTGAAAAGACCAAGGACACACAGTACCTGATTGTTGGTCATCATAATGTATAGGTTGGATGTAAACAGATGATGTTGCTTGGGCAAAGACACTTGTAGCTGGCGTGTACATGTCAATCAAATATAGTATGATATTAACTCATTCCATACTATGGTGACAAGTCTTGGTCAGTGGTTCTGGCACTGCCTGGCAAGTAATGCAGCAGCTGCCCTTGCGGCAGCTGCATCGTGACTTGCCAGGCAGTGCCAGAACCACTGACTTAAGACTATAGGCCTGTTGGTACTTGAACGAAAGCTCTTTTCATGAAGAATTTAAATGTGCAATTGTCGCCTTAAATCTAGGTAAATATACGGAAAAATCAGGAACTGGTATGGAATGAGTTAAGATGACTTGTGCTGCCGGCCAAACGAAGAGCTCTGATTTCATGTAGCCAAAAAAATGCTGTTTTGTGGCAGTATATTATGTACATTGTATTGTGAAAAGGCCAGGCAGTGTCTCATGAAGACTGGCTGTATATACAGTGCTTTTATATAATACAGCAACTGTGATAAAGTGACATATCAAACTGAAACAGATGTGGGTCCAGTGACCAGTTTTCATGACATTACACTGCATATAGCTGCAGTGACTAAAAATATTATTATAATAGTCATTATGATATGTTGGTTTGTAGTTGACCCAGATGCATATTTTAATTAGTAGTCATTTTTTTTTAAGAAGGCTAATGCCTTTCATTTCCCTAACATGGTCCCAACCAAAATTGGTTGTGCATTTTGTGTATTTGACGTTCAGATAGTTCAACATGGCTTGTAAAACCACTTAGATCTAAAAATATTTCATTCAACTTGATCAACACGCATGAAGAATAAAAAATTGCAAGATGGTGATTTTATTTTTATATCATGCAAGACAGTAAAGGACAATGTAGCACATAGTGTCAACTGTTAAATGTTTACCGTTTGTGATGTCTGTTCATTCATATTGCCCCAAAGCAATCAATTACACGATTATGTCTAGTTCAATTTATTAACCAATATTTCTCAGTAATATGAATGTTTGTAATAGAAACTGTGCATGAGAGCTATAAGAAAACCATGGCAAGGAAAGCTGTTGACCCTGGGGGAGCAAGTAAATAAAATAAGGAAGGAAGGAAAGAAGAAAGGGAGGAAGGAAGGAAAAGTAAAGAAAGGAAGGAGGGAAAGAGAAAGAGAAAGAAAGGAAGGAAAGAAAGGAAGGAAGAAAAGAAAGAAAGAAAGAAATAGAAAGAAGAAAGGAAGGAAGGAAGGAAAGAAGGAAGGACATTGTTCTTGGCCTCCAGAAATAGAGCAGCCACTTGTGACAACCCCTAAAATGCATGTAATGTCATTCCATAAAGGCAGTACTGTACCTAATTTTGTTATCGGGCAGCATATATAAGCATACTTCAATTGCTGTTATTGTTCATTGTAATGGGTACTGTCAAGTACGTGTATGGTCCCTCAAATCTGTAGGGAATAATAATGCTATACGTTATACTGGAGACTATTCAGTAAAACAAATTAGTTGTTTAAATGTCTAAGCTTTTAGTGTGTCAAATATGATGGCTGCATGGTATCTTATTGATGGTATTTCATGCCAAAGTAGTGTTTGCTAATGTTTCTGGAAAGGTAAGTTTAGTGAAGTATGTTCTCATTCCGACAATTTTTAATTGCAGCTCATCATTGAAGACTGGCATTTACAGCCAAATTGGTGCTTGCCATATGTGAAACATGGATACATGGAAGTGTGTGACATGTACATTGTATGATCTGTAATTTTTGTTATCACCTAAACACATGCATGCATGATTTAACAATTTCTACTTTTGTGTTTCAGGATATGAAGATTTTGGTTTGTAAGGTAATTTTATACATGCCAGGCCACCATTTGATACAAATGTATTGCAATGCTGGAATAAAATGTTTAGTGACACAATTAGATGTGTAGTTATTTCATGCCAAGAAATGATTTAAGAAAACACATGCAAGAGTGACTGCAGAACTACTATTGCATGACATATTTGAGGACATGTGTCAAGAAAAAGTTCAGGCATATCGCATACACAAAACTTTCATGGAAATTCAGGGATATCCACAAAACTGGATGGGAATTTTATGGAATTCTGTGGATCTTGACATGAAAATGTCTGGATAGAAAAAATATCCTGATACTGAAATGGAGAAGCTTGTGTTGGGTACAGAATTATGTGCAGAAATGTAGAGCAACAGGGCTATGCAAACAGCATGGCATGAGCTGACATAGATACAGTCATCCCAAATTTGTCTTCTGCTGAGCCAAGTCAAGCTTCAGCTACAGCTTGAATTGAGCAAAGATGACCGGAGCTGAGCCTTGCTTAACTTTTAAGTTATATGGCTATGGGTGGCCCAGACACTTAACTCACTGACCAAGTTTTACAGAGGTATGTTGCCAATGTATGTGCAAATAATTTTGAAATGAAATGGGTGTACTATTTTGCAGGAAATTGCATAACATATATGAGCTTGTAAATTGCTCATCGAGTACAGGCCATGCTGACATTTCTTGTTACATAATTTTGAAAGTTTGTTAGAATGTGTAAATGACAGTGGCATCACCTAATGTGCATGTTTGGTGGAGATTGAGTCAAGCTACATTTCAACCAAATTTGAAGAGAATGCACAATGTGGTTTGGGAAACAAACTACGGGGATGCAGCTGAAATCGAAAAGGTCCACAGGATGGGAAAAACAACGAGCACACAAGGAACGATGAAAATAAGTCCGGTGCTGCTATTGGTAGTGTTTGAGGAATTAAGAAAAACAATCTAAAAACCCTCTTTTCTGAGCCTGAAAAATTATGAAAGGGAAAAATTTTTCAAAACAGAAATGTCATAATCACAGATAATGTTTGCCAATTAACTCAGTCGATATGGAAGAGGTCACATATAGAAGGGAAGAGAGATGAACTAAAACAACAAGGGCACACAGCTATACGTAATATAGACCACGATGCCCAGAATAAAATACATGGGACTGTCCAGATGGAAAATGACATTTAATCTAAGATGATACTGATAGGCACTTTATCCTTTGTAAAAAACAAACTGCATTTATGTGACGACATTTCCAAAACTTTGTATTCCAAAGCCAATTAGTACAGGGTAGCCCCACGTGTACCCAAAAGCAATCATAAACACTAGACAATTAACTGATTCCATACATTATGGATATAGGCCTGCAGCGTGTAAACCATAAACATTTTCATGGCAGACGAGCATTTAACGCCACCCCCGAGCTACCAGGTTAAACTTAATTTTCCTCAGATTATTGCAATTATCTTTCAGAAATAGTATTATAAAACTTATAAATGGAATAAGGCAAGAGAAAAATTTGTACATATTCCTTCAAATTAGGTTCAGCTGACTCTTTGAATTTAAAGATCAATATGTCAATGGGCCTAGCTATATGGTAGGTCTATTTGGCGAACACTACAGCTGTTGTGATTAATACCCTACATCATGCAGTCTGTTTATTTCTTGCACATATTTAAGTCTGTTAAATCTGAGCTGACACACTCATTAGTGTTAAATGTCCATAAATGTTGAAGAATTATTATGTAATAAGGCCAAGGGCAGAGTAGAAGGAAATGATATGGACAAATTGGGCATGGGTATTTGATAACAACTCTCACAATCTTTTATTGGGCAAATCTTAAAGATCTTCTCGGAATCCATTCACCCAATTGATTTGATATCACACAGGAACACCTGTAGTTCTTAATTTGTTCACCAGGTGGAGCTGTAAATTTTTAATGATTTTTTGTGTGTTTTCGTTCTTTTTGACTTCTCCAGAACCATCACTCAGATTAGCTGGAACTTTTTGGAAATGTTCCTTGTGAAGCGGACAAAGCTGTTCACTATGTGGCACTGCTGTAGATTCCTGATTTTTAATGATTCTGTCAACTGTGTTGTATTGTATTTATTGACTGAAAATCATACATACACAAGAATACCTATTGCACCGGAAAAGGACTCATACATCGAAATAAGTAAACAAATGTAGTATAACGAAGACAGATTTGAAGATAGCAAGATTTTCAGCAGGAGGGACGAAACCTCTTGGAGTTTATATTCAGTCCCAGCTGAGACAGCGCTCATTACATAAGTATACAATAATTACTGGAATGAAAATCAGATAAATACATAAACAAGTTTCTTAAAGTAAACCCAAATACATGGCAGTTATTGTTTATCCAAAACAAATAATGTAAGGTGCTTTTGGAACAGATGTATTAAGGTAACATTTTCAATATGAATTGGCACACATTTCCATATGTATGGTCCATGAGATATTATCAAAAAGTTCCCTACGTTAGTCCTAACTTGCTGTATATCAAAGTCATATATTTGTCTAGTGTTATAGTTATAAACACTTGATACTTCAGGAAAAAGGATTCCGAACATGACAGGAACAAGATAATATGTTACTTTGTACATGAGCAAGCATGCAAGATAACCACACTTTGAAATTTCAAAAATTTAAATTTGTGCAAAGAAACCTGAAAATGTAATGATCCGTATTTGTTTTTTTTTTTTTTTAAGTTAAGTAACCTCAATTGTACTAGGACATGTGATGGTCCATGAAGTGTAACAGTATGTGAAATATGGAAACACCAAAGCATAATACAACTTTATTTAAACATTTATTCCAAATTTGTGTCTGATGTTGTTGAAGATCCCAATTAACTTACCTTTATTTATCTAATTTTTTTTTAAAGAAATATGATGAATGTGTTCTTTCCAGGTCAGATCTTTGTCAAACCAAACACCTAAAAATTAAAGTTTCAGCGTCAAGTAACTTTTTTTTTCACTTATTTCAATAGCAAAATCATCTGAATTTTTTCATTAGTGCAATATCGAAAAATCATATTAGTTTTATCAATATTTACAGATAATTTATTTGTATGAAACCAAAGAATAATAAACTTCTAGTGTTATTTCTTATGCTTTAGAATACCAACATCTCTATCACTAAAAGGTAAACTTATGCTATCTGCGAATAAGGGACATAACATATTCTGAGGATACAACTCAGGTACTTATCGGTAAATGCACCTTTCCTATTGATTACTATGTAAGTTAATGGGCATTCTAATGCTGATTCACATTTTCAACTTCGTTTCAGAAACTGTCTGCCAAATTGATTCAAACATGGTGGCAATGTACCTTGGGGGGTCTATACCAGATTTGTTCAAATGGTTGCACTCCAGTGGTTAGGAATTTATATATATATATATAATAAATATATATATATATATATATATACATACATATATATATATATATATATATATATATATATATATATATATATATATGTATATATTATTTTTGTTCTTTTATTGGGCAGATTTAAAAAAAAATCTTCGAAACCGCTCACCTAAATGCTTTGATATCACGCAGGAAAACTCTTAGAGACTTCTAGTTCTTAATTTGTTCACCAAGTGACATTGCAAACCCCCATTTTTTTTGATGAATTTTTATGTTTTCACGATTTTTGACCATTTCAGAACCGGCACTCTGATAAAGCCTTACATTTTGTGGAATCCGATGTGTTTCTTGAAAAAGGGCCAGAAAAGTTGTTCACTAGTTGGAACTGCTGCAAATATCTGATTTTAAACGTTTTTTTTCCAACTCAGGGACGTACCAGTAGATGCCCCTTTTCTATTTAATACTATATAAGTCAATGGGCATTCTAATGTTAATTCACATTTTAATGATTTTTTTTCTTTGGGCAAATCTTACAAAACACTTCTAAATGTCCTATGCTCTCAGCTCAAGCTCAACATAGGTCTATTCAATTGCAACTTTGATTGTGTGGACAAGCTTAGGTCAGTTAAGCCCGGGCTGTTCAAGCAGCGCTCTAGTTTAAAGAGTGTATTTGTGTGTGCATTAAACATTTCAGATCACAAAAGACACACAGCTTTTTCTGTAAGGGAAAAATCGGTTGGCATGAGAGGCCCCCGGCGCGACTACAATACTTGGCTTATGGATAAAAAAAGAGACTTGTAAATTAATGACAGAGTACTAACTGGATTATATTTATAAATTCTTTTAAACATATCAATAGCTTTTGAAAATTTACTAGCTACTTTGTTTACATGAGCATTTCAATTTAGATTTTCCAGAATTGTTAATTCTAGAAAATCAAGTTCTTTCACTTTAGTAATATGGATATCATTTATTTTTAGATTTAAGTTTAAACTTGTTTGTCTTTGTTAAAAATGAAATAGCATTTACTTTGGTTTCTGTATATTTAATGATAGTTTATTAGCAGGAGGCCAGTCAATAAACTTATTCAATTCAAAATTTATATTATTTGATCCATCAAATTTATTCTGCTGACTGTCAATATGAAATGAAAACCAATAGAGTGGCCTAATTGTGTTGTGTCATCAGCTGCATGATTTGAACTTTGAGGATGCATTGTGCATGTCATTTGTATAAATATTAAGGAGAGGTCCTAGTGTGGATCCTGTGGAACTCCAGTTTTAATGAGCAATGGTTTGGAAGACGCATCATCAGATAAGACAATTTGTGATCTGTTCTCCAGATAACTTTGAAGCCAAAGTAATGCAGTGCCAGTAATCCCTTAGTGTTCCAATTTTTTACAAAAAATTTGATGATCCTAGGTATCAAAAGCTTTAGACAAATCCAAAAATACACATAAAAGTGAGTTTTCATGGTCAAGTATATTTACCATTCGATAAAAAAAAATCAAGAGCTGCTGTTTCATTTGAATGCATCCTTGTAGAGCCATGTTGGTTGTTGTATAATAGTGCATTTTCTGTAAAATAATCATATAACTGAATGTAAACTACTTTTCCAACCCCCCCCCCCCCAAAAAAAAAGAAATGGACATAACAGGGAATAGTGATATTGGTCTATATTTAATGAATTGTCTGTAAAATAATAATATAACTGAATATAAACTACTGACATTACAGGGAGTAGCGATATTGGTCTATATTTTCTAAGACAATATTTTCATCTCTCTTGTATAAGGGAAGCACTTCAGCAATTTTCAATTAGTTTTGAAATATTCCTGTTGTAAGGAACTGGTTCATAATCAGATTGAGAGGTTTAACTCAAAACACGGTTTTTTAAATAGTAGTCTCATGTATACATCATGTCCAGTGCTATATTTGGTTTGAAATCATTTGTGATTTTCACAATGTATTAAAAAAGCGCGCTCAATGTTATCCTGTAGAAAGCAGGAGAATGATAAGCAGTTGTTTCCTTATTTGTTACTTTTCGTGTTATCAATAATAAAAAAGAAGGAAATACTTTGAAATTCTCCTTTATACTCATATTCAGAACTGTCCTACTAGTATCCCGAGTTTTTTAGTGTCACTTTTGAACATTTGAAATTCTGACTGGTGATACTGTAGTTTTAATTGACAAATATTTCCATGTGGTGTAGTATTGTATGTTTTAAGGTTTTGCTTTATAATAAGGAACTCGGGATTGGTTTCGCAGTACTTTCGGTTTTCAATGGATTTTAAAATGCCGGCAGTGATCCAAGGAGTAAATTTATGTTTATACGTGTGAAATTTTACAATCCTTTTTTGGAAGTCTGCTTCTGTAGAGAGCTAAGTAGAGCATTTTCCATAATTGCATAAATTTTATGCGGATCTGAGCTCAGTTCTTGGTATAAGATTTGTAAGATATTTTTTCCACTTAGATATACATTTAAAAAGTTTGCAAAGAATTTTGATCATTTGTTTCCACCTGCACTTATATTGGGGCGGGGGGAGGCTGTATGAGTGTGAAGACAAGTGAAACAGGTTAGGTGATGTGATACATTTCCTACAGTGTGACAAGTTACAAAGTCTATGATCGATTAATGTAGCTTATCTCTCAGTAATCCTCAGTAATCCTCATTTGCAAAGTTACTTGACAGGTTGAAACCATTACAAATCATCAAATCTGGATATTCGGCATACTTTTGTCTGGTGTTCAATTTCAATAAATCAATATTAAATTCTCCAGCAATAATCTTGTCTCGTGTTTCATGATACATCTTTTAAACTATTTGTGTCAAGTCATTCAAACATAAATCATTCTCATTATTAGCATCTGTAGGGTGGTCGGTAAATATTGCACAATGTAATCTTCTGTTCCTATCCATTTCCAAATGTATCAATAAAACAGCACGCCGAATTTTTGTTGGGAGTGTAAATATAAATATATCTCAAACTATATTCAAAGTTATTGTTGAAATAGACACAAGCAGTCCAATGAGAATAACAAGCGACTGCAAGGGGCATTGCTATGTAATTACCTAAATTGAATAATGAAAGATTGGTTGGATTTTGATCGATCCACGTTTCTCGGATGGAAATGGCACTAAATATAAAATTACGCTTCTTTAAATCTTCAATCAACATAAAGAAAATGTCAAACTTGACCTTAAGACTTTGAATATTCACGTCCAATCAAGAGAAAGTATGTTTTAATGGTATAGATAGTCAATTCGATTCTTGTGTTCAATATACAGAGACTAAGTTGCAATGGCAGTTAATATCAAGATCCTCTGGGTTGTCCAGTTAACTATTTAGACAGTAAAAGATACACCACCACAATTCTTTGGAATGTTCTTTTGTAAGCACTAGAACTCATTTATACATTGTATTTGCAGGCATTGGTTGACTGTGTCAGGTCTTGACATTCCATGCTTGGGAGTACAGAAACAATACCTGACTACATCCTAAATATATATTAAGCACAATAAAGGTGAAAAAAGGCAGAAGAAAACACGACTTAGTTACCCCCCCCCCAAAAAATATACATACATATATATATATATATATATATATATATATATATATATATATATATATATATATATATATATATATATATATATATATATATTTATATATATATATATATAACGAATATACATGGGGAACAATGAAAATGAATAAAAATGTCCCCCAGACGGTTAGACAGTGACATACAAACTCTTAGCTCCTTAAGTAATACTTTCATATACTTTCAGTCCTTATGAAGTTAATACCATGTACTGGACATACACATAAAATTTAAGTATACGTCTTTCAGTCATTGTGTGAGTAATAATATGTACTGTACATGATTGTACATATAATTAAAGTATAGAACTGCCAGTCATCATGGAGGTAATGCCGGGTAACGTGCATTCATATATATTATTTATGTGAGACTATTTCAGTCATGATGCAGGCATTAATGCTGTGCAAAGTACATGTGCATGTAAGTTAAGTATGACTTCTGTCATCATAAAAGTAATATCATGCATGTGCAAGTACACTAACACAATGCACCACACATGTAATTCAGGTATGACTACTTAGTTATGAAAATAATACCATGCACCGTGTATGCAGGTATAAGATTAGGAATATGACTATTCCATCCTCAGGAAATCACTACAATGCACTGCACATATATGATTCGAGTAAAATTGCCTTTGATCATTGTGAACCCATGCATATGAAAGCAATACCATGAAACTCAAAGACACATACAATCAAACTACATGACAATTCAATAATCATGAAAGAAATACCATGCGCATAATAACAATCCAAGTATACTGTTTTTGAGTCATCAAGAACATAATACCATGCACTGCACTTGCACATATAATTTAAGTATATGACTGTTCGGTCATCATGAATGCAATACCAATACCATGCACCACACTTGTATGTATAAAATATACAGTCATTGTGAAAGTAAGGTCGAGCACAATGCATGTAAATATAATTCAAGTATATGACTTTCAGTCACAAAGAAAATAACACCCATGACATGAAGACAGATGATATCATAAAGAAGGCTACTTTCCCTTTGTTGATCACGTTGATGTAAACGTAAAATTATGACATACAAATAACATGAAAAAATGAAATAATATACTACAAACATCCAGGGAAGATTACCACCTTCATCAACATGTGCTCAGTATCCATGTGTTGTAATCAAGGTGAGAAACCCTATTAATGTAGGTATATTCCAGATTAAGTTCAGTATTGATCCACCTGAAGAGTGATCGTGATTCATATTGGCCTACTTAGCTACCAGTAAAACAATGAATCACTACAACTCAACGAGAGAATACAAGCTCAGGCCCAGCCATTTGATCGTAATTTCCTCCTGACTTGTCTTTAGATAGTAAAGATCCTTTCCCTGATTTTCCAACTGGACGTAGGGCCATGATTTCAGGTGTTTCACGCGAGTTGTTTTCTTCACTTGTGAAGGCAGCATGCACCTGTGGGCCAAGACACCTGTTTTTAGACTTCTGATGACTGTCGGCATGTCCGGTGACACGGAGAAACTTTGGCACAATCTGGTTGATCTTTCAAGTGTTGTAAGTCTTGTAGGCTTGTTTTAAGCTGTAGCCCTATGTAGCGATCCTTGAGTTCATCTAATTTGATGATTGCATTTTGGATATCGGACCCCAGGTCCCCTCGATCTCTCCTTTCTCATATCTGCTAGCTCCTCCTTCAAGGCAGTACAAATGACATCAACAAATTTCGGATTCACAGACTGAGTGTTATCGGACCGCACGACAATAACAACTGTAATGTAGGACAGTTTATCAGAACAACTTGAAACAAGTCGATTGTTTATAAGACACAAGACACGAGGTTTAGTTGATGAAAAGTATGAGCAAGTCATTAACAAAATAAATGCTCATTCCTATGTATAGGATTTATAACTTATGTAAAAATATGTCATTAACAACAATGAATATATCTGAAATATTGATAGTTTTCACATTTGCACCTCCAATGCCTAATTTACCTTGATAGTATCATTTACATGCACGTTATTTTGATTTGAATGTATATAATAATTAACACTAATAATGATACCTGATAAAACAGTGTACTTCAGTAAACACTGCCATTTGCGCATAATTACAGTGTAAATTTAATTGACAAATAATCATTTAACTGTTACAGTAACATTATAGGGTGGTCTGCATAGCAGCGACTCAAGGGAGTCTTAATGCAGTGTCTTTGGTTTATTCATTCACTCGTAGTCCTGTTAGAGGTCTACATACCAACGGCTGATTAAAAGTCACTGAGGCCTGTGTCACGGCTCTAAGTTAGGCCTATTCGTATTTGTAAAAAGCGTCGTCACGAAAAAACGGAGAAGCTGATTGGTATGTTCCTTCAACAAAAAGACGCTGCAAAGGAAACGGAATTCAAACGTTTTGGATTCTGAAATGAACTCTGTAGGCAGGCCTGCAGTGCCTTCCGCATCTGTGTGAAGACGACAATAGAAATACATGTTTGAAAATTTCCACACTGCACTACACTGCAGCGCACCGTGTCGCGCGCATCAGTGTGTCCAGCCCTATAGTATATGTTAAAAAAAATCCGTACCACATGGTCGCCCCACGTCACTGTGTATGGAGGCCAAAGTGGTCATAACGTGCTACTTTAATATAATAATTAGGAGCTGGAATGAAGTAGCACGTTATGACCACTTTGGGCAAACGTAACTGTGTTCAGCCTTTCGCGATCATAGGCCTCCTTATCACAGATCATTCAGCGTCCTGTCCAGTTTGGGTCCCGATGGCTGGCACCATACATGTAGGGGCAATAGTGGAAAAGGTAGGCCTAAAGTCCACCCATCTTTTCCAGCATGCCATCCTGCAGCCAATGGTCAAAGCAACAAGTTGAGACACATTTTCACAGAGCATGCTAAACCGAAACACAATGGTGAAGTGAGTAGACAATTCACATTCTTGTTGGCATCATCTTGCGATGTATGCCACATATTGAAGTTCGTAAACCAAAAAAGTAACTTAAAAAACTTGCTGGTACGTGAGAGTTGAAACTGATATTGGCACAGTGTGAAATATACCATTTGGTGTCTGTGAATCTCCCATTTCGTCACAAAAATGACACTGAATTTATGTTTGATGGCAAAATTGCTCTGAATTTCCGACATTTATTTAAAGAACCTACTTTCGATTTCTCCCTTTAAGAGTAAGTTCACATTTTAAAACACAATTGCCTTAATCTTGTTATTTTGGCATCACTTCCCTTTATTTAGTAGACCATTGTATTTGTATTTAAACCGTGTCTAAATCCGATGTTATTGTGCCAACTGACCTGATGAACTTCTGTGGAGCTCAATTAGACTCACTGAGATGTGTTTGCTGAATTTTTTTTTTTTTTTTTTTTTTTTTTGAGAGATGTATCTGTAGATATCCTTGGAGAAATGATTATCCATGACCATCCAAAGAACAGGATCAGCCTACTCAGGAGAATTACGCAAACGCTTTAATGCATTGATGCAATCAAAACTCTTTGCACACCAGAGGAGAATGTCGACACATCTCCAAGGAATTCCAGCTTTTATGGTTCCTGTATGAATACTCTTCCATACAAACACCCACTGGTTTCCACATATATATAAATAGACATTTTTGTGTACAAAGTTTCAATTTAGTGGGGCACATGTAGGAATAGCTCGTGCTATCAGACTACCTAGTAGAAGTGATACCTTAGTTGGTGAACACCTTGAAGGGCATTTAGCCCATTGAACCTTTGCAGCATTGTCCATCAAGTGTGGACGTCTGAGCACATTTGTAGTGAGGCCTACTTATAAGGTAATTTCTTCAACTACTTCTTCTCCGCCTCCTCCTCCTTATCCGTGTCCTTCTTGTTCTGTTTCTGCATAAGATATGTGAAGAGGCCTATATAATAATGATAATAATAATAATAATAATAATAATAATAATAATAATAATAATAATAATAATAATAATAATAATAATAATTGAACATCTTTATACTGGATAGCCTGTTCAGCCAATGGCTGTTCTTCCACATTGTGCCAGCTTGCCTATTTGGAATTGGAGTTCCTAAATCCCTATTGTTAATGTTCCCATATAATAGCAATTATTAATAGTAGCTACAGAATGTTACAATCTATTGATAAAAATTCCGTAGATACAATGTATTTTTTCCAGGATCTCTGGTGCATCATGCATACATGCCATTCGACCACTGACAAGAACTAAGTTAGTGCATTTTGAGTCATTGCTATCAGCACGTAATAGCAGAACTAATTATGTTATTGAAGTGGCTCCATATGTAGCACTGTTAAAAAGGTGTTCACAAGCCTATTTTGAAAATGGCACATTAAGGCATTTGTGGCACCAAAAGCTGTGTGTAGTTCGGTATTATCCCCGTCACTGGAACTAAGCCCAACAGCAAATGCTTCAAAATATATCTCATTACAAGGCTGTAACCAGCTTAGTTTTTGGAAAGAGGGGATAGCTAGTGAAAGCAAAGTGTCATTGGTGAGCGCCAAAAACATGAAACCCGGCTAGGTGGGTCCAGACCATATCCTCCATGAAAAAAGACCCAAAATAGGTGCATTTCCTGCTATCTGAGCAAGGTTTCTGTTCCTTTTTACTTACCTCAAATGCAATGGAAATCATTCTGCCGTCTGTTTTATTTGCTCATCTCATTGACCCAATGACAACATAAGCTTGAACATTAGAACTGAAGAAGTGCAATGGCAACTCAGCACCAGAGTGTTAGTCAAAATACTGTTCCCTGCTAACCTTGCGATCACAGACTGAAATAATCCTGTGATTTTCTGAATTAGTTCAAAGCCACCTTTCTTTATGACTGTCATCTGGTGCAAATAACTTAGTACTGGCTCAATGGTTCCCACGTTGCCACTCATAGTAATGGCATAATAGTTCTGAAGTTACCAACCAAAATACCTAATTCACTAAAGTACTGGTAGTCATCTGATCCTAGAAATCGAACATGCGCTTCTCATTGTAGCCTTTATACAGGAACATTACTATAATAATGATGATGATGATGATAATGATGTTTTTTAAAAACACTCATAGATGCAAAATCCAGACTTTGGTAAGTCTACATCGAGAAAATAGATTACCAAAGAATTATACAAACTCAAGTATACATCGAAATAATAAGAAATACAGATAATCATACAAATATAAAATATAGCATCATGATGCGCAAATTTAAAACACAGGGGATCGGTAGCTTGCCTGCAAAGCAGACCAATGCCATGCCAGCCTGCTGCCCACTGGCCCATGCAACTGGGCCTGTAACACAAGCTCGGTCCCATGGGCCCTCAGACCCTCTCCAGAGTCTACAACACAGCACTACTCCAAGCCACTGCAACAAGACCACACTGCGGCAGAAAATCCCCATAGAACACACAGGATCATGAGACCAGTCCTATGGCTCACTAACAGTGGAGTCCACCTTCCACATCTGGTTACAAAGAACATGTGAGCAGAGACACCAGCATGTGTTCATCGCTGTACGGTTTTAGAAAATGTTCGTGGCAAAGTAGATGACGTAATGAATCCACAATGCCATCATCAGTTGAAAATGATAGTTTAGGCTAAATGCTACTGAAAACTGCACTAAAAGGCGATATATTTTGTGCTACAACATGGTTTAGTAAAGTTGCATGAAAGAGCTTCCTCGAGTTATATACAAAGAAAATATGTAAATAGACAAGTCACGACCTGGACTGTCAACAGCAAAAATTCATGAATATAATGAAAGGACACGCTCTTTGTGTACTTGGGATAAAGACTTAACCCACATAGCATTCAATAATTTTGTATGTCTGGATCTTTTGCCCGATTCAAGACATTGTTTTAAAAGACAGTCCTGAGCAACATGCTTTTGTTTCAGGTTGAGGCACTCTAAACCATACAGTAGAGTAGGCTGGCAGATACTATTCCACGGATAACTCTTGCTGTCTTGTGCTAGCCCTGGATACTTCATGCCAGACATGTTCAGATTGTTGTAAAATCTTTTACACTTGTGCAGCATTGAAACTGTAGTGCAGCTGAGACAATTTTTATGATACCAAGAACAGTACAAGTACATGTAATTACCCGTGTCCTGTAACTTTGAATATATGGCTTCAACATACCCATGTGCACTGTGAAGCTTGTTCGTTTGGATAACAGTCACCGTTTGCAATACCAAAGTCTTCGCTCAAACAATTTAGGAGGCATCATTTGAAATGAAAAGTGACAGGATCCACCATTATGAAGAGAAGCTTATATATCAGTGTGACCTTTTAAGTTTACTCAGCATTCAGAGAACGAACTGAAACCCAATAAGTAGTCTCTAATTTTCAGTTAATACTTATTAGAAGCTACGAGACTAGGATCCACCATTAATGAAATATAAGCCCAATATTGAACATCAATTTGATCTTTCAAGGTCACTCAAGGTCAAAGTTAACAATACCAAAGTAACACCACATTAGTGTTTAATAGTAACCACAAGCCGAGGATCCATTATTACCAAGGTGCAAGCCAATCATTTAAATAATAATAAAAATCAGATGCATGAGCTAGGATCCACCATTCAATACCACAAAAATTTGACCTTCAAAGGTCACCCATTGTTAAAATTAGCAACATAAACTTTTCATTGTTACACAGCTAGAATCAAAACTATGCACTGGCATGGTTTCTCAAGGGTGTGAGATCTGATGTATTGTTAGGCGACATCTTAGTGAACAGCTTAGCATCACAAACGTTTGTACATGGCGTTTGACCAACGCTGCTTTTCAAATGCTGCATGCAGTTAGCACTAAGACAAAACTATCATAACAAGCAGTGCACTTCTGTGCCTGTGTGGGTTCTTGTAGCATTGGCGATGGTGAAGGAATAAAATTCTTACTCTCATTATTTATATTGATGTGGGGGCCTCACCTGTATGAGTCTTCCGAGTCGTGTGTTTCTTCAGGCTAGGTTACACACGTTATGTAGTTGTTTCAAAGTTGTATACCCCACGTAAATGTAAGAATGCAGTTTGATTGTTCTTTCCTCAGTGCATGCACGAGGTCAGGTCAATTTTGTGACACTTTTGTCCAGTTTCAAGGCAGTCATTCTGAGTCTGTAGCTTTGTGTTGCCTGTTCCATTAAGTTTCTGTGCAGGAAAGAGACGTGAATATATATGAATTCCTTTTCTCAAAGTAAGTTTGAATTTTACTATTTTTCTTATATTTATATGTAAACCAGAACAGGAGAGCTCAT